>JARQOC010000001.1:96597320-96940757 GCA_033576535.1 Allobates femoralis
AAGTGTAAAGGAAATGATACATGGTTTTTCTAATATTTTAAAAAATATATAAATCTAAACATTGAGCCCATTTTTGCCCATTCTCTTTGCAAACTAGTTGTAGCTCAGTGATATTGAATGGAGGAGTCTGTGAACAGCAATTTACAAGTCTTGTTACAGATTCTCAATGGGATTTAGGTCTGGACTGTGCTTGGGCCATTCTCACACATGAATATACTTTAATCTAAATTACCGTATATACTCGCGTATAAGCCTAGTTTTTCAGCCCAAAAATTGGGCTGAAAAGTCCCCCCCTCGGCTTATACGCGAGTCACTGTATACTGTATAACTGTATACAGTATACAGCAGCCCTCCTCCCCCATATCAGAATACAGGGCCCCCCCACCCTTGTGCAGCAATCCTGAAAAGGAAAACATTATCATACTTATCGCTGCCGCTGTCCCGCCGCCATCGCGCTCCCTCCGGCTTCATCCGTCTTCTTCCGGCTTCCTCTGGTCAGCGCAGGCAATGACGTCATTGTCTGCGCGCCAGAGGAGGAAGCCGGAAGACGCTGGATGAAGCCGGAGGAGCGCGATGTCGTCGTTGGCGGCCCCTGCTGAAGGCAAGTATCCTGAAAGCATGATGCTGCCATCCCCCATCTTGGGATGTTGTTCTGAGGGTGTTGTGCAGTGCCAGTTTTCTGACACACATAGTGTTTCGCATTTCATCCAAAACGTTCTACTTTGATCTCATCTGATCATAGCACCTTCTTCCTCTTGCTAGCTGTGTCCTCTACAAGGCTTTGTGCAAACTGTAAAGGGTACTTCTGATGGCTTGCTTTAAAAATGTCTTTCTCTTCCCACTCTTCTATAAAGGTCAGGTCTGTGGAGTATATGACTAATAATTATCCTGTGGATGGATTCTCCTACTTAAGCTGTGATCTCTGCAGCTCCTCCAAAGTGACTTTGGGCCTCTTGGCTGCTTCTCTAATTAGTGCTCTCCTTGCTTGGGATATCAGTTTAGGTGGAAAGCCACATCTTGGCTGGTTTGCAGTTGTAGCTTTCGCCTTCCATTTTTGTATGATTGATTGAAAAGGACTCCGTGAGATATTCAGTGCTTGGGGTATTTCTTTTCTACCCTAAAGGTACCTTTACACACAGAGATATATTGCTTGCAATTCACTGGTTGCAGTGAAATCATGGACACATTGTTCCACTTGTACATGGCAACAAAATGGAACAAAGGTAATACCTTTGCCCTGCTTCACTCTTTTCCATAACTTTATCCCTGACCTGTCCTGTGAATTCCTTGGTTTTCATGATGCTGTTTGATTCCTAATGTTCTTTTATAAACCTTTGAGGCCTTCACGGAACAGCTATAGTTATACTGAGAATAAATTACACAGAGGTACTGGATTTATTAATTTAGTGACTTCTGGAGGCTAATAGTCATTCAGGATTTTATTTAAGGGTATCAGGTGACAGGTTCTGAATACAAATGAAAATCACAATTTTCAGGCTTATGTATTTTTTTAAATATTCAGAGAACTAGGTTTCATTTCCTTTACACTTCACAAATACTTGCTACTTAGTGTTGGTATATCTCTAAAAATACATTAATTTTGAGAGTAACAAGAGAAAAAAAGAGGAAAAGTTCACAGGGTATGGATACAACTTTGTCAAGGCTTTTAACATGATAAAAAAACATGTTCCCTATGAAGAATTTTGACATAGAATGGCACCATTTAGTGTTCAAAGTGTATTTCAATGTGCAAGTCCCAACAAATGAGCCGCGTGGAGGTGGACACACATGCCCGGTCACTCGTTACAGCCAGGTCTCCGCATAGTGATCCTGTTCTGATATTTTAATTGGTTGTTCTGCAGTGAAAAGATGACCATTATGCAGAGACCTGACTGTGGAGATAGTGGCTGAGCATGTGTGTCTTAAGCATTAGATAAATAAATACTGATTACTCACACTAAATACTTCTGTGGGGATAACATGACCCAATATAGTGTATTGCATGTGCAGCCTTACCTGAGAAGTAGTCTGCCACCACTGCATCCCTCTGCATGGTGCCCTCCATTGTGTCATCCTCCGTTGAGTCATCTTTGATTGGAAGTCTGAGGTCCAGTGCAAGGTCAACTTCAATATTTTTTATCACTGCGATATTGTGTATTATACAGCACACAAGAATAATTTTACTGACTTTCTCAGGGTTATATAGGAGGACCCCATTGGGATTATCCAAACAGCGGAAGCGACTTTTCAGCACATCAATAGCTCGCTCCACCGTAGAATAAGATGCGCTGTGAGATAAGTTGTATCGCACTTCAGACTCAGTAGACGGGTTCTCAAAAGGTGTGAGAAGCCATGGTTTAACGCCATATCCTGCATCCCCTGAAAGACAGGCCATATCATGTAATCGTCTCAAACTCTTCTTGAAAGCAGATAAAGGAAAACGTCATGGAGAGATGAGATGTCCTACCTTGCACTGGGGAGGAGCAAACACTCTGAAACATTGAGAATATGATTTGGCTTATACCGTTGGTCATATGATAAGGCTCGATAGAGGGTCAATATTGACTTTTAGGATTGCTACTACCAATAGTTCAAGTTCTCTTTAAAGAGGCAATTTGATAGTAGGGACAAATTTAGGATTTCTTGCACTGAGGCCAAAATCAAAAAATAAGACACTAAGCAGGAAAAATGTAAAGTGCAAGTGGCATGCACAATGTTTCTGAAAGATCTGCCCCTATGTTCACATACAAGACAATTCCTCCATAATCTCTTAACCTCAAGTCAATGAGGTAACCTATTCAGACAAGAAGGGAAAAAGGTTGCCAACTTTTAGGTTAATCCACACACAGCAGACGTATTCTGTAGAAGCTGCTTATTTGTGCAGAATCTTTATATTTTGACTTTGCAAATTAAAATCTGTACAATTATATTGTGGACGTCTTTCCAGATTTGCTATAGACCTCACCACAGAAAAATTGTTCCATGTGAAAAGTGCCAGTATGTCAACACAAGCAGCAATTACATCATATCAATTTTCGATTCTCCATCCTTAATTGTAAAACATTTGATCAGAACATACGCTTTCTTCCCCGAGTTTACTATTCTTATTTTTGGTAATTCAGAATGGAGAGAAGTATGGACCTACAGAGTGTCTATGATGCATTAAAGGGTTTGTCCACCACAATTTAAGGGGTTGCCCACTATTGAATAACCCCTGCTTAAATAATTTATGTCCCCATAGAAAAAACAAACAAAAACACAATCTATACCTACCCACCAATGGCACCAGCTACGTGGGTGGTGCTATTCCAGGAGGGACTCGTGACATTGCTGTGACATGTGATGGCTGCAGCCTGCTGATCGGCTGCAGTGGTCAAGAAACATAACAATGCAAAGGCCCCAGACAGCGCCACTGAGGAAGGTAGGTAGAGATGTTTTTATTTTTTATGGATCCCTGAAGTCATTAAGCAGAGGTTATTTAATAGTGGACAACATCTCAAAACAATTTCAAGGCAGTGCTAAAATAAAAAAATATTAAAGACTATTCACCTGCCGAACCTTAGTCACACCTGAATACTGCTAATAGAACAACGTTGGTTGCTCACCTTAGCCCAAAAAATATATACAAAAAGGGTGCCGGTTCCTCTAAAGCAGGTGCATTCTGCTCCATAAGTCGTCTACAATATCCTCAATACTGCAGTCCGTGTCCCTGACAATCTCTTAGCTTTCTCTTCCAGCAGGAGGAATGAGGATACCAGTATAGTGGTCATGTGTCTGAGACAAAATAAAGTCTCATGGCAGATGCTGATCGGATGCAGTCGTCTTCCAACTGAGACAGAATGTGACTGTTGCATCCAATCAGTGGCCACTGACTGACAACAGCAGTCTCCTGATGCTCCCCAGCGGAAGAGCAAGATAGAGAGCCACCAGGGAACACACTGACAGCAGTGCAGAGGAGCAGCGGGGTCCGGCGCATTATTTAAGTGTTTAATGGTAGTGACAAAAAAATAAATACGTTTACTACCAGATTTATAGATGCCAATAGCAATATCAAATATCTACAAAGAGCTGACCCCAATCTTGGTGATAGTCAAATACGCCGATATTGAACCAATACAATCTGTATTAGTTACAGAAAGTTTCACACGGGTTTGATGATTACTGAAAGCTCCTTAATACTCACCCAACAACCACCCACTAAATTCTCCTGTGTCAAATCTTTCGTGAATCTCTGACTGCTTCAGGACTGAAGAGTC
The DNA here is from genome assembly GCA_033576535.1 of Allobates femoralis. Taxonomy (NCBI): domain Eukaryota; kingdom Metazoa; phylum Chordata; class Amphibia; order Anura; family Aromobatidae; genus Allobates; species Allobates femoralis. The sequence continues at coordinate 96,601,577 of JARQOC010000001.1, forward strand.
GTGTGTTGATCCTGGACACTGTGAGACTACATCCAAGATCCTCATGTCTGAGTCACATATGATCTGCACATTGATGGAGTGATAGTGCTTCTTGTTCCGATACATCTGCTCCATCTCGGAGGGTGGAGATATGGCTATATGTGTGCAACCCACTGCACCCAAGACATCTGGAAAGCCATCGATGCTCTGGAAGCCTTGCTTTATGAGCTGTAAGCCGGCAGAGTCACTGGGGAACTTTATGAACTGGTCAGCGAGCTTCAGAATAGCGGATATGACCTCTGACAGAGCACGACTGAAGGTGCTCTGCGTTATGCCGCCTGCTTCAGCCACAGTGCTCTGTAAAGACCCACTGGTGAAATAATGAAGCGCACAGAGTAATTTCACAATCCCTGGAACTGCATTACTTCTCTTTGTAGTGGAGATTAAGTCTTTTTTGATGAGTTCATACAAAGACATTATAGCATCTGAATTAAGGCGGTAACGTTCTTTAATGTCATGTTCATCAATCTCAGATAGATCAATTCTCACAGGAAATATTCTTCTCCGTCGTCGCCGTCTTAAGAACTGCCTTCGATTAATATTGCTTTCTCTGTACTGACGTGGCGGGGGATCATAGCGAACCTCTTCATTTAATTCATGCCGGGCTCTCAATCTCCTCAGGATCAAATATGGCACCGTCAGGAACATGATGAAACACGGAGTGGATACTGCAGACGTGAAGAAGACAAATAAATATAAATGAATCCAAGCAGAAAAACAACAAAAGATGATTGTACCCGAGTTCTCCAGTATTTCAGCTCAGGGATACATCCTATGCACAGACCTTCCAAGCAGTACAGAGAATACACATTGGTCTATTCCCTGCACATGATGGCATAGAACATATCCACCATGTGACGCTGCAGTACTGGACAAGTCTTGTTTTACTAGGATACATGCACCATTTAACAGAAGTGTAAAATTACCTATTCATGTAAGTGAAGAGATTCTTAACGATGCTGAAGAGCGAGCATCAAAGTGCAGTATCTGGATTGAAGGCAGCAGATCCTGGTGGAGTCCTTCATCCACAAGTGTTGCCATTCTAAGGAAAGAGAGACACTTCGAGGAGTAACACCCTGATGCGTATCCACATGGAATAAAGACACAATCACGCAATGTCACAATTGCAATTCCTTTATTTTCTAACTAATATAAAATGGTCAAACGGAGTACTCAAAGTACGTACACCCATAAAGATCATAAAGCAGCCAGAATATTCTAATTATGTTGGGTTTACAAGGGAAGGCATTAAAGTAAGATACTAATAAATACTCTGATTTATCGTTCCTACAGGGGAAAAGATATGTATAAAGCAAAAGGCTTCAGATACACCAAGCTACGGTAGTTACAATGCCAATTGGTATGCATTGTCGCCTGACCCACAACAATGCCTCACCCTGTGATAGCCGCAGGCAAAGGAACAAGTGTCAGGAGATGTCCATCAGCGATTCCAAATAAGAGCTACTGCACACACATTGGATTTAAGGGCATTGCGAAAATCTTGGATTGACACATTTGTAAATAATATACCTATGGATGGGGCTACATGGTGACATCTGCTGCACTACAGCAAGTCTCAAACAAGTCAGAGCTGTGATTTTGATTTAAAAAAACTGTCAAGTTATAGATATGCTGTAGACAAGTCGCAGTTGTGTCTGATGTGCATTGAAGTCGCGTGTAAGCGAGTCGCGTGTAACTGACTGGTGATAGAAAATCCAACACATTTGGAAATATTTGCATCTCTGTGTTACAAATGTAGAAGGTTGCGCGTGATGTCAGTCTCGTGTGACACATCACTGTGGAGCCTTAGCCTTAAAACGACCAACAGAACACCACTCATCAACAGTCACTGAAGGGCCATTCTGGATGACAAAAACACAGGTTATAACTTGCCAATAAGGCTGTTTGCGGATGATGGTTTTGCAGCCTTTTTTTTTTTCTGCATTCATTTCTGCATCAAATATGCTGCATTTTATGATACCAACAAAGTGGATGAGATTTCAAAACTCTCATTCATATACTTGTTTATTTTCCTTGTGTTTTTAAAGCTTTTGGGCATTTTTTTTTTTAAATCCGTCACATTTTGTTTGTGCATTTTGCAGAGTATTTTACGCCTTTTAATGAATGGGTGAAAAAACGCACCATAAATGTGGTAAATATGTGCAAATATAGGTTTATTAATCTTTTTTCTTTCCAACAATCTGGTTATTGGTGCAATAAAAAATGTTGCAAAAAAAGCTATGTGCTAACATAGCCTAAGGAATCAAGGTGGAGAAAAGGGTCTTCTTGGTTCTACAGACCGGCTGACAGGACACAGTAGGCGAGAGACATAACTGAGGTTCTGACCGGCACTTCAAGAGGAAATGTGTGGAGCAAACTTTTTCTACTGAAATAAAGATTAACTCCAATAACTCGAAGATCTGCAACATCACTGTACATGATGGACATGTCGGGTATAGAGCCGCAGGTGTAACAGACCCGAGGACTGTGATCTCTTCTGCAATTTTGGATTTTAATAAACTAAAATGGTTTCTATATATTGTAGATAATTGCTGCAAGGATCAGCTGGCCATCCTACCTGTACCTTATGGATTCAGTCACCCATCCTACTTTGTTTTAAGAAAAATCACTTTTTGTTGTTGTTGTTGTTTTTTTTAAGTCACCATATTTTGAGAGGTTGGATTTTTTTCATGCATTGTTTCTCCATGTACGGTATATGCTCCAAGATGGCTTATTTTGTTCTGGGACATCCTGCAGTTATAATAGGTAGCATTTTGGTGTGCATGCAACTTTTGATCACTTTTTGTTTCATTTTTGTGTGAGGATGGATGAACAAAAAAAAAAAAAATAGTATCCTATATGAATTTCTTTTATGGCTTTCACCATGCAAGATAAAAATAATGAAATATTTTTATACTGTGCGTCATAATGCATACAGTGATACAAATATATGTGGGCTTTTTTGGGTTGTTTCTTTTTTTCTTTAACATTAAATCCTTAGATACTACGCCAAACTACTAATGTAGATACAAACCTGCAATGTCATTGTCATACTAAGGCTACATACTAAGTGTTTGGCGTGCCCTCAGGTATATTTGGTAAGCAGAGGTGCAATTTGCAGACTCCTTTTGACTACAAAAACAAGTTTTTATTGGTACAGAAAAAAAGGAGGCAACTTTTTCGTTTATACGCGTTTTGGCCAGAATTATGGCCTTGATCACAACAGTTGCCCTCTGCAGATGTATTTTCTCAAAGGTGGAGAAGTAAACCCCTAAATGGATAATCTTAAAGATAATAAAGGGTCTTAAATCTGGAGAACAGAGTCCAGTTTGTGCCTTCCTGAGAAAAGAGTAAAGTACTTTTATTGTATACCCATGTATATAATCTCATTTTGGGGTCGGCTGTCCTGAGCAAATAATGCCCACAGCTCAGGAGAGCCAACCTGAGATGAAATAAGATACATGTGTATTACTAAGGATATGTTCCACACAGTGATTGTTTCCTGCATTTTTGTTACATTTCTTGAGTGTTTTCACTATGTTTTTTTGCAAATATATGGTAATCTATACCTGCATTTTCAATACGGTACCTTCAAAACCTATGTGAAACAGTAAAATTCATACATGGTCTGTTTGGAAATTGTACAGGTTTATCTGCATTTTGAAAAGAATGAGCATGTGAATTCTTTTCAAAACGAAGAGCTGCATGTTCCCATTAGTTCTGTCATTTCTATTGGAAGAATTATTTATTATTATTATGCTGGGGGAAAGACAATATATGACAATTTCTAATCTAAAGAGAGAACGTTACAAATCTGCTGCAAAAAAAGCAGCAAACTCGCACCTCAAAAACGCACCAAAACCTCTGCAACTGAAAGGATCTAATAGGCTTCAAGAGTTAGGAACCAAGATGTCCTTTATTAGGTCTTTGGATACCATTGCAACCCATTGGCCCGCAGCAGGAGGTTGACGTAGGAAGCAATCTCCCACAGTCAGACTCCCTTCTGGCATCTAAGGCTGGTTTCACACTTGCGTATTTTGCAATCCATTTCTACCCTTTTTGACATGGATTGACACTGATCCGTTTTTGTCTCCATTGATGCGTGTGCATCCAGTTGTCACCATGTTGTCACAGATCCATTTGTCTGCACTTCCACAAATATGCAAAATGTTGCATTTTTGGGTTTCATGAAGAACATGCAGACAAACAAATCTGTGACCACACATCATGAATTAAAATGGAATTCTATGGAATGTGGATCAGTTTTGGTGGACTGAGCATGCTCAGAAGCAAGGTACAACTCCTCCCACTCCTATCTCTGGTAACTGATGATGAATCCGTTGAAAAAAGGTTGCGTGGACATCCATTGGCATCATAAATTTCATGCAAGCAAATGGATTGCAAAATACGCAAATGTGAAACTAGCTTAAAGGGAACCAACCACCCCAAATGACCCCCCCGGACTGTTAATATGTGTCCCTACACCCAGCACACACATTTGGGGCAATCGCTTTTGCTAAAAAAACTGTTTAGTAGAAGCTAAGATATATGTTTATAAAGGTTAATAAATTCCGACGGATAGGTGTTAGGCTGCTTTCACATAACGATTTTTTCAGTTCCGATGCTGTCCGATCAAAATCGGACAGCATCGGACCGATTTTCGGACCCCATGCAGGCCTATGGGCATCGGACCGAATCGGATGTGCACTAAATGCCATCCGATTTGGTCCGATCCGAATCTGTCCGATTTTTTTATCGGTGCAAAAATCGGAGCTTGCTCCGATTTTTGCACCGAAAATAAAATCTGACAGATTCGGATCGGACCAGATCGGATGGCATTTAGTGCACATCCGATCCGACCCGATCAATTTAGCATGGGGCCCTATGGAGCAGGGTCCGAGGAAACGTGATGTCTCCTCGGACCGATTTTAGTGTACTGAGCATGCTCAGTACACTAAAATAGCTCCTAAAAGTAAATTAAGGGGTTAATAAAAAAAAAAAAAAAAAAAACTATGCTCACCTGTCCACGAGGCCCACGTCGTCTCCCGGCGTCTCCGGTGTCTCCAGGTATCTTGCCGTCTGTGCTGATAAGACCTGCCGTGATGTCACAATCACATGACTGCCAGGAACCAATAGCCGGCAGTCATGTGATTGTGACATCACGAGAGGTCCTGGCAGCACAGAAGACAGAACAGCAAGATACCGGAGACGCGCGGGACCATGCAGGAGTCGTGGACAGGTGAGAAAGGAGAGGAGGAGAGGAGGGGGACACATGGGGGGATCGGAGGACACATGGGGGCAGCACATTGAAGGACTGGGGGAGGACACATAGGAGGACCGGGGGCCAAGAGCGGAGGACCGGGGGCCAAGAGGGGAGACACAGGGGATGAGAGGACCGGGGGCCAAGAGGGGAGGACCGGGGGCCAAGAGGGGAGACACAGGGGATGAGAGGACCGGGGGCCAAGAGGGGAGACACAGGGGATGAGAGGACCGGGGGCCAAGAGGGGAGACACAGGGGATGAGAGAACCGGGGGCAAGAGGGGAGGACCGGGGGCCAAGAGGGGAGACACAGGGGATGAGAGGACCGGGGGCCAAGAGGGGAGGACCGGGGGCCAAGAGGGGAGACACAGGGGTGAGAGGACCGGGGGGTGAGAGGACCGGGGGCCAAGAGGGGAGGACCGGGGGCCAAGAGGGGAGACACAGGGGATGAGAGGACCGGGGGCCAAGAGGGGAGGACCGGGGGCCAAGAGGGGAGACACAGGGGATAAAGGAGAGGACCGGGGGAGAGACTGTGACAGCTCTCAGGGAGCGATCTGACAGGAGGGCGGGCATCCTATTTTCTGTCGGAATCGGATGCCTATTTGGCACCCGATTCCAGGCATCAGAAGAATCCGATGCTGTCCGATTTATATCGGACAGCATCGGACTTTACAAAATCGTTATGTGAAAGTAGCCTAACCTAGCTTTGTCCACGTGCAGTGTTCGTGCCTGTGATCCTCCTCTCCCCCCTCCTCTCTCAATTTCTAAGAGCCTGGCCGCGTCATGAAAGGGGGCGGGGCTCGCCGCGATTTAGCCCCGCCCCTTTCATGCCGCGGCCAGGCTCTTAGAAATTGAGAGGGGAGGGGGAGAGGAGGATCACAGGCACGAACACTGCACGTGGACAAAGCTAGGTAACACCCATCCGTCTCGATTTATTAAACTTTATAAACATATATCTTAGCTTCTACTAAACAGTTTTTTTTAGCAAAAACGATTGCCCCAAATGTGTGTGCTGGGTGTAGGGACACATATTAACAGTCCGGGGGGGGGTCATTTGGGGTGGTTGGTTCCCTTTAAGTAGTGCAGTATAAGACATCACGTGCACATTATTGTGGGGCTGGAAAGCATTAGGGTACCTTTACACGCCGCAATATCGGCTGGGAATCCTGACGGCGATATGTCGCCCTGAAACTATCGCCGTCTACTTGCCTCCCAGTTGCGGCGTGTATTTGGGGAATTTTGCGGTGATAAAACGCCTGTCGCCTGGTTCCTGATTTCAGAGCACTGCTCCAAAATCAGAAGCAATCATGAAGGAGAGATTCCCGGCTTTTGGCGTGTGAAAGGGCGATATTGATGGAATCTGCGTCGCCTATTGATTTCCCGTAGGCGTGCCACAGCGTGCTGGAGTCCGCGCCCCGTCTGCGATTATTGGTGGTGGCTACTGTGTTCCCATTGGCTGTCAGTTCACAGGGCGCCATATTTGAAGAGCTGTCCATTCAGCACCACACACATGTTCAATTGCGTCATGTATTAGTCAGCCTTCCAGAGCAGGCTGCCCAATCATAACGCGATTGCGTTGTCCAATGAGCGCGTATGGGGCACGGTGTAAACCAGTCTGGCACGTCTATGTTCTCGCCGCGCTGAACAGGTACGCCCGCATTGCTCAGGAGATTGCGGCATGTGAAGCGGCGAGGGAAGGCGACCGGATTGGTTCCACTGTGGGTGAGGCGATTTCCGGGGCGACACATCACCTTAGGTTGAGGGTGAAACTGCGGTGTGTAAAAGCATCATCAGCGATCTGAGGCGACCATGAAAAACGTGCACGCGCACCTTAGATTGCCTCATATTGCCAGCAGATATTGCGGCGTGTAAAGGTACCCCTACAGTCATCAATTCCACCCACAATACAGATTTCTATGGCAGAATAAGTTCAAGGCCAAAAAAAAAATCACACTTACTGAAAAATTAAGACTAATTTGGAAACAGTAGCGATTATTGGCTGCTGCGTTTTTTTCGGATGCAGCAAGCCCACACCATGATCACCCTTAAAACTGTATTCACACATCAGTGGTTGTCGGAGGTGTGCTGCCATCATAGTCTGTATAAAATTAATGGAGACTTTTACTCTGATCTGTTGATCTGAAATCACAAGTCTACGATCAGTAAAGAACGTTTTTTTTCTATGCAGCTCAGTACAACACGTGTGAACCCAGCATAAGGAACCACTTCCATCTAAGACTCACTATACTGGATAGGTAAACACCACACACACTCTGATCCTTGCACTGGTGGAAGGATCGGTGCCGAATCTATTCTGTCATTTGCACCACACAGAACATCAGAGCAGTTTTCTGTCACCGTGCTGGAAACTAGTTGGGAACTAAGAATAAGTGCACAAAGGATTATCGGTGAGCGGCCTGATCAGAGATCACTGCCCAACTACACAGGGAGCAACATCATGTAACCTATGGCCACTAGTGGTAAGGGGGTACTTAATGGGGCATAGCGACTGCTGGTAATGTGTGGGATGTGTGTGTGATTAATAGGGTTGAGGGAGATAGTGTCGGATCAGTGATTCTTGGTGTTGGGGCATTAGGGTCACTGGTATGGGGGGTACAGAGATTTCTGGTGTCAGGGTATTGGGGGCACTAGTATGGAGGTACAGTGATTCCTGGTGTCAGGGTATTGGGGGCACCTGTATGTGGGTACAGTGATTCTTGGTGTCATTATTAGGGGCACTGGGTATGGAGGGTACAGTGATTCTGGTGTCAGGGTATTGGGGCACCGGGTATGGGGTACAGTAATTCTTGGTGTCATGTATTGGGGCACGGTATGGGGGTACAGTGATTCTTGATGTCATTATTGGGCACTGGTATGGGGGTACAGTGATTCTTGGTGTTCAGGTATTGAGGCATGGTATGGGGGTAGACTTGTGTTTTTGGGTCATGGGTATTGGGGGTACAGTGATTCTTGGTTTCAGTGTATTAGGAGCATTGGTATGGGGGTACAGTGATTTTTTGGTGTCAGGGTATTGGGGGTCATGGTGATTCTATGATCATTGTTTGGAGATGTTTTGGGGGACAGTGATATAGTGTCAGGGTGTATTGGGGGCACTGGTATGAATCATGAACTTGTGGGATGATTTGAGGTACTAAACAGTAGGGGTGTATTGGATGCTGTTTTGGGAGCTTGGTATGGTGGACTAGAAGAACAGTTATGGGGCGCAGTGACTGCTGTATTGGGGGTGGTGGGGCAAGTGACTGCTTATTGGGGGCGCAGTGACTGCTGTATGGGTGGGGGGGGGCACAGTGACTGCTGTATTGGGGAGCCAGCAAGTGACTGCTGTATTGGGGGGAGCAGAAAGTAACTGCTGTATTGGGGGGCGCAGCAAGTGACTGCTGTATTGGGGGGCCAGCAAGTGACTGCTGTATTGGGGGGCGCAGCAAGTGACTGCTGTATTGGGGGGCGCAGCAAGGACTGCTGTATTGGGGGGCGAGCAAGTGACTGCTGTATTGGGGGCCAGCAAGGACATTGGTGTATTTGGGAGGTGAAGTGACTGCTGTACTTGGGCGCAGGGCACAAGTGACATGTAGGTGATAATTTGTTGGCTCCCTGTGGAAGGACTGGGTCTGATCTGAAATGAGTCGGAAATTAAAGCCACTTGTGAACCAACTTTCCTGTTTGGACCGTCTCCTCTGTTGTGCATAGTCGGTTGTGGCCGATGAACACAGTCTACATTGCCTTTGTCTTATACAATTAACTGTTATGTGTGGACCCTGCAGCAGCTTTTGTATATGTGGTTGTGGGCCACAGAACCTGACAGGTGAGCAAGGACCATTCTGGTCTACTTATTTTATCGAAATAGGACCCTATTTGCACTCTTCTCACAGTTCTGATATTGGTGGGGGCATAGTAACTGCTGTGTATGGGAGGGGCAGTGACTGCTGTATGTAGGGGGTGCAGTAACTGCTGTTTTGGGGGGCAGCAGCTGACTGTGTATTGGGGGTGCAGTGACTGCTGTATGGCGGGCTCAGTGACTGATGATTGGGGGGGGGGCGCAGAGTGACTGATGTATTGGGGGGCACAGCAAGTGACTGCTGTATGGAGGGCAGTGACTGATGCATTGGGGGGGGGACGAACGCGTGATGATGTATTGGGCCAGCAAATGACTGCTGTTGGGGGGTGCAGTGACTGTGGTACAGGGTGCACAGTTACTGTCGTATGGGGGGGTGCAGTGACTGCTGTATTGGGGGGCAGAGCAAGTGACTGCTGTATTAAGAGTGCACTGACTACTGTATGGGGGACACAGTGACTGAGTGACTGCTGTATTGGGGGGGGGGCGCAGTGACTGATGTATTGGGGTGCACAGCAAGTGACTGCTGTATTGGAGGGCAGTGACTGATGCATTGGGGGGGGGGGGGGACGACACGCAGTGACTGATGTATTGGGGGCACAGCAAATGACTGCTGTATGGGGGGTGCAGTGACTGTGGTACAGGGTGCACAGTTACTGTCGTATGGGGGGGTGCAGTGACTGCTGTATTGGGGGGCAGAGCAAGTGACTGCTGTATTAAGAGTGCACTGACTACTGTATGGGGGACACAGTGACTGAGTGACTGCTGTATTGGGGTGCACAGTGACTGCTGTATTGGGGGGTTCAGTGACTGCTGTTTTGGGGGGGGGCACAGTGACTGCTGTATTGGGGGCACAGCAAATGACTGCTGCATGGGGGGGTGCAGTGACTACTGTATTGGGGGGCACAGCAAGTGACTGCTGTATTGAGAGCGTACTGACTACTATATGGGGGGCGCACAGTGACTGCTGTATTGTGGGGCACAGTAACTGCTGTATTGGGGGGTGCTGTTCTGAGGCGACCCGCCTGTGGGTGTTCGGCATTGGGGACCCTGGTACAAGGTACTCTGCTGTTGAGGTATTGAGGCTCTGATACGGGGGTGCAGTGAGTGCTGTATTGGGGGTGCTGTTCAGAGGCGACCTGCCTGTGGGTGTTGGGGACCCTGGTAAAGGGTACTCTGCTGTTGAGGTATTGGGGCTCTGATACGGGGGTGCAGTATGAGGGAAGCACTGCAGTACCTGAACACTTTCCCTCTTATACCGCAGGAGATGAGACGGTACACCCCAGTAATGAGGGCGGAGAGCGGCCATGTGGTGTCTCCTCTGCACACAATGTCCACTGCTCTGCCCATCACTCACCATCATCACAGGAAGCCGCCCGCCCTCCAGATCACACAGGACGCCACAGGACCTGTGATGACGTCATGTCCACGTGCTCGGTCACGTGTGTGGGAGGAGTCAGACCTTGGGCCGCGAGTACAGTGCAGGGCCGGGACAGGACGCAGTGCGCATGTGCGGTCGGCGCGCTGATGTTTGGTTGTGACACTTCTGCCTTCAGCAGGTGACACAGTGCGGAAAGAAAACGGACAGACCTCGGTGCTGGACTGACAGACGGGATTTCCTCTGGTGAAGGGGAACTTTTGTTTAGGTCACAGATTGTGTGTGAAGGCTTGTGGTGGAGCGGAGCCATGGCCTCCCAGTAAGGCTGGCTTCACACTGCGGTCAGATCAGGTCAGGTTCGATCAGGTTTTGTGTTCCAAAACCAGGAGTGTCTCCAAAACTCAGAACAGGTGTCAATCTTTCAATTATACTTTTTCTCTGCTAGTTCCTCTCCTGGTTTTGAAACACAAAACCTGACCTGACCTGACCGCAGTGTGAAGCCAGCCTAACAAAAGATAGAAACACGTTGTGTACCGAGGCCAACAGCAGTGAAGGGGCCAGTCATTATGATGGGGTCTGTCTGGATTATGTATCCATTCTCCCTTCCTAATGACTCGTAGATATCTGATCTGTGGTGATATTTAAGGCCCCGTTACACAGCACGACATTGAAACCCTGTCGGCAACGATCTCGCAGGCACGCAGTCGTTTCAGACATCGTCTTGACATCGTTTCTGGGATGTCACAGGTCTAGATATCGTAGACAACGCACCAACGATGTGAGCAGGGATTGTTCGCACAACCCAGCGAATTATACTTCTTTATTGCTGTAAATGGGCAAAGTCATAAATGACATAGTGATCACAGTGTCACATACAACGATATACCAGGTTGGCTGATCGAGGATCATGTGATTTGAGAACATGTTCTCAAACCTGCGATCAGCGATCCAACGATTTATCATTACAACTTGCCAGAGTCACATGCAACGAGGTCGTAACAATGTCGCTGGTACGATTCCAAATCCGTGACGTATCAGCAATGTCGTGCCGTGTAATGGGGGCCTTTAAGGGATTGTCAGACCCTGAACAGCCCTTCTCATACTTCATATCTAACTAAAATGTTCGCATTTTCATCATTTACATGAATTATAATTTTCCTACCATTCTCTTTCTACACTGACTTCATATTTATACTTCCGATGACATCAAATTCGAGTCTCCGAGCCTGCACTTTGGAACATCAAACAACGTGATCAGGGGGCTGCGATCACTCACCCCACCCTAAAAGAGAACGTCATCAGGGGGACACGATCACTCACCCCGCCCTAAAACAGATCATCATCAGGGGGTTGCAATCACTCACCTCGCCCTAAAACATCATCAGGGGGCTGCGATCACTCACCCCACCCTAAAAGAGAACGTCATCAGGGGGACACGATCATCACCTGCCTAAAAAGATCATCATCAGGGGGTTGCAATCACTCACCTCGCCCTAAAACATCATCATCAGGGGCTGCGATCACTCACCACCTAAAAGAGAACTCATCAGGGGACACGATCACTCACTGCCTAAAACAGATCATCATCAGGGTTGCAATCACTCACCTCGCCCTAAAACATCATCATCAGGGGGATGTGATCACTCACCCCGCCCTAAAAGAGAACGTCATCAGTGGGTCTGTGATCACTCACCCCACCCTTAAACAGAACGTCATTATGGGCTCTGCGATCTCTCTCCCTGCCCTAAAACAGAACGTCTTCTGGGGACTGCAATCGCTCACCCTACCCTAAAACAGAACATCATCGGGGGTCTGCGATCACTCATCCTGCCCTAACACAACGTCATCAGGGGACCGCGATCACTCACCCCACCCTAAAGCGGGACACCATCAGGGGGCCGTGATCACTCATCCTGCCCTAAAACAGAACGTCGTTGGGGACTGCGATCACTCAGTAGAAAGAAGAAGGTAGCCCAGCTTCAGTTTGATGAATATCAACAATTCTTTATTAATTTGCCAGCCCCTTCCAAATTACAACATGGTTACATGAATCAGCAGGTAAATGACATGGCAGGTGTGCACAGGCGTCTGGTGGGTGATGCATTTTGGACAAAGTGTCCTTTCTCAAGGACTCCTTGGCTGTTTAGGACGCCGGCCCGTGCACGCTGTGCCTTTGCATGGTGAGCTGAATCCCTGTTTTCTGCAATCACTCACCTTGCCCTAAAACAGATCATCATCAGGGTCTGCAATCACTGATCCTGCCCTAAAACCGGACAGCACCAGGGCGCTGCGATCACTCACCCCGCCCTAAAGCGAGACAAAATCAGGGGCTGCGATCACTCACCCCACCCTAAAATGGGCCACATCAGTCATCCTGCCCTAAAACTGGACACATCAGGGGGCTGGCACTGCCGTCACTCCCCACAGCAGCTTAAAAGGCTGGTTTGTGAACTTCTGGTCCTGGCGCTGAGGATGTACAACCCCTGGCAATAATTATGGAATCACCGGCTCAGAGGATGTTCATTCATTTGTTTAATGTTGTAGAAAAAAAGCAGATAACAGACACGGCACGAAACTAAAGTCATTTCAAATGGCAACTTTATGGCTTTAAGAAAAACTAAAAGAAATCAAGATAAAAAATGTGGTAGTAAGGGTAATTTTTGTCAGACCAAGCAGAGGGAAAAAATTATGGAATCACTATTCGGAGGAACAAATTATGGAATAATGACAAAGAAACAAAAGAACACTCCAATACATCACTAGTATTTTGTTGCACCACCTCTAGCTTTAATAACAGCTTGCAGTCTCTGAAGCATGGACTTGATGAGTGACAAACAGTACTCATCATCAATCTGGCTCCAACTTTCTCTGATTGCTGTTGCCAGATCAGCTTTGCAGGTTGGAGCCTTGTCATGGACTATTTTCTTCAACTTCCACCAAAGATTTTCAATTGGATTGAGATCTGGACTATTTGCAGGCCATGACATTGACCTGATGTGTCTTCTTTCAAGGAATTTTTTCACAGTTTTTGCTCTATGGCAGGATGCATTATCATCTTGAAAAATGATTTCACCATCCCCAAACATCCTTTCAATTGATGGTATAAGAAAACTGTCCAAAATATCAATGTAAACCTGGGCATTTATTGAAGATGTAATGACAGCCATCTCCCCAGTGCCTTTACCTGACATGCAGCCCTATATTATCAATGACTGTGGAAATTTGCATGTTCGCTTCATGCAGTCATCTTTATAAATCTCATTGGAATGGCACCAAACAAAAGTTCCAACATCATCACCTTGCCCAATGCAGATTCGCGATTCATCACTGAATATGACTTTCATCCAGTCATTCACAGTCCACGATTGCTTTTCCTTAGCCCATTGTAACATTTTTTTTTCGTGTTTGGGTGTTAATGATGGTTTAAGTTTAGCTTTTCTGTATGTAAAGCCCATTTTCTTTAGGTGATTTCTTACAGTTCGGTCACAGACATTGACTCCAGGTTTCCTCCCATTCACTTATTTGTTGTGCATTTCCTGTTTTGGAGACATATTGCTTTAAGTTTCCAGTCTTGAAGCGTTGAGGTCTTCCTTGGTCTTCCAGTATGTTTCCCTTTATCAACCTTCCCATGTTGTTTATATTTGGTCCAGATTTTAGACACAGCTGACTGAACAACCAACATCTTTTGCAACATTGCGTGATGATTTACCCTCTTTTTAAGAGTTTGATAATCCTCTCTTTTGTTTCAATTGACATCTCTCGTGTTGGAGCCATGATTCATGTCAGTCCACTTGGTGCAACAGCTCTCCAAGGTGTGATCACTACTTTTTAGATGCAGACTAGCAGATCATATTTGATACAGGTGTTAGTTTTGGGAATTAAAATTTACAGGGTAATTCCATAATTTTTTTTCCCCTCAGAATTGAGTGATTCCATAATTTTTCCCTCTGCTTGGTCTGAAAAAAGGTCCCCTTCTGACTACATTTTTTATTTTGACTCCTTTTAGTGTTTCTTAAAGCCATAAAGTAGCCATGTGAAATGACTTTAGTTATGTGCCATGTCTGTGATCTGCTTTTTTTCTACAACATTGAACAACTGAATGGACATCCTCCGAGCCCGGTGATTCCATAATTTTTGCCAGGGATTGTAGTATACAGGAGAAGCAGCTCCCACATCGACAAGAACCCTACTGACAAATCTTCAGACATCCACTACCCCAACACAAAAGAACAGCAGATTACCACCTGCCCCCACTCCATATCACCTTTAAAGGTCAGTCACTACAATCCTAGACCACTTCTGAGACCTGGAGGGTCACAGCCTGCTGCCCACTGGTGAACTCAGGGGCTGCTCTTTCCACAGCAAAACCACGTGATAAAAGGTACAATCTGATGAGCTGCTCATAGAATCCCCCACCCCATGAAAACACCTGAAGCAGCAAACTTTGTGAAAGCCAAAATTTGTTTTGATCTCAAAATATTTGGCCACAACTTTCTAATGTCCCTAATTAATCGCTGACTCTGTAGCTTCATGGCTAAAAAAAACAAACATACAACTAGCTGGTACTGATGTACTCAAACCATTTTATTGTTTACATACCAGACAATGCAATGAAATTGAACAATTTTATTGTAAGAAAATAAGAGTTTGTGTATAATAGTTTCCTGTCCTAGACATATCCATTGCCACATTACCCACCTGAAGCCAGGAACAGTACAATTGTGAGTTGGACAACAGTGCATTTCATTAATTCCTCCTAAGGCAACAAGGAAACACTGGTGGTGCTACACAGAGATTGTGGTGCTGCATTGTGACATTGAATCCAATAGTTGGTAAGAGACACATTGTGATCTGCTACACAACTATAACAGAATTAACAGTTGGATGTTTGGCTACAGGATGCAAGTTACAACCGACTTTGCCCCCCACAAACTTCAATACAAGTCACAATGGAGCTTTCTGGAATTTTAGTAAGTCACAGACAGATGGCACAAAGGTTTTTGATGACAAGACAAGCCTAAAGGGAGTACGAAAACCATCACACACCTGGCATATGCTGCTATGTCAGACATTTTTTAGATTTTGCTGCAGACTGAATGTGAATTTCAAATGTCAAATCTGCTTTTCAGGTCAATCTACGCACTGCAGGTCATCCCGCATCCCGATAGCCCCGCCCCTTTATGACGCAATCAGCCTCACATCACTATAGCAGGCTGAGAGGGGGCGTGCATAAGGGAGGGGAGAGCAGACATGACGAGCACAGCTCACAAGTGCCAGCACACACAGGGAGACGCCCTCAAGTACGCAGGCATGTAAGTTTATAAGATCACACAAAAACAGTGCTGCTAATGGTTTACTAGGCTGCAGGGGCACATATTATCAGTGTATGAGGGTCATCCGAGGTGCTTGGTTCCCTTTACTATGCAGATTACCGCAACCGCGCCGCAAGTGCGGCGCAAGTGCGGCAGATGCGGTTTTTTTACCGCATCTGCCGCGAACGCGGGTAAGCCCGAGCCTGACTCGGGGTTAACGCTTCTGGTAGTGAATGTTAACCCCGAGTCAGGCTCGGGAATAACGCTAGGAAGGTTAAGTAGCGTGCAGGTTTTTTTTTTATTTGGCAGCATGTACCTCAGCAAGACTGACATAGCGTGAGTGCTTGTGTCTTTCCACAGCTTAAATGAATAAGTAATAATCTCCAACAAATATAGAATTTTTGGAAATAGAATTTCATCACAGACTGCAATGCGAAGTGAAATTTTGAGCCTTAAACTGTATCAGTAATTTTGCTTGTATTTTTGTTGTGGACTAAGTTACGGTGGGGGAGAAGGAATTGTGTAAGCATCTTCTTGACACATCGGGACGGAGTTCCTAAAGCTGCTAAATATTCAATATTGCAAACCTGGATTAGACAGCTTAAAATTTGCCTAAAGGGGCTCATGCGTTGATAAATTTGGAGCATGTTTCGACCGTCTGGGGTAAGTTTACACCACCTATTTCTTGGCTGATTTTGGTCAACCAAGTGATGATGAATTGTAGCTCCATTCTGGGGTGTGGGAATCACACTTTAGGTTACACCCTATCACACCCACTTTCCTTTAGGCGTCACCCCCTTGTTGAGCATTTTGAAAAACACGAATGACGTACAAGAAATGAAAGGCAGTTTTTTGGGGTTGCAAATTAAGAGTTGTGCACTAGTGAACAACCCTTAAAAGCTAAGATTTGTACTATATAGAGAAGGTTGTGGCCAATCATCAGCCGCTGAATGTCTGTAGGGGTCTCAGGACATAATATTATGTGACCCCCTGGGGGATCACAATAAGCATCACCGGTTCAGGAGGTTAGCATACAATATTTTTGGTAATTTTCTGCAACAGATTGCAATTATTAAAAAAGGGGTTGAACAGTTGTGGACAAGCCCTTTCAGCCAGAATTAGGGAGCATAGAGCTTTGTCACTCAGTGCAAATATGTCCTAAAAATAATCAACAACCAGTCAAGAAACCAGTTTTCCAGCTAATACACATGGGTCAGGCAGCCATGGACTTATCCTGTACTGATCTCCGTTATCTGTGATACGCCAGGAATGCAAGCCACTAAAGGAATTCTGTCATCAGGTTTAAGCTAAGTTATCTGACAGCAGCATGAGGTAGGGACAGAGACCCTGATTCCAGAGATGTATCTTTTAATTTACTGGGTACATTCAGTTGTGGCAAAATCAGTTTTCTCTACTGCAGATCTAAAGGTACCATTACACGCGGCAACATCGCCGGCAACTCAGGGGCGTGGTGAAGTTGAAACAACATCGCTAGTGCGTTGCTACGTGTGACAGGGCAATTCAACGGCAATAGAATTGCTTGAGCGGAGTTGCCAGGTTGCAGAACATGTTCTGAAACCTGGCAATGTTGCTCAGGCAATCACACCGCAATAGCGATGTTGAAAGCAACTTCCCCTATTCATTACAATGTTAAGGATCGCTCGCTGGGTTGCTCAGCCAGCAAATTAAAGTTGCTTTCAACATCCTAGTTGCGTTGCCTACGATATTTCCCTGTGTGACATCTACAAGGCAATCTTGGAAAAGTGCCAAAAACGTGATCGCTCACGTGAAGTTGACGGCAACATTGCAGCAACGTTGCCACGTGTAATGGTACCTTAACAGTTTTTCTCAATGCTGAACTGTGTATAACCCCAGCCACACCACCGATTAGCAACTTTTTATCATATACAGTCCACCCAGAAAGTTGCCAATCAGTGCTGGAGGTGTGGCTGGACCAGTTGAAATGGAGCAGCTAGTTCTGGCGTGATAATCTCCTGCTGATAAAACACAGATTTTATTGAAATAGCAACACTCAGCCTACTAAATGAGACTTCAGTGTAATGAGGGTCTCTGTCCTTATATCATCGTGCTTTCAGGTTACATAGCAAAATCCTGCTGACAGTTTTGCTTCATCATAAATGGAGTCCATTCTTTGTTGCACTTAGGATTCACTGGGGCAGCACACAGCTGCTTGAGATGTAGGTGTTCCACAATTAGGTTGATGCCATACAATCGAGATCACAGTAGTAGGATCTCCCCAATATGCCAGGACCTGTACTGTAATGCCAATCTCGACTTCTGTTTGGGTGCCCTTCCATTTCTTTTTGTGAATAAAACACAGAATAAAAAGAAACAAACACATATCACACGAGCAAATGCTGTAGCCATGGTCAGGAAATGGTGGCCACACTAGGTTTCACATTAGACTATCCTCGTGAAGTGTATTCATCATAAACTGGATAAATTATGTAAAATGTGTGGAAGTGAGTGCAAAAATATAAAAACAGTTCAGCTGGTTAACAACAAACGCTTACCAGGCCTAATTATATAAAACAACACTTAAAAATATAGATAGCTTTCCATATGGAAATTAAAAAACCATCAATGAAATAAGTCAATAAATCATTAACCTAACGTCTGCTGTACAAAATTTGGCACCTACCTTTTACATTGCCTCCCACCTGCAAAGTATTAGCACCCACTTTGTGTGCAATAAGTAAAGATTAGTACTTCACAAGGTTCGAAGACACTATTTGTGCAAGTGTGTAGCGAACTTTACCATCTCCATATTCATTCAGAGTTTAGTAATACTTCATTGCAGTTCAGTAATACTAACAACAATATTATATTATTCGGACATTAGAACTATCAGCAAAGTAATGGTTTGGCACCAACACCGAGAAGGTGGTGTATTCAGATTTTATAGTATACCTAGAAACCGAGAGAGTGCTTGTAAGTGTGAGATTTCTCCACTTAGCAGTAACATATAGAAGAACATGTGAAAAAGTGTAGAATAATGTTTCATTTTCAGTCTCCAAAATGAGAAAACAATGAAGTCCTATGTATGAGCGGATCAAAAACTAATCATTCCAGCCAACCCATTCCTATATGAAATTCCATGGGAAATACTTCAGTGGGCTCTCAATTATTAGAGAACCCCTTATTTTACTTTTATGAGTTAAAAGAAAGGAAATCCTTTATTTGGAGCTCTTACTCCATTGAATGCCCATTGCTATTAGCATGAGAAATATGCAGGCATTAAAAAGCATAGAGGGCTGGAGGCCACAGGATTGCTGAAAATGATGGCTGGGTTTGCTGGAGCAGTGTACAATCTCTAACACTGGTGAGCCATAACAAACGCTGATGTAGAGTGGATCCAACAGCTGATTTCTTCAGATTGTCGTTGTGATAGCACAATTAATTCTGGGTAAAGTCTTAAACCCTTATTATTTGTAAGTCATTGTGATAAGTGCAAGCTGTGTTTTCTTCATGTAATTTTGTACGTCCACTGGAGACGTAATCACTCTACTTTCGTTCCAACGTCCCCACTACATTCAAAGCTATGGCTGGCGGGGATCTGCTTCAACCCTTCATCTATAAATACAAATGCAAAGAAAAAGTATTTATCAGACCATTTTTAGATGAAAACATGTGTTAAAAGTTTACGTCTGGTCATTTACAAATGCTGAGATTTAGGATCTTGAAACGTTTGTTCCTCGCATGCATTTATTTTAACCAATACATTTTTATTGAGTAACAAAAGTTATACAAAAAACAAACATTAGGATCCACAGGATCCAACCAATAATTTAACAGTGGAGAGGAATACAGGGATATTTGTGTACTCAACGTAAAATCCTTTTCTCCTAGCTCATCATTGGGGGACACAGGACCATGGGTGTATGCTTTCCTTCCACTAGGGGGCGACACTAAATAGAGATTAAAATTAAGCCCTCCTTCCTGCAGTATACACCCTTACGTAGGCGTAGATATTCAGTTTAGTACTAAAGCAGTAGGAGAGCACGTAAAGTAATAAGGTACAAATGGCGTAAGTAAAGATACTGCACAGGCTAGGTACGAATAGCCTATGATAATGTACTGTGTGCAGCCTATAGAAGAATTAGAGGGTGGGTGCTGTGTCCCCAATGATGAGCTAGGAGAAAAGGATTTTACGGTGAGTACACAAAAATTCCTGTTTCTCCTTTGCATCATGGGGGGACACAGGACCATGGGACGTCCTAAAGCAGTCCCTGGGTGAGAATTAGTTTAATAGTGGTCAAGCATCATGCGCCAGCTGCTTTCAGATGCATAGCCGCTGCCTGCAAGATTTTTCTACCTAGGCTTGCATCTACGGAAGCCTGGGTGTGAATGTTGTAGTATTTGGTGAATGTATGTAGGCTGGACCAGGTTGCGGCCTTGCAAACCTGAGTTGCCGAGGCTTGGTGGTGAATGGCCCATGAGGCACCCACTGATCGAGTTGAGTGCGCTTTGATTACTTCTGGAATTGGCATTCCCTTGATGCGGTAGGACTCTTGGATTGCGTAGGGAATCCATCTTGCCAATGTGGACTTGGACGCAGCCATCCCCTTTCTAGGTCCCTTGGGGATGACGAACAGCGTTTCTGTTTTGCGGAATGGAGCTGTTCGAGAGATGTAGGGTCTGATGGCCCTTACCAGGTCCAGGGTATGGAGCTGCTTTCCGACACGGTGTACTGGAGTTGGGCAGAAAGACGGGCAACCGATGTCTTCGTTAAGGTGGAAGTGGGATACCACCTTGGGCAAGAAAGAAAGAGAAGGCCGGAGGACTACCTTGTCCTTGTGGAAGGATAGGTAGGGGGCCAACAGGATAGGGCGGCCAGCTCGGACACGCGCCTAATTGACATGATTGAGACTAAGAAGGCGACTTTACACTAGAGACAGGATAGTGGTAGTTCTTTCAGAGGTTCGAACAGGTGCTCTTGGAGAGAGCCTAGAACTAGGTTTAGGTCCCAGATAGGCCACGGGTGTCCTGTAGGGACGCTGTGTGTGGGGAAACTCCCAGGATGAATGTTTTGACCTGTGATTTGGACGCAATCCTGCGTTGGAGAAGGACACTTAAGGCTGAGATTTGGCCTTTGATGGTGTTTGGAGCTAGAACAGAGTCAAGGCCATTTTGAAGGAACTCTAGAATTGTGGGGATGGAGAAAAGGAGTGGGTTACGGTCCTCGCACCACTGGAAAAAGGTTTTCCAGGTGCGGTGGTAGATGCGTGAGGATGTTGGTTTTCAGGCATTGACCATGGTGGTTATGACCTCTGGTGTAAACCCTGCTTGGGTCAGGATCCAGGATTCAATCGCTATGCTGCTAAAGACAGGGCTCCTGAGTTCTGGTGGTAGAAGGGGCCCTGGGATAGGAGGTCCGTTCGGTTTGGGAGTGGCCAGGGCGCGTTGGGGGGGAGCTGTACAAGCTCTGCGTACCATGCCCGTTGTGGCCAGTCTGGGGTGATGAGGATTACTTGAGCCCTTTCTGCCTTGATTTTTCTGATCACTCGAGGGATTAGCAGGAGTGAAGGAAAGATGTACAGGAGTTGGAATTGGCACCAAGGTAGGACTCCTAAGGCAAGCGGGTCCGGGACCTGGCTACAAAGACCGGAACTTTTGCGTTCATTCTTAACGCAATGAGGTCCACGTCGGAGAATCCCCAGCGTTGACAGATTTGTAAAAAGACTTCCGGATGTAGGGACCATTCTCCTGGGGCCAGTCCCTGCCGTCTTAGGAAGTCCGCTGCCCAGTTGTCCACCCCCTGGATGTGGACTGCTGATATGCTTGACTGGCTCTTTTCGGTCCAAGATAGGATGTGTTCCACTTCGTGCATTGCCGATTTGCTGCGTGTGCCGCTCTGATGATTGATGTACGCTACCGCCGTGGCGTTGTCTGATTGGATGCGGATGGGGCGACCGGCCAGGAAGTGATGAAAGTGTTGGAGTGTAAATTGAATTTCTCGCAGCTCTAGGATGTTGATTGGGAGGAGTAACTCCTGGGGCGTCCAGCGGCTGCGTGCTGATGATAGACGGCCCCCCAGCCGAGTAGGCTGGCATCGGTGCTTACGACCAGCCACTGGAGTGGGAGGGAGGATTTTCCTTGCGAAAGTGATGATGGCTGTGTCTACCATTTGAGTGCTTTTTTGACTTGGTCGGATAAGCGGTGCTTGCGGTCGAGGCTGAAGGGCCTTTTGTCCCAGGCCGAGAGGAGGGAGAGCTGTAGGGGTCGGAAGTGTAGTTGGGCGCAGGGAACTGCTTCCATTGCGGCCACCATCTTGCCTAGCACCCCCATGCCAAAGCGGATGGACTGGGGTGAGCGGCTGCGAAGAGTGTGCACGTCTTAGCGAATTGCCGTGGCCTTGTCCTGAGGGAGTATGACTAGCCCTCTTGCGGTGTCTAGGGTCATTCCTAGGAAATCTATCGTCTGAGCCGGCATTGGGGATGATTTTTCTAGGTTTATGAGCCATCCTAGGCGGGAGAGAGTATCCGTTGTTATTTGGATGCTGTCGAGGCATGCTTGGAAGGATGGGCCTTTGATTAGCAGGTCATCTAGGTATGGCAAGACGACCACTGCCTGCAAGTGGAGGATGGTCATGACGGTCGCCATGACCTTTGTGAAGACTCTGGGTGCGGTTGCCAAGCCGAAGGGCAGGACGACGAAATGTACCGCGAACCGCAGGTATTTTTGGTGGGGAGGGAAAATGGGAATGTGGAGATATGCGTCTTATATGTCAAAGGTTGCTAGGAATTCTCCTTTTTCTAAAGACGAGATCACTGAGCAAAGGAATTCCATTCTGAACTGTCGGATTTTTACAAACTTGTTGAGGAGTTTAAGGTCCAGGATGGGTCGAGCTGTTCCGTCTTTTTTCAGAACGACGAGCAGGTTTGAGTAGTAACCCTTGAACTGTTCGGTTTCTGGTACTGGCTTTATGACCCCGGTTTGGAGTAGTGATTTGATGGCCTCGAAGAACGGTTGGGCGTTTCTTTTCCGGGGTCGCGAGAGGAAAAAACAATTCGGGGGCTGGGATGCAAATTCTATTTTGTAGCCTGACGATACCAGTTCTCTGACCCAATTGTTGTGCACGAAGTGAGCTATGAGTGTCGGAAGAGCTGGAGGCGTCCGCCTGTTATGTTGGTGTCAGGTGGCTGGGGTGGTGGGGGGAGGGGGGGGGAGGAGAGTCATGCGTTGAACCTTTGTAGTTTTGGGCCCTTAGAGTCGATTTGTTTAGGGCGGCCTTTCCAGGTTTGGTTGTTCTTGGACGAGAGCAGGATGCTGTTGGCCCCGCTGGTCCGTGGGGAGTTTGAGAGCGTGAATGCGACTGTGGGTGGCGAAAAAGCCGCTTGAACCTCTGTTGGGGGTGAAACTTGCTTTTTCCCCCTATGGTTTCGGAGATGAGCTGGTCAAGCTTTTCGCCGAATAGGCGTCCTCCTTGGTATGATAGATTTATGAGGGATCTTTTTGATGTTAAGTCTGCGTGCCAGCCCCTGAGCCAGAGGGTCTGACGCATGGAAATGGCATGTGCTGCTGCCAGTGCGAAGCAGTTGGCTGCATCTATGTACGTGAGCAGGAAGTACTGCTGTGCTTTTGTAAGAAGCTCGAGCAAGTCGGCTGGGTCCTGGTCGGGGTCTTGCAGCATTTCGTGTAAGGACTGGATCCAGGATACCGCTGCTTCGGCTACCCATGCCATAGCGAACGAGGGAGAGCTACTCCTGAGGCCTCAAAGATTGAGCGCGCTAGATTGTCAAGTTGACGGTCGTTGGAATCTTTGATAGACGAACTGTCGGAGAGAGTAAACAAGGTTTTGTTAGCTAGCCGCGACACTGGGGGGTCCACGGCTGGTGACTCGGACCATCTTTTGTGATGGTCTGGTGCGAAGGGACATTTGGCTTCCATGGCCTTGCGGCCTGCGAAGCGCTTCTCTGGCCGGTCCCAGTGTTGCTGGACTATATCATTAAACTCCTCGTGGTTAGAGAAAACACGACGAGGACGTTTAGCCTTTGTGAACGAGAAGCTGCTCTCTGGGGTAGTGACATACTCGTCTTTAATGTTCATTGTCTTGTTAACAGCATCAATGAGGCAGTCAACCATTGCCTGTGTGTCCGTGGTCTCACTCTCGTGGGGTGAATCCGATTTCGATAGTTCCCCCTCGGAGAGTGATTCAGACTGGTGACGAGGTGAAGGGGAGCGGGACCTGTCACTTAGGGGTGACACACTGGGAGATCGTCCCTGGAACGGGCTGGTATTAGTCAGTCTTCTAGTGCACAGGGGGGCCGTAGGCTGGGAATGTTCCCTGCTGGAGTGGGAGCGTTGACGTTTGTGGTCATTGGCTGTGTAAGGATCAGGACAGGACTGCAACATTTGGACTATGGAGTCTAGCTGTTGTGACAGTGCCATACCCCATGAAGGGATGTCCGACGCACTGGGAACTGCGTCAGTGGTAGTCTCAGTGGGGCATTCAGATTCACAGTCCTTGCACAATTGGGATGCATGTTTGCGCAGGAGCGGGGTCTGGCAAGTGGTGCATGATGCCTTGTTCCCTGCATTGTTCTTGTTTTTATCTTTGGACGGTTTGGGATCTGCCATTGTGTACCAGATTACTGTTAGCAATGGCACTGCAGTGTACTAAGTGGTTTGCTATAAAGGCAGATGAGTCGCCACTAGGCAGGGGTGGTAGTCTGCAGGGAAAAGGGTCTCCTAATGGAGCTTACCTAGATCCTGTGTCTCCTGTTGTGTCGTCCGTGAGGTGCTGAGATCTCTTTCTTGAGGAGACACCAGCACAAAGGACTGTGAAGTGAAGCTGTCCCTGGGTAGTATGTGGGCTTTGTGCGGCCCCCCTTGTGAGAGGGGCTAAGCCCACCCTTTTTTAGTAGATCCCCACACCAGGGAAGGGGTAGGCAGGTATTAGCTTCAGGTATTTTACCTGGGGGCTGTACATTTGTGCAGCTGTAGTGTGTAAGCTGCTTTGTTTGTAAATTTGCGCAGGTTTTGTGGGCGTAATTAAAGGTTGTGCCCATGCTAAATAGCCTGTTGTGTGATTGGCCGTCCGGCGGTTGGGGGGCATATGGTACCGGCCCCTTTACCAGCCCTCTTATGGACGTCATGGCTGGGGCTTATATCTGGCCCGAGCGACATGCTCAGCGGCCAATTGCAATGCTAGAGGTGTGGCCGCGTCATCACGCCCGCCCCTATGATGCGGGGCGGTGACGCGAAATGCTGCCAATCAGATGGGAGCCTGGCTCTGAATGACGCCCTCAGCGGCCAATAATAGTGTGGCTGGCCATGTCATCGCACCCTGCCCTATGATGTGGGGCGGTGACGTGGCAAGCGACCAATGAGCGAGGAGCATGGGCGGCACTTAGCTGCAGGCTCAGACCGGGGCCTAAAGTAGTTTGGGCTCCTGGGTGCCTGCGGTGTCGGAGCGGCGTTCTGGTTACTCCGGCCCCCTGCCCTGGGCACGCCCCCGAAATTACCGGCGGTGTGCGTTCCAGCATGGAGCTGGAGGGGAAAAGGCAGCTCCGGCACTGGAGCCCAAAGTGGATGGAGATGTTACAGCCTCTGCTGCATCGGATCCCTTAGGGATAGATCGGTGCACGGTAGCTGCTGGCCTAAATCACCTGCTCCTTTGTTGGAGGAGGTGAGAGGAGCTGTCCATGTGCCCTGTTCGTCCCCTTGTCCTGCAGGGGGATGCAATTATGCCCCGTGGTTGCTGCTGGCTTTGGGGCAGGGAGGGCGGGGCCGAGAGAATGGAGCCCTTTATGGGGATCTATTGTCCCTCAGTGACGTGTGCTGCCTTGGGGTCCCCATGCTCTCAGGAGAGGGGCCCCAAAAATAAAGAATTAAATGATCAAAGTAAAAGGTGAATAAAGAATTAAATGGTAAAAACTAAGAATAGAAATGGTAGATGTGGTCTGAGCTACAGACCGCATGTGGCTCCTGCGACACCAAGCTAAAACTGAATATTTACGCCTACGTATGGGTGTATACTGCAGGAAGGAGGGCTTAATTTTAATCTCTACTTAGTGTGTGTCGCATCCTAGTGGCAGAACAGCATACACCCATGGTCCTGTGTCCCCCAATGATGCGAAGGAGAAAAAGAAAATAAGGGAGTGGGGAAGGGTGAAGCAGAGGGGAGACAAGATTATTGAAACATTAAGGCACACTGTATTTGTAGAAATACTCAGCGATCAGATGAATGTAAAGGTAAGTGAGTCAATGGGCAAGAATGACCATGAGTGATGTGTCCTATGCAGTGAGGGGACATAAACCAAGAGGTTATCTAAGGGTCCCAACCGTTAATGACCCGATTTTTATGTTTGAGATCATGTGCCCAGGATCAGTTCATATTGAAAGTGTATGTTCAATTTAGTGATTACCGTATATACTCGCGTATAAGCCGAGTTTTTCAGCCCAAAAATTGGGCTGAAAAGTACCCCCCTCGGCTTATACGCGAGTCAGTGCTGTATACCGATGTATACATCGGTACATACCGATGTATACATCGGTATACAGCAGCCCCCGCATCCCCGGTAATGCAGGGCCCCCCCAGCGTCTCTCCGGTCACCTGTAAAGGAAGCTATACTTATCACAGTGCTCTGTCCGCGCCCGCTCGCACCCGCTGTCAGCAGCCGACCGGATCCTCCATCTTGCGTCTTCCTTTCTTCCTGTTTCTGTGCTCGTCGCGGGAAATGACGTCATTCCCTGCGACGAGCACAGGAAACAGGAAGAAAGAAGACGCAAGATGGAGGATCCGGTCGGCTGCTGACTGCGGGGCGCGGACAGAGCACTGTGATAAGTATAGCTTCCTTTACAGGTGACCGGAGAGACGCTGGGGGGGCCCTGCATTACTGGGGATGCCTGTATACTACCGCTGGGGCTGCTATATACCTCTGGGGCCCTGTATACTACCACTGGGGCTGCTATATACCTCTGGGGCCCTGTATACTACCACTGGGGCTGCTATATACCTCTGGGGCCCTGTATACTACCACTGGGGCTGCTATATACCTCTGGGGCCCTGTATACTACCACTGGGGCTGTATATACTACCACTGGGGCTGTATAAACCACTGGGGCTGTATATACTGCTGGGGCCCTGTATACTACCACTGGGGCTGTATATACTACCACTGGGGCTGTATATATACCTCTGGGGCCCTGTATACTACCACTGGGGCTGTATAAACCACTGGGGCTGTATATACTGCTGGGGCCCTGTATACTACCACTGGGGCTGTATATACTACCACTGGGGCTGTATATACTACTAGGGCTGCGTCTATACTACCACTGGGGCTGTATAAACCACTGGGGCTGTATATACTGCTGGGACCCTGTATATACTACCACTGGGGCTGTATATACCTCTGGGGCCCTGTATACTACCACTGGGGCTGTATAAACCACTGGGGCTGTATATACTACTGGGGCCCTGTATACTACCACTGGGGCTGTATATACTACCACTGGGGCTGTATATACTACCACTGGGGCTGTATATACTACTAGGGCTGCGTCTATACTACCACTGGAGCTGTATATACCACTGGGGCTGTATATACTACTGGGGCTGCGTGTATACTACCACTGGGGCTGCTGTATCTACCTCTGGGACTGGTGTATACCACACTGCTGGGGGCTGTATACTTGTGCTAGGGTCCACCCTCGGCTTATACACGAGTCAATAGATTTTCCCAGGTTTTGGGGGCAAAAGTAGGGGGGTCGGCTTATACACGGGTCGGCTTATACACGAGTATATACGGTATTTCTTCTCTGGAAGGAAGAGAAGTGTCTTTCCAATGCTTAGTAAGACATTGTCTTGCTGCAATTACCTCGCATGCATTTAGAACATACTGATATGATATACCATATATTGTGGATCTATTCAATAGAAAGCACCAAACAAAAAAGTTTTTTTTCTATCACTTCATTGGGGGACACAGGAAACTATTAGTGTATGATGCTGCCGTCAAGAGGCTGACCACTAGGCAAACAAAATGTTAGCTTCTCCTCGGTGATTTTCGTCATATCGCCTTTACCGCCCCCTTTACAATAGCGCTTTATGGACACAAAGGGATGGATAGAAATGGATTACAATGATTCAGGGACAGGTTAAAAGAGCCTGGTGGCTCATTTTTTGAGGTTAGGTTCCCTTTAAAGCAGGAAAGCCCTCTTCTTTGAAAACTCTCTGTACATGTACTTTTCTCTTCCTTCTTTCCTGGTTTTCTTGCCATCAGACATTGTGTCCAGTTTGTTCCTAATTTCTCTCTAAGGTCAGGTCTTTGTCTTTAAATCTTTTTCAAAGGAATCTTGACTTTTTGTTTTTGGATTGGGATTCTGTGTGAGGTGGGCATGTTTGGTTAATCTCTAGCAGCCTCTAGTGGATCTCTGGGCTCTTTTCTGGTGTTGGATGCTATACAGTCCTCCCTCTTGCACCCATTCTGGTTATTTCATTCCTTGTTCCCTGGAGGTGACAAGTCTCAGTACTAGCAGCCCTGTCTAGTAGTCTTATCTTCCTGACCTTATCTTGATTAAGGTGGTCCAGTGTCCGGTTTTTCGCCTTCTTCTTAGGCAGTTTCCACCCTTCTCACCTGCTGGAGATGGTCTCCACTCACTGTCCTTTACCTTCTTTTTCACCTGTCTGGTCTCTAAAATATATTGTACCTGGCCAAAGTGCATCAAAATCATCCCTATCTGTCTAGGTCAGCTTCCTTCAGATGCTCAGATCCTTTGATTATGATCCTGAGAGTCATTTCTGCCTTTAAGGCTACTATTGCTGTTGGATCTGCTCTGCCATTCTGGACACATTTTGAGCAAAAAACAGAGCACGTCTCCTAGGCGGTTTGTCATCAGGCCTCAGTTTTAGGGTATGTGCCCACAGGATGTTTTTCAAGCAGTCCTGAGCGCAGCAAAACCGGTACTGGTTTCAAGGATCTCTAGAGTCCTTTCCAGGAGATTTGCTGCATTCAGGTCCAGCGTTTTTAATTGCTTTTTTTTGTGTGTTTTTACTGCGTTTTTCCAACGTTTTTTGCCATTGACTGCAGCAAAAACACAGGAAAAATAGAACATGATCATTCTTTCCCATCCGCTGCAAACCGGAGGGATTTGACACTTGCAAAATCAATGTGTGGACACATGCACAGTGTTTCTGTGAAACACATTGGTTATGCAGGGAAGCCGTTGGGCGGGAACAAATTAACATAAATGAACATAAAACCAAGGGTAAACAGCAGGCGGAAACCGCAGCAAAAACGTTGGAAAAATGTCCTGTGGGCACATACCCTTACAGCTCTCTAAGCGGTTTCCTTTTTCTCTGTTCTTACCTTTTCCAAGTACAACAGAGGACACACCTTTTTATCTTACATTTTTTACCTTCTTCCCTGCAGTTTTGAGCTTAAGCAGAAATGTTATGAAAATGACAGTGGCCTTGGTTCCGACCTGCTCTTCCATTCTCTAATCTTTCTCTTCTCAACATTGGGGACTGTTTTGGGACATCTCATGGTTTCCTCTGTCCTCCAATGAAGCGATAAAGAAGATTTTCACCGTAAAATCTCTTTCTTAGAGTCATCATTGGGGACACAGCACCCATCCAGTCTGTATTTTATCTTAGGTTGCTTTCTCCTACTGATTTCACACTAACTGATTAGCTTTGTGCCAGTTGGTGGGTGTATCCCGAGGAGCTATCTTGCTTTGCCTAGTGTCAGCCTCCTAGTGGCAGCATCATACACTCATTGGCCTCCTGCATCCCTTAATGAAGACCCCAGGAAAGTCATTACCATGAGTACCCAAAATCATCTTATTCCCAATTCAAAGTTATGGCATACCAAGAGAGTTGGGTGGTGAACTGTGAAGAGGTCAAAGCCCTACTCCATACCCTTTATTATCATAAATGGTCAGAGACTCCAACCAAAGTTATAGCATATATTAGCTATATGCCATCACTTTATGAAATTGGAAAGCGACTTTAAATAGAATCTGTCACCAGGTTCTTGCTATGCAACCTCAGAGCAAACTTATGTAGGGGTAGAGACCCTGATCCAGCGATGTTTCACTTGCTGATCTAAAGGTTGTCATTTTGATACAATCACTGTTTTCTTTGCTACAAATCTAGCAGAAGGCTGAGCCCCATATAACCCCGCCCACATCACCGATTGGCTGTTTTTTTTGTGTACGATCTACATTGACAGAAAGCTACTAGTCAGTGGTAGCCTCAAGGTACCGTCACACACGGCAATGTTGCTAGGCATTTTCACTGGCAATTTGCTGGTTGCAGTGAAATCATGGACACATTGTTCCATTTGTACACAGCAACTAAATGGAACAATGTGTCCATGATTTCACTGCAACCAGCGAATTGCCAGTGAAATTGCCTAGTAATATTGCCACGTGTGACGGTACCTTCACACAGAGCAGTCGCACGAGACACCTTGTCCTCCAGTTATTATCTCCTGCTGATAAAGCAATGAATTTATTAACACAAAAAAAAAAACAGTCTAGGAAGTGACACATTGGTGGATTTAGTCTCTCTGCCTATAACATGATATTGCTTTCAGATTATATAATAAAAACCTGCTGACAGATTAATTTTAAAGTAAAAAAAAAAAAAAAGGTTATTTAAAGCAGCTTTTTTTGGTCTTCTAGACTCAAGTCATCAGATGGTGGAGCGAGAGCTGCACAACATAATTTTTAGTATTCTTTTAAGGACTCATAGACTTATTATGTACATACAGTAAGCTGTGTTTAAATAGCTATTAGTATAAAAATATGAAAAACTACATATATGAAAGACATGAAGGGCCTGGAATGTAAATAGAAGAAGAGAGCTGCTGCAGGGTGACTGCAGTGGTAGGGATAGATAGTAATTAGAGTTGGTGCAAATAGATATGTTCGACCCAGTCCATCACCCCCATCATTAATCTATAACTGCTGAGTATAAGCCTTGAGAATTACCTCTCTTACCGGATGGCATCTGCAGCTCTTCTTTGGCAATTACCTAAATGGCTGATGGACTGGGTCTTGCAAAACGATTCTCACCAACTCTAGTAGTTGCATATTAAACACTTAATAAATAATGAACACAAACACCAAATGTAAGGTAATAGAATTACATATATAAAAGCAATATAGTTTCCTTTAGAGGTATTGGTATCGTCTACATCTACTATACAAAATATTTTTAGGAGAGCTCCCTCATTTGTAGGGGAATATGCTGTTATAAAAGAGAAAAAAAACAACACTAAATTATGTTTACTCACCAATATGTGTGCAGGCAGGTGGATACACCTCCTCCCAGGTATATTCTGCAAGGTTGACGGGCTGCGTCACCCAAAGGTCCCTGAGGAGTTCATCCAGAGTCATACGCATCTCTGGGTCACGGTGAAGAAGGCCAGAGATAAGGTCATGTAATTCTGAAAGATGAAAACATAGAGTAAGGTGACCAGGTGTCCAATAATCTACAAATACAATAACCAGTACTACACTGAATAATAAATCATCACACAATCTTTTCTTTTATTTCACAAGCGGATCATCAAGGCAGCACAAGTAGATGGAGAAGCAGTAAAGTATGAATCTTGGTTTAATAAGATGTTAAATTATTCCTCCATACTGCCCCATTTCCAGATTATATCGGACTCGGTCAATGTGACGTCCACTAGGATGGATTGCCTTCTGATTTGATATTAATTTTAAAAAGAGCATAATACCATTTTGGAAAATTTCATGGATAATCTAAAAGTAAGGAATGAGGAATCATGCTGATTCAGAGCAGCATCAAAGGGGTTGTCCATTCTTATCAAAAATGTTTGCGTGCTGTGAAGATTCTCCAATGTCGCGGAAACTGACTGGTCATGTGACCGCGAGCAAAGTCATGGTCGACAGTGTTGTCACCCTTGAAATTGTTCCAGAAAATGAAGCATTTCTCCCAAAAAATTATTAAAATTACACAATAATTTCCTTTGTGTGTATTGGAACAACCCATGAACGGAGAAAAAAAGTAAATTGAACACAATTTTACCCAAAACCCCAGAAATGGGCTGGAGAAAATGTTGACACCTTTCCAAAATTGTAGTTAGCAACTGTCTTCCATGAATGTGATGCTCACTCAACCTCAGCTGTGGCAAGTAACAGGTGTGGGCAATATGAAAATCACACCTGAAACCAGATGAAAAGGGGAGAAGTTGACTCCACTTTTCTCCACCAAATCATACATTCTCTATTGCTGGATTATTTATAACCCACAATCATCCAGTCCTATTATACAGTTATGGCCAAAAGTGTTTGCACCCTTGTAACAAATCTGAACTCAAAAACGCATTCAAAAATTGCTAAAAACGCAATGTGTGAACACAGCCTAAATCTCTGAATGAAGTGACTGTGATTCAGATGACACGACCAATGGATTTGTTTATTATACGAGGCAATTACGCTGGACTCAGTCTTTCGAGCACTTAACATTTCTGGATTCTTTTTTATTCTGATCTCTCTTTAAATTTTTTCTCTTACACCATTCACCAAGTGGTAAAAGTGATAAGATAGATTTATTCTTCAGGTCAGTGTGATTACAGAGATAACACATTCATATAAATTATTTTTAGGTTTGGCCAATTTTACACAATAAAAACTATTTTATAGAAGAAAAAATTGTTTTTGTATTGCTCTATTCTGAGAGCTGTAGCAGCTGTTTTATTTTTTTTTTTTGCAGGACAAGATGATGTTTTCAGCTATACCTACTTTTATTTACATACATGCAAAAGCATGGCAATACAGTACACCTGTCAGTGTGACACTGACAGAACGCCACTTAGACCATGCTCCTGGCATGATCTAACAGGCCACCGTAACCAGCAAACCTGGAGTTCATTATTTGACCCCAGATTGCCATGGCAACAATTTGGACCCTGTGATCACATTTCAGGGGTCCCTATCTGATGGGAGAGGGAGCGCACTCTCTCCCAGCCTCCTATATGCTGCAATCACTATTGATTGTGGCATTTTGGGGGTTACACAGCCAGGGCGGTGAATGGGTA
Organism: Allobates femoralis; assembly: GCA_033576535.1. Classification (NCBI taxonomy): domain Eukaryota; kingdom Metazoa; phylum Chordata; class Amphibia; order Anura; family Aromobatidae; genus Allobates; species Allobates femoralis. Next base: position 96,634,460 of record JARQOC010000001.1, read on the forward strand.
TAATTACTGGCTGTGAAAGCGTGAACTTCACCATCATTTCAGCCGAACTCCAGGCAGTGATCGTGCGGGCGGGCACAACTCCTGTGCCCCTCGTGATCGGCATGACAAACTCTCAAATGTCTTAAGTGGGGAACTCCTTCCAGACCATTATGTATGGGTATGTCAAAGGTCATGAAGGGGTTAAAAGTAGGAAACACATCTGCAAAACAGAAATGCGATTGCTAAAATCGTAACGGTGTCTAACCTTGAGACACTGAGAATGGAGGATTCAGCTCTGCGTCCAGTATCTCTTCCACCTCACAAAAAGGATTCTCTCCAAATATCAATGTGTACAGAGTCACCCCAAGAGACCACATTTCCAGCTCTGGGCCTGGATACCTGAAAATATAGGAAACTGGAATGAATGTGGATATTTGTAAAGTAAATATTATAACAATATGAGAACACAAAAGAACATACAATAAACATAAAAGAAATTATATATGGCACATAACTAGTGATGACCGACTATAATCGTTATTATGCGCTACTCGCACAGATAGTACAGTATTCGTTATACTTGTTACTTGGCAAGTATCACTGGTGCTCACGAGTGATGTGACAATCGTGAAAGATCTGATACAAATTGCCAACTCCCTTCAGTAAACAAAGGGAGTCGGCACCCCAGTGAGAGCAGATTGAATGTTAGGGTCTCTGGGGGGCACAGCAAGGTGTTTTATGCAACTGAAACTGAAAAAAGCCCACGCTCCTGCCCTATCCCAGAAATACTTGTTTTATGGCCGTATGTGTGTGAGTGAAGCCCATCACTAATTGACTAACATGGACTCGCTGTTCGGATGAATACAAGAGTATTATAAAGTACTCATTACGAGTATAGCGATTACGAATATTTCGCTACTTGCTCATCACTACAAATAACATTTAACTGTTGCAGTTGTACTAGATTTAGCCTAAATTTGCCCTGCAAGAAATACAAAGCAGAAGTTTTCATGGTAATGCCAAATTCAGACATCCAAAAAACATGGTACATGTACAGACAGTGATGAGTGAACCGGCTGTGGTTCTCTTGACCCGAACTCAGCAGAGACAAAGACCTAGAGTTCATGTTTGGAGATCAGCAGACGACCAATACATGGACCTTGTTTCACGTGTCTGAATTTAGCCTAAGATCGATTTCTCTCAGCAGGAAAAACAAAATAATAATCTTGTAGCTGTGATACCTTTTAATGGCTAACAAAAATAAAGTAATTGATTCTATAAGGCAAGCTTTCGAGACTTCTCACGTCTCTTCATCAGACATGGTATGACAAAATATTTAAAGAAACACACACATATACACAACCAGAGCGATGAAGTTAATAATTGACATTTAAATTAACAAACGAGCCTAGAGAGGATCGTTAATTACAGGCTTAGTGTTGTGAAAGTTTTTATGGCCCTAATATACAGTACAGACCAAATGTTTGGACACACCTTCTCATTCAAAGAGTTTTCTTTATTTTCATGACTATGAAAATTGTAGATTATTATTATTATTATTTATTGATATAGCGCCATAGGTTCCATGGTACTGTACATGTGTAAGGGCAGAACAAGGACGTGAACATAAATAACGACAAATAAATCATACATTAGGTACATTAGGGCAGAGATCCTGTCCACAAGGGCTCACAGTCTATAGGGGATGGGTGGGAGACAGTAGGAGGGGGAGAGTTGAGATGGTGCAGCGGATTAGGTCTCAGTGTGGGTTATAGGCTTGAAGGAAGAGGTGGGTCTTCAGGTTTTTCTGGAAGGTTCCCAGGGTAGGGGAGTGTCTGATGTGGTGTGGAAGAGAGTTCCAGAGTATGGCGGATGCACGAGAGAAGTCTTGTATGCGGTTATGGGAGGTGAAGATGCGGGGGGTTGAGAGGAGTTCTTGAGAGGAGCGCAGATTGCGTGAGGGGTGGTATCGGGAGACCAGGTCGGAGATGTATGAAAGGGACAGGTTGTGGATGACCTTGTATATCAGGGTTAGGGTTTTGAACTTAGATATCTGTGAAGTAGGGAGCCAGTGGAGGGCTTGGCAGAGGGGGAAGATGGGGGAGTAACGGGGCGACAGGTGGATGAGTCGGGCAGCGGAATTGAGGGTGGGTCGGAGGGGTGCAAGGGATGGAGCAGGGAGGCCGGTGAACAGGAGGTTGCAGTAGTCAAGGCGGGAGATAATGAGTACGTGGACAAGCGTTTTGGCAGTGTCATGGTCAAGGAAGGAGCAGATCCGTGAGATGTTTTTAAGCTGGAGGTGGCGAGGGCCTGGATGTGTGGCTTGAAGGAGAGGGCAGAGTCGAGGATTACACAGAGGCACTTGGCGTGGGGGACAAGTGAGAGTGTGCAGTCGTTGACCGTGATGGTTAGGTCGGGTAGGGGGGGAAGAGCAACTTGGGGGAGAAGATGATGAACTCAGTTTTATCCATGTTGAGTTTGCGGAAACGAGCGGGGAAAAAGGATGAGATGGCGGACAGGCTGTGTGGGATTTTGGATAGCAGGGAGGTGATGTCAGGGCCGGAGAGGTAGAGCTGGGTGTCGTCGGCGTAGAGGTGGTATTGGAGGCCGTGGGACTCGATGAGTTGGCCTAGGCCGAGGGTGTAGATGGAGAAGAGTATGGGTCCCAGGACTGAGATTCACACTGAAGGCATCAAAACTATGAATTAACACATGTGGAATTATATACTTAACAAAAAAGTGTGAAGCAACTGAAAATACGTCTTATATTCTAGATTCTTCAAAGTAGCCACCTTTTGCTTATTACTGCTTTGCACACACTTGGCATTCTCTTGATGAGCTTCAAGAGGTAGTCACCGGAAATGGTTTTCACTTCATAGGTGTGCCCTGTCAGGTTTAATAAGTGGGATTTCTTGCCTTATAAATGGGTTTGGGACCATCAGTTGTGTTGTGCAGAAGTCTGGTGGATACACAGCTGATAGTCCTACTGAATACACTGTAAGGGTACCGTCACACCTGGTGACGGCCCCGGAGATGTCAGCGGCGACGGGCGGGAGCGCGCACGTTCCGGTGATGGGCTGGCGAGCTGAGAGGCGGCATCGCCGCCGGGGTTTCTCAAAACCCCAGTGGCGATGCAGAACAATGATAGGCTCCCATCGCCTTTCAGCTCGCCGGCGGCCATTTACATGGGGCGATGTATCCACAGATCGGCCGCCTGGTTTCAGAGCACTGCTCTGAAACCAGGTGACTAGTAAAAGGCGTTGCCATCACCCCTTTACGTTAGGCGACGTCGCCGCCGATAGGCCACGCCCCTACGTCGCCTATGTACTCGGTGGCAATGTCGCCATGTGTGACGTGGCCTTTAGAATTTGTATTATGGCAAGAAAAAAGTAGCTAAAGAAAAACGAGTGGCCATCATTACTTTAAGAAATGAAGGTCAGTCAGTCAGAAAAATTGATAAAACTTTGAAAGTGTCCCCAAGTACAGTTGCAAAAACCATCAAGCGCTACAAAGAAACTGGCTCACATGAGGACCACCCCAGGAAAGGAAGACCAAGAGTCACCTCTGCTACAGAGGATAAGTTCATCCGAGTCACCAGGCTCAGAAATCGCAGGTTAACAGCAGCTCAGATTAGCGACCAGGTCAATGCCACACAGAGTTCAAGCAGCAGACGCATCTCTACAACAACTGTTCAGAGGATAAGCTTCATGGTAAAATAGCTGCTAGGAAACCACTGCTAAGCACAGGCAACAAGCAGAAGAGATTTGTTTGGGCTAAAGAACACAAGAAATAGACATTAGACCAGTGGAATCTGTGCTTTGGTCTTAGGAGTCTAAATTTGAGATCTTTGGTTCCAACCACCGTGTCTTTGTGCAACGCAGAATAGGTGAATGGATGGACTCTACATACCTGGTTCCCACCGTGAAGCATTAAGGAGGAGGTGTGATGGTGATGGGGTGCTACGCCAGATGACCTGGCCTCCACAGTCACCAGACCTGAATCCAATCAAGATGGTTTGGGGTGAGCTGGACCGCAGAGTGAAAGCAAAAGGGCCAACAAGTGCTAAGCATCTCTGGGAACTCCTTCAAGACTGTTGGAAGACCATTTCCGGTGACTACCTCTTGAAGCTCATCAAGAGAATGCCAAGTGTGTGCAAAGAAGTAATCATAGCAAAAAGGTGGCTACTTTGAAGAACCTAGAATATAAGACATATTTTCAATTGTTTCCCACTTTTTTGTTAAGTATATAATTCCACATGTGTTAATTCATAGTTTTGATGCCTTCAGTGTGAATCTACAATTTTCATAGTCATGAAAATAAAGAAAACACTTTGAATGAGAAGGTGTGTCCAAACTTTTGGTCTGTACTGTATATGTAAACCTGGTGCCCTCACTGTCTCTGGGACACATTCTTCATATCTTGTAATGAGTCATGAATCCTTCTGATAGATTTAAACCTTATTCCCAGACCTGTCCATGTTTCTGTGATTTGAAATTGCCTCTCAATATGGAAACTTTCATATTTGCAATGTTATGTCCTGGACCACAGAAATGTTTGGCTACTGGTAAATGGATTTTTTGTCTGTAATTGTGAGACGGTGACTCCGCATCCTTACTTATAGGCTCTGTCCTGTTTCCGCAACAAAAAAAGACCCCACAGAACATATACTGCACAGAATTAAATACACAATATTGGGAGAGGACGATGTGAATTGCCCGGGAATCTTATAATCCTGCTGTGTGTATGGGATCTGATTTTTCCTAACACACAAGTAACTACTGCCAATTGGCTGGGGTGCAGCTGTGGTGCACAAAACTGATCCAAGATGCAGTCTTTTAAATTTACCAAAAATTTGGAAAATGCATCAGTTGCAGCAAAACCAAATGCACCAAACTGTAACTTTACCTTCAAATCCCTGAATAATTCCTTTTTGATTTTCATTATGTTATACTAGATGAAGCAGTTTCTGTATGTGTGTTTCTACTGTGATGACCCCCAAATCTCCCTATTTGACCACTCCAAGAAAGTAAGAGAAAGGGAATTTCTCATGGTAAATTCTTAATAGTTTTTTCCTCTCCTTAGGAATTGATGTAGATTTTTAATCATACTGTGTTAATAAAAAAACTGAATGTAACAACCCCACCCCCACCCACCCTAAAAAGGAGATTTTTGTGTACTCACCGTAAAATCCTTTTCTCTTAGCCTCTAATTGGGGGACACAGACCGTGGGTGTTATGCTGCTGTCCACTAGGAGGCAACACTAGGCAGAATCTGCAAAAGAGTTAAGTGGCTCCTCCTTTGCAGTATACCCCTGGAGCAGGAAGTGCTTCTCCAGTTTTGTGCTAAAGCAGTAGGAGAGTTAACAGATAATAACAGTGACACAGGAAGTCTACATAGGCAACCTGTGTAAACAAATATAGTCAACAAGGTAATAACAGTGTAACAAGGCCTGAACCAAACAGACACGTGTGTAAACAGTTAATAGTTAGCAGAGTAATACTAGTACCACAAGGCCTGTAACTAAGCAGGCGCATGTGGAAAACAGTGAAGAGTCAACGAAGCAATAATCGTACAACAGGGCCTGTAACTAAACAGGCTCACAGTACTACAAGGCCTGGATCTAAACAGGCACAAGTGTAAACAGTCAACAGAGTGATAATAGGCAAACATGTGTAAACATGTTAACCATGTAACAGCTGAGAAGCTATGTGAGAACTGTAGAAAAAGGCCCACCAGGGCAATAGGGTGGGTGCTGTGTCCCCCAATTAGAGGCTAAGAGAAAAGGATTTTACGGTGAGTACACAAAAATCTCCTTTTCTCCTTCGCCTCATTGGGGGACACAGACCGTGGGACGTCCCAAAGCAGTCCCTGGTGTCACGCTGGGAGCGGGAGAGGCACTCAGCGTAGGACCACGACGGGGGGGGGGGGGGGGGGGGGGGGGGAATAAGGAGTCCCTAAAGCTATGGGCACAAGAGGGAGAGGGCGACCCCTAGTCTTACTAGGGCTGACCCTGTCTGCCCTAACGTCCCTATACAGTTTCCTCAACTGTCGCCGACCACGAACCTCGTCCCTCTCTGATCCTTGCACTACCTTATCTAAGGATCAGATGGAGAGGTTCACTAGACCCCTCCACTAACAACTAAAGACAAACACAAGGAAAAAACAGACAATGGGGAAAGAAAACACTTATCTTGCAGCAGAGCACAGCAACCTCCACAACCTCAGCTTCTGCTGGAGCAAGGATAATGAGTCCACAAGGAAATATCACCTGCACCGAGGGAGGGCAATGAAACTCCTTATAAAGGTGGGAAGAACCTGCTGGGTCCTAGAGACCCAGAATACTGGTGTAGAAACCAGACCGAGCACAAGACCTTCCCAGCCGTCTCCCCATGATAGGGAGATCTTATCATACCTTCTCTTTATCTACACAGAAGGTAAATGCCCCTGAAAGACGGACCGTCCTCAAACCTTATGGCTGATTGGCCAAACGCTGGGACCGTCTGCGCGTGGCCTCTACCCTGTCATCCGTGCCACCCGTGACAGTACCCCCCCGTCCACGAGTGGCCCCCGGACACTCAGGACCAGGCTTATCCGGATGGGAACGGTGAAACGCGCGGACCAGCCTAGCGGCGGAGACTTCCGACGCCGGCACCCACATCCGCTCCTCAGGACCGTATCCCCTCCAGTGCACCAAATACTGAAGAGAACGGCGTAATCTGCGAGAATCAACCACCTTTGAGATCTCAAATTCCAAATTCCCCGCCACGCAGATGGGCTCCGGGGGCAAAGGAGACGGGTTAGACGACGGCACATACGGTTTGAGGAGCGACCTATGAAATACATTGTGGATTTTAAGAGCGGGAGGTAACGCAAGACGAAACGCCACGGGATTGATAACGGCGGTTATCTGATAAGGGCCAATAAACCTGGGCCCCAACTTCCAAGAGGGTACCTTCAACTTCACATTCTTGGTAGACAACCACACGTAGTCATTCACACACAGGTCCGGACCTGGCGCACGCTTCCTGTCAGCCATACGTTTGTACCTGTCGCCTAAGAGCTTCAAGCTACTCTGTACCCCCGCCAAACCGAGGAGAGGGATGAGGTAAATCGGTCCTCCTCAGGAACTCCGGAAGGACTAGTACCACTAAAAGTACCAAACTGAGGATGGAACCCATATGCACCGAAGAACGGTGACTTGCCAGTGGACTCCTGAAGACGATTATTAAGGGCAAATTCGGCCAAGGGCAGATAACTCGCCCAAGTCTCCTGATTGTCAGAGACAAAACACCTCAGATAAGTCTCCAAATTCTGATTCATACGTTCGGTCTGCCCATTAGACTGAGGATGAAAAGCAGAAGAGAAGGACAAAGCAATTCCTAAACGTGCACAAAAAGCCTTCCAAAACTTGGAGACAAACTGAGTACCCCGATCAGAAACCACCTCGGAGGGAACTCCATGAAGCTTCACAATCTCACCTACAAACACCTGTGCCAGTGTCCGAGCATTAGGAAGTGCGGGCAGTGCCACAAAGCGAACCATCTTACTGAATCTATCCACGACTACCAGCACTACCGTCTTGCCTGCCGACGCCGGGAGATCGGTGATAAAATCCATTGACACATGCGTCCATGGCCTCTCAGGAATAGACAATGGCAAGAGAGAACCAGCCGGACGGGTATGCGGAACCTTAGCCCGTGCACACACACTACAGGCAGATACGAATTCCGCTACGTCCTTCCTCAACCCCGGCCACCAAAAGCGGCGAGATAAAAGATCGAAGGTGGCCCTACTGCCGGGATGCCCTGCCAATACGGAGTCGTGATGCTCTGACAGCACCCTGAGACGCAAAGATGATGGCACAAAAAGTCTCCCAGAAGGACAGGAGGCAGGGGCGCCCCCCTGGACCTTCAACACCTCCCCCTCCAGATCAGGGCAAAGAGCAGAAACAACCACCCCCTCCTGTAAGATGGGAACGGGACTTTCATGAGCACTACCACCCGGGAAACTACGCGACAATGCATCAGCCTTCACGTTCTCAACCCCCGGACGGTAAAATTAAATCTCGTGAAAAACAAGGACCACCGAGCCTGCCGGGGATTGAGACGCTTGGCGGACTCAAGGTAAGACAGGTTCTTGTGGTCGGTAATAACCGTGATGGGATGGACCGCCCCCTCCAGCCAGTGACGCCATTCCTCAAAAGCCAATTTAATAGCCAACAGCTCCCTATTACCAACATCATAATTCCTCTCGGCCGACGACAACTTCTTGGAGAAGAACGCGCAGGGCACCCATCTCCCAGGCGAAGGGCCTTGCGACAATACAGCCCCCACCCCCACCTCCGACGCATCCACCTCCACCACGAAGGGCTGAGAAAGATCGGGCTGACGGAGAATAGGTGCGGAAACAAAACAACGCTTTAGGGAGGAGAAAGCCGGCGAGCAGACTCCGACCACACGGAAAAATCTGTGCCCTTCCTAGTCATGTCCATAAGAGGCGTCACCAGCACCGAATAGTTCCGAATAAATTTACGGTAAAAGTTGGTAAACCCCAAAAAACGTTGCAATGCCCGTAGATTGTCCGGTTGTTCCCAGTCCAACACCGCCCGGACTTTTTCCAGATCCATCCGAAAACCCAACGGCGACAGGAGGTACCCCAAAAACCGTACCTCCTGAACGGCGAAGACACATTTCTCGAGTTTAGCATACAGCTTATTGTCTCGTAAGACCTGTAACACCTGCTTGACATGGGACTGATGCGTCTCCAAATCGGGGGAATAGATCAAGATATCATCTAAGTAAACAACCACAAATCTACCCACCAAATGATGGAATATGTCATTGACAAAGTGTTGGAAAACCGCAGGGGCATTAGTGAGCCCGAACGGCATTACGAGACTTTCAAAATGGCCGTCCGGAGTATTAAATGCCGTCTTCCATTCATCCCCCTTCCTGACCCTAATCAGGTTGTAGGCCCCCCTCAAATCCAACTTGGAGAACCATTTAGCACCCACTACCTGACTGAATAAATCAGGAATCAGAGGGAGGGGGTACGGATCACGGACAGTAATCCGATTCAACTCCCGGAAATCCAAGCAAGGACGGAGGCCCCCATCTTTTTTCTTAACAAAAAAGAAACCAGCCGCAACCGGCGAGGTTGAGGGCCTGATGTGACCCGTCCGCAGACTCTCGGAAATGAAATTCTTCATCGCCTGTCTTTCCGGACCCGATATAGCAAACATCCTAGCTTTGGGCAGTTTAACTCCGGGAACGAGGTTGATTGGGCAATCATATGCCCGATGGGGGGGCAGGTCTTGGCACCCCTTCTCTGAGAACACATCCTCATACTCCGATAGGAACGGGGGCAGAGATACCGCAGACACCACCGAAAACGAGGTAACCAAACAATTCTCAGAACAAAAATCACTCCATTCCACAATGTCCCGGGACTGCCAATCCACTACGGGATTATGTTTAATCAACCATGGCAGGCCCAGGACAATGGGAGCGGGGAGACCGTCTAGAACATAGCAAGATATCGTCTCTTGATGTTGGGATCCAACCGTCAACTTAATGTCATGAACGATATGTGTGAGACTACCTTGAGCAAGAGGTGCTGAGTCGATGGCATAGATACGGATGGGGCGAGACAATAAACAGCAGTTAAGCCCATGAGCGTCTACAAAATGAGCATCCACCATGCTGACCCCCGCACCACTATCCACAAACACAGAAATACCCTCCGTTGTGCCCTCCAGCGCCACCTCCGCACTTAGGAGGAAACGGGAAGTACAAATGGAGGATACACATACCTCCCGCTCGACCACCTCCACACCCCCCATAGTCACAGAAGGTCCAGGCCCCCCAGTCCGTTTAGGGGTGTAGGGACAGGCCCCAATAAAATGGTCCCCTTTCCCACAGAAAAAACAGACCCCCTTCCCCTTGCCCCGGGAGGTACCGGCGGAGGACCTCGAGGCCGCCGCACCTCCTAGCTGCATCGGTTCCTCCGCACTCGGGAGGAACGACTCACCCTCCGCGTGACCTCCCGGTAACCAGGAATCACCACGAGAATGGCTCCCAGTAACAGGAGGTCTACCCCTCCGCTCCTGGAGGCGTCTATCCATACGAATAGCTAACGACATAGCCGCCTCCAGGGACGGAGGGGTCTCATAAACCGCCAGAGCGTCCTTCAGCCTCTCCGAAAGACCCTGACAAAAGTGACTCCGGAGTGCCGGATCGTTCCACTTCGTGTCCGTAGCCCACCTGCGGAACTCAGAACAATACGATTCCGCCGACCGAGTCCCCTGGCGGAGATGGCGTAGCCTGGATTCAGCCAAAGAGACACGGTCAGGGTCATCATATATGAGGCCCAGGGCGTCAAAAAATTCATCCACTGAGCGGAGACAAGTAGAGTCCTGTGGCAGAGAGAAAGCCCAGGACTGGGGATCTCCCTGCAGTAGCGACATAATAATTCCTACACGCTACTGCTCATCACCAGTGGAATAAGGCCTAAGCCTAAAATATAATTTACAGGCCTCTTTGAACACAGTAAACTTATCTCTACCTCCTGAAAACCTGTCAGGGAGGGCAACCTTAGGTTCAGGTCTGGCCTGACCCAATACTTGATTCCCCAAGACACCATTTTGCGGTTGCGGGCCCTGTAAAGCCGACCGAAGGTCCGCAACCTCCAAAGACAGGGACTGCAGCTGCTGGGCCAAAGCAGACACAGGATCCATAAGGAAAGGAAGAAAAATCGGTTCCTCCCCTGTCCTTCAGTTACCGTATTGGCAGGTGATAATGTCACGCTGGGAGCGGGAGAGGCACTCAGCGTAGGACCACGACGGGGGGGGGGGGGAATAAGGAGTCCCTAAAGCTATGGGCACAAGAGGGAGAGGGCGACCCCTAGTCTTACTAGGGCTGACCCTGTCTGCCCTAACGTCCCTATACAGTTTCCTCAACTGTCGCCGACCACGAACCTCGTCCCTCTCTGATCCTTGCACTACCTTATCTAAGGATCAGATGGAGAGGTTCACTAGACCCCTCCACTAACAACTAAAGACAAACACAAGGAAAAACAGACAATGGGGAAAGAAAACACTTATCTTGCAGCAGAGCACAGCAACCTCCACAACCTCAGCTTCTGCTGGAGCAAGGATAATGAGTCCACAAGGAAATATCACCTGCACCGAGGGAGGGCAATGAAACTCCTTATAAAGGTGGGAAGAACCTGCTGGGTCCTAGAGACCCAGAATACTGGTGTAGAAACCAGACCGAGCACAAGACCTTCCCAGCCGTCTCCCCATGATAGGGAGATCTTATCATACCTTCTCTTTATCTACACAGAAGGTAAATGCCCCTGAAAGACGGACCGTCCTCAAACCTTATGGCTGATTGGCCAAACGCTGGGACCGTCTGCGCGTGGCCTCTACCCTGTCATCCGTGCCACCCGTGACACCTGGGTGGGAAAGAACAATGGAACTAGTGACACAGAGCATGTTCAGTGAAGAACTATGCCCCGACAGGCGGGCTTGCTGCCGCCTGGAGGGCACGTCAAGCCCTATAGTGGCTTGAGTATGTGTGTAGGCTGACTCCTTTTGGCTGTCTACACACTTGTCGGACTGACACCTGGTGCCAAACGGACCAGGAAGCTCTCACGGCCGTAGTAGAATGTGCCGTGCCGCTGCCGGAAGGGATGAGATTTTGACGGTATAAGCGTCTTGGATGGTTAGACGAATCCACCTGGTTAGAGGAGCCTTAGAGGCTGACATGTCATTATTTCTGCCTTCTGGAAGAAGGGAGAAAGAGAATCCGACCTGTGGAGAGGCACTGGTTGTGGGTACTTAGATGCGTAGGGACCTGATAAGGTCCTGCATATGTAGGTCCTTTACGACCAGACAGACTGGAGTCGGTCACAGTGATGACAGAGACGTCTTTAGTGAGGTGGAAGGAGTATACCGCCTAAGAAGAAGGATGGAACCAGCCGTAGAACAGTCTTGTTCAGGTAGAAGACCAAGAAAGATGGTTTACATGAGAGCGCTGAAAGTACCGATACCTCTGCAGAGAAAAATAATTTGCCACCAAAACACATTACTGTTTGGATGAGAATGCTAAGGGTAATAACCTATAGACGCTCAAAAGGTGGATCTTGTAGAGCCGTGAGGACGAAGATCAGGTCCCGCAGGTGTAGTCTTGTTGTATGGAGACCTTAAATGGGAGACCCTTTGAAGGAAGGATTTTCCTAGAGACCTGGAGGCAACACATTTTTGGAAGAAGGTGAAACAGGCTGAACCCCTGCTGTATGAGAGACCCCAAGGACAGACCCGAGTCTAGGTCTGAGTGGAAGAAACGAAAGATCTCTGCATGAAATAGGGTCAGGGGAATGACCCCTAGAGGAGCTCAGAGATAAAGAAAAACAAAATGATTACACTCGTGGTATATCATCGATAAGGCTGGTTTACTTGCTGCGACCATGGTCGCTTCAACATCCAGGGAAAAAACCCATGGGTAAATTCCAGGTCTCAAGGGCTACGCCACTATTTTCAGAGTTGAGGAATTCCGAGGGAGAGCTGGCCCTGAGAGAACAGGTCTGAACTGTCTTTTTAGTTGTCCTGGTACTGCTGTTATGAGTTGGACGAAATTTTCGTCCAAGCGCATCTGGGCCAGTCTGAAAATACAGGGAGATCTGGCAACAGTCTTGTTTGACCTTCCGCACTATCCTGTTAGTGTGAAAGAATATAGGGGAGACTGAGACAGGTCCCGTCTAGGACTTGTGCGTCTGTCCTATTGACTGTAGGTTCTAGGACCTGGCCAGAAAGGATGGAACCTTAGCATTGGAGACGTGAGGCCGTCAGGTCCACATCTGTAGTTTCCTGGCGCTGGCAGCCTTGACAGAAGACATCTGGATGAAGGGGCCGATTCCCTGAGTCCGTCCCTTGGCGGGTTAGCCTGGTATGAGAACAGGTGACAGTACAGTGTTCAAGGATTCCACCCGGTGAAGGATGTGGCGAACGTCTGTCATCACTTGGAGACTGCGGGTTCCATCATGGTGGTTGACATATGCCACGGCTGTGGCATTGTCTGACTATATCCTAGCAAGACTGACTGCCAGAAGGTGACTGAAGTATTCCAGTACTAGAAATACTGCCCGAGTCTTTGTAGATTGAGGGGCATCCTCGCGTGTGGGCGGGACTATTGGCACGTGCATTGTGATGGGAGTACATCACACCACATCCTGTTTCTGGGCCATGTCTAAGCATGGATAGTTGAAGAGGCCGTGGGTGCAGCTAAGGCTATGGAACTGCCTCCCATGCTGCCACTATCCTGTCTAGGACTCTTATAGCCGTTGTGAAGGATTGAGGAGACCGCTGAAGCGAATTCCCAGGCGAAGAATCCGTGCCTGGTCTGGGAAAAACCAATATGGCCGATACTCCACCTGTGATGCTGCAGCATGTGGCCATCAGGAAGACATATGGGACTCCTTGAGTTTGTGTGCTGTGCTGGAACATGTGCTCTGGCATTGTGGTAGACTCATGGAGGGAGATCCGCGAACCGAGTCTTCTTAATGTGTCCAGTGAAATGACAGTGTACGCAGACTCCTCCTGCATTGATGAATAAGTCGTCCAGACATGGGAGACTCCTGTAATGCAGTATAGACATTTCCAACTTCAGGCTGCATTTATGAGCCTTAGGTCTCACGGTATTCACTTTTAACTCCTGAGACAAGAAGGAACTGACTGCGTGGAAGAAGGTTCAGGCCACAGCCACACGGGAGACCAGAGGGCCCATCCATTGGGTTAATGCATTTGCGAGTCTGCGAGGTCCTGCTTCGAAGCGGACTGAGCAGAGGGCATTACGCGTGTTATCTCAACCCAAGTACCTAATATAGGTACAGTGAGGAGATTGGCCGCTGGGCTCGTGTTCCACATTCCGCAACAGAGTTTCGTTTTAGTAGTCCGGGGATAGAGGCCGGGTAGACCCTGTGTGGTCCCAATTTCAACCCGAGTCCCCAACAGTGGGGAGGCGAGGAAGGAGTATGCTATGGGTCGTAGGTTCCCGAGACCCTTAGCTCAGTTCCCCGTGCCGCTGCGGATCACGGTGTTTCAGCCTGTGTCTTTTGAGACTTGGCTGTCGTCACCGCCAACCGGGGCTCCAGCTGTGGGGTCTGGAGAGAATTGGCGAGCAGTCCTGGGACGCCTTACTGTTGTCGGGTAATTGCAGGTTATATCAGCTTCAACTGGGCTCTCCAACAGTGGGGGCCCGAGGAAGGATCTGTCAGTGAAACCTGAAGGACGTCCACCACTAAAAAAAGGTCCCTGCATGGCGACCGATCCTTTGTCAGACTTAGACTAAGCTCTGACCAACCCCAACGATTCCGAAGGACCGGAATCAGTTATGCCAACGGCGGATAAAAAAAAATACAAAAACAAACCGTCCTGATGTGTTCTGGGGGTGGAAAACGCTTTTGCCTCCTTAGCGCCTGAGGTATACAGTAATTCTCCAAACAGGTGTCTAGTGAGGCATTACAGACCTGTGATGGTCTCCTTACAAACAATTCCGCCTCCCATCCACGGAACCAGATGCCACGTCTACTGGCGATGGCAGCAGACGCTGTTATTGCAGAGCAATTGGCAGCGTCCAGGAATTATGGATCAGATAGTCCTGAGGTAACGACTCGAGCTGTCCGGGCCATAGAGTATGATCGGCGGGCATGGAAACCAGTGTCTGACGGAATTGAATCCGTATCTTGATTACCGTACAGTTATTAAACCGGTTGTCGGGACGAAATCGATGATTTTTGGAGAATGTCATGAAAACGAACTACGTGCTGTCTGCGCGTCCATATAGAAAGCAGAAGCATGCGGAATGCCTGGCCAGTAGGTGTAGTGATAGGTGTACTGACAGGTAACTTTAATACGGTGGAGAGAAAAAACAAATATGTGCACTGCCCAGAGTGACCTGTGCACTGTGGGGGTTAGAGACATTAACACTACTGTAGGACAGGGCAGTAACTGATCACCTGACGTGTTTACACTGCCCCTTATATTATGACATCGTTCCTTGCATGTATGGCGTGAGGACTAAATGCATCAGGACATCATTGCTGGTTGTCCTGCCATCGCTATTGGGAACTGGCACAAAACGAGGCTCTGTAAGCCTTTTCCGGAACCCCTGGAAGCGGCCTTAATGATGTACTGCCGCAGGCGGGGAGCCCTGCTGGGTTCCTTGACCCCCGACTCCAGCTGCCCGTCCTGAGGGCTGCCGCAGGTGGGCTGCCTTTGCTGAACTCTCTGACCTTTGGCAGCAGTGTCTTAAGGGCTGAGGCAGGCAGGAAGCTCTTCCTGAGCTCCTTATCGGTCCTGCACCGCACATATTCACTGGCCCAAGTTCACTTTCAGCCCTGCAGCAGGGATGAAGACCCTGTCATGGCCACAGTACTAGGTACCAATGAGGAGCTGTGCCCAAACCAGACAGTCTGGCACTAAGGGTTGTGCACACTGTGCTTTCAACCCTGCTTCTACTGTGCCCTGTGGATAATGGCCGCCGCTGCTAACAGCAGGGCGGGACCAGAATCCTAAGGCGTGCCATACGCTTCGCGCCAGTTATGCTCCGTCCCCCCCCTGCTTTGCTGTGCAGCTCCGGCCCGCCCTCTGCTATGACACTGTACACGTCATTCTCGTCATCCGGGAGCGGATAAGAAGGTGGCGGCTTCGTGCTAGGCCGAAGCCGCGGCCTCAAGTAAACAGAGAAGCCGCAAATGACGGCAGGCCGGCGCGGAGGTCCGGTCCGGGACCGGAACAAATCTGGACCCGGCCAGACCCCAGGAGCTGTGGCCACATGCACGCTTGCCCAGCGCAGCCCCCAGCAGGAGAACCCAGGGGACTGGGTCTCCTGGATTGAGGGGTAGGGTGGCAGCTCCCATCAGGAGATCCCAGAAAACTGGGTCTCCTGGCATCCAGGGGCTGTGGGGACCCTGCAAGGAGCCCAGAAAAACGGTGCTCCCACTTACAGTATGGGCTCCCTTCCCTCTCAGGAGAGAGCAACAAAAGCTGATCTTCTGGAGTTACACGGACTTTCGCTGCAGCCTTTAGGGGACCCCCAGGGGACAGTCTCGTGGCGGCAGGACTGGGCCTCTTGGGGAGTAGTCATCCAGGCTGAGGTCTCCTGCATGTGCTGCGCAATGCAGCTGACCTTTTAGCCTTGTCCCCTGAGCCCTTTAGGAGCACTTAGCAGACCTGTGGCTCCTGGTGCTGCAGTCTGGCACAGTGCTGCAGCCCGTGCCCATCAGAAGCATTCAGCAGCGCCGATGCGTCTGCATTGTGACCACGCGGCACGTTAGTGCCCTACCTGCGGTTTCTCAACCTATCAGCCCCATGGGGGGTGGTTAGGGAGGGATGCTGCAGTGTACAGCCTCTCAACCTCAACCAGGGTCCCCAACAGTGGGGAGCTGGGGAAGGAAGACCATCATCTCAACCTCAATCGGGCACCGCCAACAGTGGTGGGCCGAGGAGGGAGCGGCATTCGGGGCAAAGCGCCTGCAGTACCCGGCCTCGAACTAGTGATGCTCGCAACTAATGGACCATCGGTCTGTTGGTCAGAGACCCACTTTCTTCACCTTGAAGAAAATATATTAGTAAAGAAGTTTCTTAGGAGACTATCCTGTGTCCTTTATTAATCTAAGAAATCTACTGTTAGCACAATTCTGCTTCCAGTGGGTGTATACTGCAAAGGAGGAGCCACTTAACTCTTTTGCAGATTCTGCCTAGTGTCGCCTCCTAGTGGACAGCAGCATAACACCCACGGTCTGTGTCCCCCAATGAGGCGAAGGAGAAAACAACTTTATCAAAGACACTAAAAACACTCAATTGTGTCACCATATATCATTATATTATACACGCTAGGGCAGTGTTCCACAACTCCAGTCCTCAAAAGCCAACAACAGTGCATGTTTTCAGGATTTCCACAGACAAACGATAGGGTCTTTGCTGTCTGGTGGGCCATCTCCACTCCTGCACCTTATATTGGTACTGTATTGGTATCTTTCACATGTTACAATGCTTGATGATTCTGGCAAACAACAGTGTATTTAACAGCGCTTGGTCACTTCCATTTCTCTGTATTAATGACTTTACCTTGTTATATGTAGTCAGTAATTATATATCCTGTGATTAATTGTGCATAATGTGTACGATGTAAATATGCTGGCCACCCATGCTTCATGTGTAAAGTTCTATGTGCTGTAATATCCAAGGACAGAAGACCAATACCAATAATGCTTATGCTGGTGTATCCCTGATGAAGAGGTCGGGATGACCTTGAAACGCGTCGAATTGGAATAAAGAGCATGGTTTTTAAATACCACGGAGTCTGTGATCTCATTACAGCAGCGCGGATCGTATTGGTCTTCTGTCCTTGGATATCACGCGGCCATCCCTGGGGTGGTGGATCCTGCAGCAGCTGTTCGATGCACATATACTAGTTGTCGGTTTCACAACTACCCAAGGTGAGCAGTTAATGCACTGCATACATTAATTACATTAAGGAGATAAGACTCATTGCGCCCTTGTCTATCCTATTATAGCTATATGCTTTAATGACAGATATATGATTGCACTTGTAATTAAAGATATATATATATATCTTGTAAATCTCATGTGCTATAGGGTGTGGGTGTTTTTGAAGCTCGACCCCTTTATTTCTGCCTTCCTCATATCTTGTGCGCCTTATTCATGTTTATTCAAATATAAACTTCTCATTTTGTTTAGCTATAAACTCCATTTTCTCTCTGGTTTTTCTATGCTTTCATAGGAGTTTGCTTTCTGGATTTGGACCACTACCTGGTTTCCATATCTCAAATTGTTTGTATATGGATTTTCTGATCTCAATCTTTTTCAATATCTAAAGCTACAACAAATGCAAGCGAATGACACAAACTGAGCAAACGTACGGATTGCCGAGCAGAACCTCTGGCGCACAGTATTCAGTGGTGCCACAAAACGTGGAGAACAGTTTCCCAGGCTGCATGTGAGTAGCAGAACCAAAGTCGACCAGCTTTATCCTGAAGTCAGGAGCAATGATAATGTTTTCATCTTTAATGTCACGGTGCAAAATATAATGACTATGCAGATAACCCACTGCCGACACCAACTGCAATCACAGAAAATGAAACGTTAGCACATCAAACGAAAATAACAAACACTACATAACTGTGTGTGTCTTTATCCTGACATTAATAGGAAATGTTCAATGCTGTGCAGTTACCAAATATTCTAGATTGCTGGATAGAAAAGTACAGTGGTGTTCAAAAGTCCTGCATAGGCATAGGATAAATTGATTTTTCAAGTTTTAAACGTTTTCTGTTGAATATCTTCGATGCTAATATGACATATTATATATGGTTTTGTTCAGAATATAATTTTGCATTCTCTCCCTGTAATATTTTTAGCTTTTGAAGCAGTTTTGCCTGAAATTATTGCAACAATATGGGAATTGAGAGCACAACTAAATATTGTACAGCTTCAGATCCAAAATTAACTAATCACAGATGAGGTTCTTGTGACCAATCATAACCTGGATATGGCAGCCAATCACTTTCCATTACATTGCATCACATTTGCTGCTTTGTTTGTGTGTTCTATCTGTTGGTCTATCTAGTGAATCATACTGTAGAGCTTTATGATGGGAGCCTTCAGATTGTTGTCAGGGGAGGATCGTGTGCGAGTTGTGGTGCTACATGAAGAGGGTTATACTGGCCCCCAGATCACAAGGAAGGTCGGCTGTAATCAGAGTACAGTCGTAAGAATTTTGCAGAAACATAAGCAGCTTGGAATTACCCAGGACAGGCCCAGATCTGGTCAACCCAGAAAGTCAACTAAAAGGGAGGATAGAGTACTGATAAGAACATCCCATGCCAATGGAAAGCTCACCTCTCCTCAGCTTCTGCGAGAATGGCAAGAAAAGTGCAATATTGAGGTAGCAACATCAACTGTTAGGAAGAGATGTTTGGAAGCAGGATTGAGAGGGTGCAAGGCCCGAAAGAAGCCATTGATGACAGCCATACAAAGACAAAGGCGAAAACTGTGGGCATTGAAATATTCAAAATGGAGGAAGGAGGAGTGGGAAAAAGGGCTATTTAGTGATGAAAGCACTTTTTGCATTTTAGGAAATGATGGCAAGTCTTATGTGAGAAGGTTTCCACATGAAGAGTACAAGCCAGAGTGTTTGAGCTTCTCTGTGAAACATCCGATGAAAGTAATGGTCTGGGGCTGTATGGCAGCCAATGGTGTTGGAAGGCTTCATATTGTGGAGGGTATGGTTAATGCAAAAAAATACATAGACATCCTTAATAAGAACATGCTGCCTTCTGCTCAACACCTGTTTTCAGGGAATTATATCTTCCAGGATGATAATGCTCCTTGTCACAGAGCTAAGACAATAACGGAATGGAAAAAAAAGAACAAGGTGGCTACTATTGACTGGCCAGCCCAGTCCCCGGACCTCAATCCAATTGAAAATTTGTGGCACAAGGTATCAATAGAGATATCTAAAAAAACAGCCAAGGACCAAGAGAGAGTTGATTGAGGCTCTGACACAGGCCTGGAACCAGCTTGTTCACTCAATGCCACAGAGATGCAACTTGGTGCTCAAGAGCAAAGGCTGGCCAATAAAGTATTAGAAGCTAAAGATGCACTCAAAAGGCCCTTTTCAGGACTCTGAATTAAATAAAAAATAATAAATCTTAAAAAGGAGATTTTTGTGTACTCACCGTAAAATCCTTTTCTCTTAGCCTCTAATTGGGGGACACAGACCGTGGGTGTTATGCTGCTGTCCACTAGGAGGCGACACTAGGCAGAATCTGCAAAAGAGTTAAATGTTTCCTCCTCTGCAGCATTACACCCCCGAACAGGAAGTGATTCTCCAGTTTTTGTGCTAAAGCAGTAGGAGAGTTAACAGATAATAACATTGACACAGGAAGTCTACGCAGGCGTCCTGTGTAAACAAATATACTTAACAAGGTAATAACAGTGTAACAAGGCCTGAAAACAAACAGGCACGTTAGTAAACAGTTAAGAGTTTGCAGAGTAATACTAGTACCACAAGGCCTGTAACTAGGCAGGAGCATGTGGAAAACAGTGAAGAGTTAACAAAGTAATAATCGTATAACAAGGCCTGTAACTAAACAGGCTCACAGTACTACAAGGCCTGGAAATAAACAGGCACAAGGTTAAACAGTCAACCAAGTGATAGGCAAACATGTTAACCATGTAACAGCTGAGAGGCTATGTGAACTGTAGAAAAGGCCCACAAGGGCAAAGGGGTGGGTGCTGTGTCCCCCAATTAGAGGCTAAGAGAAAAGGATTTTACGGTGAGTACACAAAAATCTCCTTTTCTCCTTCGCCTCATTGGGGGACACAGACCGTGGGACGTCCCAAAGCAGTCCCTGGGTGGGAAGAACAATGGAACTAGTGACACTGAGCATGGTCAGTGAAGAACTATGCACCGACAGGCGAGCTGCTGCCGTCTGGATGGCACATGTACCCAGACCTGCGTTTGTCGAGGACTGAGTGTAAGCACTATAGTGGCTTAAGTTTGGGTGTAGGCTGACCTTTTGGCTGCCGATACACTTGTTGCGCCGATACCTCTTACCGAACTGTCCAGGAAGCTTCCACGGCCGTACTAGAATGTGCCGTGACCTGCCGGAAGGGAAGAGTCCTTGAAGGTATAAGCGTCTTGGATGGTTAGAGGGATCCACCTGGTTAGGGAAGCCTTAGAGGCTGACGTGTCTTTATGTCTGCCCATTGGAAGAAGGATAAAGGGGAATCCGACCTCTTAGATGGGCGCTGTCTTGGATGCCCAGACGCGTAAGGCCCTGTCAAGGTCCCGCATATGTAGGTCCTTCACGACCGGACGGACTGGAGTCGGGCGCAGCGATGGCACAGAGATGTCTTCATGTAGGTGGAAGGAGTAAACCCACCTTCAAAGAAGAATGGAACCAGCCATAGGACAATCTTATCCAGATGGAAGACTAGAAAAAGATGGATTACATGAGACCGCTGCAAGAACTGTTACTTCTGCAGAGACAATAAATGCTACCGAACCATACTACTATTTGGATGAGGATGCTAAAGGTAACATCCCATCGAGGCTGAAAAGATGGTTCTTGTAGTGCCGTGAGGACCAAGTTCAGGTCCCCCCGGGTGTAATCTTGTGGTATGGAGACCTTAAATAGCAGACCCTTCGAAAGAAGGATTTCATAGAAGTCTGGTGGCAAGACGTGTTTGTAAGAGGGTGACGAACAGCTGAAAACCCGCTGTGTAATAGACCCTAAGGACAGACCTGGTCTAGGTCTGAGTGAAAGAAAAGGAGAGTCCCTGGTACGAAGTAAGGCCAAGGGGAATTACCTCTAGAGGTGCCCCAAGCAAAAAAAAACAAAAAAAAACGATTACCCATGTGTGATGGGATATCGCTGATAAAGCTGGTGTCCGTTCTGTGACTACGGTCGTTACAATATCCTGGAAAAAACAAAAACCCTTGGTTAAATTCTAGGTGTCAAAGGCTAAGCCATTAACCACGGACGTGAGGAATTCTGAGGGAGAACTGGCCGTGATCGAGCAGGTCTGGACTGTCTGTGAGACGTCCTGGTACTGCTGCTCTAAATTGGACGAGTCTGCGCAGCAAGCGCGTGTGGGTCAGGCTGAGACCGCGAAGATGATTCCACAATGTCCTCGTTTGATATTCCAGACTATCCGTTAGTGGTGAAAAAAATATAGGAGAGACGGATACCGGTCCAGGCTTGGACTAATGCGTCTGTGCCACTGACTGTGGATCCTGAGACCAGGCCAGGAAGGCCGGGACCGTGGCATTGAGGCGTGACTCCGTCAGGTCCATATCTGTGGTTTCCTGGCGTTGGCGTTTCGACGGAGGACTTCTAGATGAAGGGGCCAGTCCCCTGAGTCCATCCCTTGGTGGATTAGGAAATCCGCCTCCTAGATGTGTACACCTGGTAGGAGAACAGCTGGCATTACAGTGTTCCAAGGTTTCCACCTAGTAAAGGATGTGGCGAACTTGTCATCGCTTAGACTGCGGGTTCCCCCCTGGTGGTTGACATATGCCACAGATGTGGCATTGTCTGACTGTATCCTGACATGTTCAAATGCCAGAAGGTAACTGAAAATTTCAGTACTAGAGATACTGCACGAATGTTCATAGATTGAGGGGCATCTTCGAGACAGGGCAAGACTACTGCCCTGTGCATGGTGATGGGGGCACATCGCACTCCATCCTGTTTTCGTGCAACGCCTGAGCATGGATAATTGCAAAAGGCCGGCGACTCAGCCGAGCCAATGGAACTGACTTCCAAGCTGCCACTATGCTGTCTAGGACTCTTATAGCAGTTGTGAAGAATTGAGGAGACCTCTGACGGAGGTTGCTGATTCCAAGCCGAAAAATCCGTGCCTTGTCTGGGGAATTTTGGCTAGAGCTGTGGAGGTGTTGCAACTAAAGGCCGCTATTTTCATGCGATGATGTGCGTCCAATACGGCTGAGACTCCATACATGATGCTGCAGTATGTGGCCGTCAGGAGTACGCAGCGGAGCAGGGACTCCTGGAATGTGTATGCTGTGCTGCAGCATGTGCCTTGCAATTGCGGTAGGCCTGTGGAGTTTGATCCTACAGAGTCTTCTTAACGAGCACGGTGCAAATGCCACTGTTCGCAGACCTTGAAAGTCATGCATTGATAAAAGGGTCCTCCAGAAATGGGAGAGTGCTGAATTGTAGTATAGACATTGCCAACCTCAGGCTGGGAAAAAGCTTTGTAGTGTTTTCGCTTCAGGCCCTTTTTAGCCTCGCGCCCACTCCCTGTGCTGACGCTTTGGGGGCTCCGATGTCAAGCGGGCAGAGGACGGGCGGTTGAGCCAGTGATGTCACGGCTAGGCCGAAGCCAGGGCCTCGCGAAAATCGCGGGGCCCAGGAACGGCAGAGGCCCGGCACGGAGGTCCGGAGGGAGCCGGAAGTCAGGAGCAGCGCTGGCCGAAACCGGAGGCTGCGCCCACAATAGTGCATCGCCGGTGTGCTGCGCTGCACACAGCGAGCGCTATCCCACCTGAGTATTCTCTTTTTGACTCCTGAGTCGAGAAAGGACAGAGTGCGTGAAGAATGCTCGGGCCACGTTCATACGGGGTCCAGAAGGGCCCATCCATTGGGATAACGCAGTCGGGGGTCTGCGAGGGCCTGCTTTGAAGTGGGCTGTTCAGAGCGCCCGCACGTGTCATCTCAACCCAAGTACCTAATATAGGTATGGTGAGGATTGGCAACAGGGCTCGCATTCCACTTTCTGCGACCCAGAGTTTTGTTGATGTAGTTTGGGGACGGAGGCCAGCCAGGCCTTGTACCGTCGCAGCTTCAACCCGAGCCCCCAACAGTGGGGAGTCGAGGAAGAAGTATGGTGTATAGCAATCTCGGCTACAACCCAGCGCCTCCAACAGTGGGGCGCTGAGGAGGGAGTATGCTATGGGTCTTAGGTCCCAGAGACCCATAGCAAAATTACTCGTGCAGTTGCGGATCCGAGGTATATAAGCCTGCGTCTTGTGAGACTTGACTGTCATCACCGCCAACCAGAACTCCAGCTGTGAGATTTGGAGAGGCTTGGCAACGGTCCTGGGATCCTTGCGGTTGTCAGGTAATTGTAGATTACATCAACTTCAACTGTGCTCTCCAACAATGGAGGGCCGAGGAAGAAACCTGCGAGTTAAAGTAGTAATAATTCCCCCACAAACTAGTTCTCTCAACTGTGTGGGGGCCTGGGAAGGGTATGATGGCGATTATTTGAGGTTTGAAGATCAACGGGGCTCCGCCAACGTTGGTGGATCGATTAAAAAAGGCATGTCGGTATATTCCTTAAACCTAGCTGCTTCCCCCCCGGGTAAGCTATCAGGTCGAATAGGTGTAACCACATGTACCTGTATCTGGCACGGTGGTAGGAACAACTGCTATTGGTCCGTGCGCTGGGCAGAGGGACTCTGCCTGTACTGCTCTGGGCATAGTCAGTATTCCTCGTAGTATGATATTACTCTACTAGCTGGGTGCCCGATGCACATGCATCGGGATTCTAGAAGGGCGAGTCTCTGACTCGCAATGGCCGCTTCGCGGCCAATGCTTCGAGTCGCCCCAGAACCGCTCGCAACGGCCGCTGCGCGGCCAATGCTTCGGGCGTATCCACATGACCACGCTGACTCGCAGCGCGTGTGGACTCAGAATGGGCAAAAAACCCATTTGTGATTATATAATAGATACCCGGTGTACAGGGGGTAGCATTACATGTTCCATGCATTGTAAGGGAAGGGGGGGGGGGAAGGAGGACAGGTCGCAGCAGGCTGTATCATGCTAGCTGCCCTTCAGTAACCGTCGGAGGCCGCAGCACAGCTTTGTGCCAATGGGTCCCTGTGTACCCTGCACTGGCTGTAATGTTGGACAAGGATCCTGAGATGAATCCCTATGTTCCTCTTATCTCCTGCAAGCAAGATAGGGACAAGGGATGCCGCAGTGGTGGCAAGCATGAGCCTGCTGCCATCTGCCTCTTAGTGGGTGCCCCTGTAAATATTCCGCCCAGTACTGAGCCCTAGGAGCAACCCTAGTGTTTTTAGGGTTTTTCCCCACATCGGACTTCTTAGCCATGCCTGCAACGATGGCTTGGTTGGCCCGTGCCCCCTAATGCCTCAGCGCCGTTCGCCGCTGTTATACAGCGGTGTCAGCGCCGGGGCTGTAATGGCGGCGATGTAAAGAAGGGGGGCGGAGCCAGCACGAGAGCGCGCAGAGAAGCTGAGGGCGCCTTTTTCAGCCCTGTTCCGCCTCCCGTGCTGACGCTGCGAGGCTCTGACGTCAGGCGGGGGGCGGGCAGTTGGGCGGGGAAAAGGGGCGGTGACGTCTGGCTAGGCCGAAGCCGGGGCCTCGCGTGAATCGCGGGCCTGGGAACGGCGGAGGTCCGCGGCCGGAACCAGAGGCAACGCTGGCAGGCACCGGAGGCTGCGCCAACGAAAGGGCAGACGCCCAGTTGGCATCCAGAGCACGCTGAGTGATCCACCGCTGCTGTGCTCAAACGGGCGCAGCCGGGATAGTATGGAGCCCGGGGTACGGGGGTGCCCGCTTCCTAGAGACCCTCGTAGTGGGGCACCGTGACCGACAGCGAAGCAGCCACAACCCAGGTACAGAGAGTGGGGAGTGACTGTTGGTGTGCAACTGAGGCCCGGGGCTCCAGGAGTATGCTGCAGCCTGTGAATGTGCCCGCTGCTTGCAGGAGCACAGGATCTGTGGCCCTGGCAATGGCTACAGATGCCTCAAAATGCGGTTCCCTAGCCCCATGAGGAGCACACAGCGAGCTGGGTGTCCTGGAGTCTGTGCCCATTAATAGCATTTGGCAGGCAGAGGCTTTGCTGGGGCCCGTGGCCCTCAGAAACACTCAGCAGAGCTGAGGTTTCTGGATCGTGCTGCAGTGACCCTGCAGTATGGTTGTGCCCTACCTGCGGTGCCTCAGCCTAAAAAGCCCCGGAGGGGCGATTAGGGAGGGATGCTGCCGTCCACCGTCAGGGGGCTCCTGTGGAGCCTCTACTTCAACCCAGGGTCTCCAACAGTGGGGAGCTGGGGAAGGGGGGCCATCTTCTCGACCTCAACCGGGCACCCCCAACAGTGGTGGGCCGAGGAGGGAGCGGCATGTGGGGGAAAAATGTCGACCTCAACCAGGCGCCCCCAACAGTGGGGGGCCGAGGAGGGACCATGCCGGGAGTCTCGTCAGAGACCCACTTTTCTTCTTCTTGAAGGAAAAAATTCAAAAAAGGAAGTATTTTAGGAGCACTAAAAAATCTGTGTGTGCCTCCTAGACACTAAGCAAAAACTGGAGAATCACATCCTGTTCGGGGGTGTAATGCTGCAGAGGAGGAAACATTTAACTATTTTGCAGATTCTGCCTAGTGTCGCCTCCTAGTGGACAGCAGCATAACACCCACGGTCTGTGTCCCCCAATGAGGCGAAGGAGAAAAGTAAAATTTAAGTCTGTGTGAACTTGCATTGAAAGTTAATGAACTTAGAAACCTGTTCACCATTCTACACACTGTACTGGTGTAGGTATAGTTATGCTGTAAAAAAAAATATAAAAAATGCAAATACCATAACCATGTATACACTTGGGACATTCAAAAATGAGTATGGCACACATATATGTTCCACCAGTTTCACTGTAGAGATGCAGAAGTATGAAATATATAGTTTTCTTCACGCCTATGCAGGACTTTTGAACACCACTGTACCTAAAACCAATTAAACAGTAGATTATTAAATATTCTAGATCAATGGAGCTCTATAGAGAAGTATGCAATTAAAAGGGTTGTCCACATTTGGGGACAATACTTGTTTTACTCACTGTATTTTTCACTTTAAAAGACGCACCGGATTATAAAATGCACCCACAAATTTAAAGGAAGTTAGAAAAAAAAGGAAGTATTTAAAAAAGGTTGCCAGTCGAATAAACTGGTGCATCTCAGGGGGAACACGAGGGTGGTGGAGCAACATAGTCACAGCAGGCAGGATCGCGGTGGTGGAGATCATCGGTGACGACAATGATACGGGCAGGTGGTGGGATCGCCAGTGGATGTCGGAAGGTGGGCAATGCTTGTGGGCCATGAGCTGGGGGTGTCATGGCGTGTGGTGATGTTGGGTGGGCATTGATACTTCTGTGTGCTGACAAATGGCTGCGGAGACAGAGCAGGCATGTAAACATCTGAGAGAGCCGAATTCTCAATCTGTGCCTGCACTAATGAAGATCTCAGACAGCTGAAATCTCCATCTGCGCATGCACTGCCTCCGCAGCCATTTTCTTGAAGTACATCCAATAGAGGCAGAGCAGACACAGATCAGGCACTCTGCTCTATTAGATCTTTAGCTATAACTGCTCTGCCTCTGCAGCCCTTTGCTAGTACCCGGAAGTATCAGTGCCTGCCAAACACCACCATAAACCGCAACACTCCCAGCTCCAGGTCCGCCAGCATTGCCCCATTTCTGACATCCACTGGCGACCCTGCCTCCCACCTGCAGCACTGCCGCTGCAACATAAGGTAAGCAAGATTCGGATTATAAGACGCACCCCCATCTTCCCCTCAATTTGGGAGGGAGAAAAGTGCATTTTATAATATGAAAAACTAGATGGGTGCCCGATGCACAATGCATCGGGATTCTAGCAGAGCGAGTCTCTGACTCGCAATGGCCGCTTCGCGGCCAATGCTTCGCGCTGCTAAGGCGACTCGCCATGCCCGCTGCGCGGGCATAGCGAGTCGCCTTAGAGCTGCTCGCAATGGCCGCTGCGCGGCCAATGCTTCGTTCGTATCCACATGACCACGCTGACTCGCAGCGAGTGCGGACTCAAAAGGGGCAAAAAACCCATTCGTGATTATATAATAGATATGGTAAACACATATATTTTGGAATTGGGTTTCATTAAAAAAGTATTTGCAGTCTATGGCCTCTGTATTGCACTGACTATTGCTGGCTATAGAATGGGTTAACTGAGCATCCGTCAGTGATTGTCCAATGAGAAAAATTCTAACTCTTTAATCTGACTACTTCTGCCCTCCTCTCTGCTGAATTTTGACGACAGACCAAATCAAAGTTGAATCTGCAGGGAACAAGAGCCTGTAAAAGGCATATGGTGAAACATTTTGATGCAGTTGCATTGAAAAAATAATTTTCTCAGTCATTTCTTTGGTGGACACAGGGGACCATGGGTGTACGCTGCTGCTGTCAGTAGGCTGACACTAAAGGCCCAGTTACATGGCACAACATTGTTAATGACATCGCTGATACATCACGGGTTTGGAGGCGTACCAGCGACGTCGTTGCGACTTTGTTGCGTGTGACTCTGGCAAGTTGCAACGATAAATTGTTGGGTCGGAGTTGACAGGTTTACCAACATATTGGAAAACCTGACGATCTCAACTTCAGCAACCTGCTGCATCGTTCTGTGCGACACCGCGATAACTATGTCATGGACGACTTCACCCATTCACAGCAATGAGCAAAGATCGTTCGCGGGGTTGGCGAACGATACCTGCTCACAACATCCTTGGTGAGTTGTCCACGTTATCTAGATGTGTGACATCTCACCAGCGATGTTGAAATGATGTCAAAATCGACCACGCTCCCCCGAGATCGTAGCCAACATCGTTTCAACGTTGTGCCGTGTAACTGGGCCTTAAGAATTACAACTAAAGAAAAAAAGTCAGCTCCTCACCAGCAGGACAACCACCTAGTGGCAACCAGGCTATTCAGAATATCTTCAGGCCCAGTTACACAGCACGACATCGTTAACGACATTGCTGATACGTCACGGGTTTGGAGGCGTACCAGCGACGTCGTTGCGACCTCGTTGCGTGTGACTATGGCAAGTTGTAACGATAAATTGTTGAGACGGAGTTGACAGGTTTACCAACATGTTGGAAAACCTGACAATCTCAACTCCATCAATCTGCTGTATCAATCTGTGTGACACCGCGATAACGATGTCATGGACTACTTTGCCCATTCACAGCAATGAGCAGGGATTGTTTGCACCAGTACCAGTCTAAAAATATGGTCAGACTCCCGTCTGGAATGGCAGGACCTTTTTTTTCTACTAATGCAGTTGGTGTTATATAGTGATGTGGATGGAGCGGACGGTACTTTGCTTTTCCTCTCCTGCCTGGTTCGCCGCCAGAGCAGGCGCACGCATAAAGCAAATACTGAGGCGAAGATCATTCGAAGATTTCCAAACCAAAAATAATTCCGGTGAAGAGTCCAGCTTTTATCCTTCATAATAGTAGTTTCCCCTTTCTCTTCTGGCGACTTTTTTCCTCGGTCTTATTATAATAATATATTTTCATACTTTTCTTCCATCTTACTCTCAAGGTACAATAGTCTCCAATAAATATATATAGTATATTCTCGGAGTCTCTGAGAGACTCGCATGTAAGTTGTATAGTGGGTTTCCACCCTAAAGCTGGTTTCATACTACAGTTTTTTCCCTGATCAGTGTCCATCCAGTTTGTGTGCCAAAACCAGGAGAGGAACTTGCAGAAAAAAACTATAATTGCAAGATTGACACCTGTTCTGAGTTTTAACACACAAACCGGATGGAACCTGATCAGGGAAAAAAACTGCAGTGTGAAAACAGCCTAAGATGTGAGGATGTGAGGCAGAGGGGTCCCGTCCCTCTGGGGACGAGGAGGATGCCTGTCTCTCCATGCAAGAGACCCCTGTCCCTCTGAGCTGTATGGAGCCTGTGGTCAGACCGAGAGGTTTGTAGAGCACCTGAGTGTATGGGAGTCCTGGCTGAACTTGAAGGGGGCTCACTCTGAACATGTTGGTGAGGCTGTCATCCGGGATCTCTGCCTGTGTTGGTAAGGCTTAGAGGCAGCTGGGCATCATGGACAGTGTGAGGAGACCTTGGGGGACGCTCTAACTGCCCGGGAGCTCAGGTGGCTCAGAAACTGGTCCGGGCCTGACCAGGCTGTAGTCCATGATGGACTGTAAGTGTGTGAGTGGAACCTATGATAGGTTGGAACTTGGAACCCATGGAGGCCAGGCGGCTGTAACCGCCATTGTGACCGACTGTCAAGTCGAGATGTGGTCCCATTGACTGACTGCATGCTGTGAGCTGAGAGATGCAGTCAGATTGTGTGAGATGAGTGAAGCCATGAGGCCAGAAGACAGAGGGGCTCGCAGCACCTGTAGGTGGGAAGACTGGCTGCACTTAGAGGGGATCGTGATGGCATGTTTGGTGCAGCCGCTGTTCTGGAGGTTTGGGCCTGTGATGGCAGACTTCGAAGTGGCTGGCGACTTGGTAAGACACGTGCTGAGGAGTCCTTGAGGATGCCTGGCTTGCCCTGGAGCTCAGGTAGCTAAACCCGAGTCTAGGCCTGGTTCTGACCGGTGTCATGTACAAAGGCCGGTGTGTGTGCCATGTAAGAGACTGGAGATGTGTGGAGGGCACAGTGGACTGTATGCTGAGTAGCATGTGAGAGACTAGAGAGGTCTCAAATGCCAGGCGGGCATAACCGCCATTAGAACCAGACTGGGTCTGTAAGGGTCGCCTTAATGTTCTGTTGAGCGTGTGTAATGTAAATGATGCCAGGCTGGCATACCCACAATTAGAACAGACTGTGATGTCTATATGTTCTGTTAACTATGTATAATGTGAATGTAAGTAGCAGATAAGGCCAGGCGGCCGTAACAACCATTGGAGTTGTCATTAGTGCTCTTGATATTCTATGGAGCTGTAATTAGTGTTACTAATATTCTATGGAGCTGTGATTAATGTTCCAGTTTTATGTATGATCTGTATTGATATATGAACTGTGATGTTTTGTTATGTTCTATATGCGAGTAGTAAGCGGATTATGACAAAAAAAAAATAATAAACCGCTGAATTTGTGTTACGTTAAACATGGTTGTTGGTGTCACTAAAGGTACCGTTAAAAGTAAAAAAATGGAGGCAGCACTTCCTTCAGTTCAGTTATATGGGCTTTATTCCCAGGACAGCAACGTTTCGACTCAGTGGTCTTTCTCAAGCAGTGAGTCGAAACGTTGCTGTCCTGGGAATAAAGCCCATATAACTGAACTGAAGGAAGTGCTGCCTCCATTTTTTTACTTGGATCTACACCATCTGTATGGTAGGGGGGCTTTGCACCCGTCAAATAACAGTTGTGCCGTTTTGTTTTTGTCTTTTCCAAAGGTACCGTTAGACGGTACAACTTATCAGTGATGATGTTTGCGATCTCGGGAGCGCGCTGATTTTTTGGACACCTGTGCAACATCGCTGGTGAGCTGTCACATATCCAGATATCGTGGACAACTCACCAATGATGTTGTGAGCAGAGATTGTTCGCAAACACCACGAATGATCCCTGCTCACTGCTGTGAATGGGCGAAGTCGGCCGTGACATTGCTATTGCGGCGTCACACCGAACAATGCCGCAGGTTGCTTAAGTTGAAGTTGACAGGCTTTCCTGCATGCAGGAAAACCTGTCAACTGTGACTTGAACAACTATCGTTGTTGAATCATGCGTTTACACGCAACGACGCAACAACTATGTCGTTTCAACATCGTTCCTGACGTCACTTTTGAACGTCGGGAATGATGTTGAAAGGTGTATCGGGGCCTTTACGCTGCCAAGCGAACCCCCTAGGCATGCGCTACCTCACAATATATACACACATACATATAAAGTATATATATAAAGTACAGACCAAAAGTTTGGACACACCTTCTCATTCAAAGAGTTTTCTTTATTTTCATGACTATGAAAATTGTAGATTCACACTGAAGGCATCAAAACTATTATTTAACATATGTGGAATTATATACTATGTCTTCTATTCTAGGTTCTTCAAAGTAGCCACCTTTTGCTTTGATTATTGCTTTGCACACTCTTGGTATTCTCTTGATAAGCTTCAAGAGGTAGTCACCGGAAATGGTCTTCCAACAATCTTGAAGGCGTTCTCAGAGATACTTAACACTTGTTGGCCCTTTTTGCCTTCACTCTGCGGTCCAGCTCACTCCAAACCATCTTGATTGGGTTCAGGTCTGGTGACTGTGGAGGCCAGGTCATCTGGCGTCGCACCCCATCACTATCCTTCTTGGTCAAATAGCCCTTACACAGCCTGGAGGTGTGTTTGGGGTCATTGTCCTGTTGAAAAATAAATGATGGCCCAACTAAACGCAAAATGGATGGAATAGCATGTCGCTGCAAGATGCTGTGGTAGCCATGCTGGTTCATTATGCCTTCAATTTTGAATAAATCCCCAACAGCATCACCAGCAAAGCACCCTCACACCATCACACCTCCTCCTCCATGCTTCACGGTGGGAACCAGGCATGTAGAGTCCATCCGTTCACCTTTTGTGCGTCCCACAAAGACACGGTGGTTGGAACCAAAGATCTCAAATTTGGACTCATCAGACCAAAAGCACAGATTTCCACTGGGCTAATGTCCATTCCTTGTGTTCTTTAGCCCAAACAAGTCTCTTCTGCTTGTTGCCTGTCCTTAGCAGTGGTTTCCTAGCAGCTCTTTTACCATGAAGGCCTGCTGCACAAAGTCTCCTCTTAACAGTTGTTGTAGAGATGTGTCTGCTGCTTGAACTCAGTGTAGCATTGACCTGGTCTCTAATCTGAGCTGCTGTTAACCTGAGATTTCTGAGGCTGGTGACTCGGATTAACTTATCCTTGGCAGCAGAGGTGACTCTTGGTCTTCCTTTCCTGGGGCAGTCCTCATGTGAGCCAGTTTATTTGTAGCGCTTGATAGTTTTTGCAACTGCACTTGGGGACACGTTCAAAGTTTTCCCAATTTTTCGGACTGACTGACCTTCTTTTCTTAAAGTAATGATGGCCACTCGTTTATCTTTACTTAGCTGCTTTTTTCTTGCCATAATACAAATTCTAAAAGTCTATTCAGTAGGACTATCAGCTGTGTATCCACCAGACTTCTGCACAACACAACTGATGGTCCCAACCCCATTTACTCGTAAAAGGCAAGAAATCCCACTTATTAAACCTGACAGGGCACACCTGTGAAGTGAAAACCATTTCCGGTGACTACCTCTTGAAGCTCATCAAGAGAATGACAAGAGTGTGCAAAGCAGTAATGAAAGCAAAAGGTGGCTACTTTGAAGAACCTAGAATATAGACATATTTTCAGTTGTTTCACACTTTTTTGTTAAGTATATAATTCCACATGTGTTAATTCATAGTTTTGATGCCTTCAGTGTGAATCTACAATTTTCATAGCCATGAACATAAAGAAAACTCTTTGAATGAGAAGGTGTGTCCAAACTTTTGGTCTGTACTGTATATGCATATGGTATGTATGTATTGTATTTTGATAAACAGGATTATGCTGAAAGATTAATCATGTGTGGTGAAGTATTTAACGCTATAATGCAACCAGTTGTGCGATTGGGAGGTGTGTATTTTGGAAGTGTGATATTTTTTTTTGTACTGTAATGCCTATGAGTAAGGACACTTATACTTTTGTCTTAAACATGTCATGTCAGGCCTGGCCCTGTGTGGCCTATTGACATTTTTAATCACTTATTTTAATACGGATTTGCAATAAAGAAGTTTTACTTTAATTCACACAAGATTACCAGGATGTCTGGATTTTTCTATTTTTTATTTTTTTTTGTATCGAAAATAAAATGTTTTTTTTTTTTTACAGATTATACACGAACGCTGTATATAAGGGTTTACTGGTGGCTGCAACTTATATGCAAAAAAACTGCTGACAGGTTCACATTACAGAGGTCCTGTTTGTTCATTGCTGGCAATACGGCTCATTTCATTAACTTTCTTTGAATATGATTCTACAGGTTTTGTGTTACATATGGTATACAGGACCTCTCTGTGTAGTTTGCATATTATTTGCATCTTTACACATGGCTGCTCTATTAGGTCTCAAATGCTTGTGGTTTATATATCATATTTTGTTGCATTACAGATAATATTACTAAGATTTTTTATTTATGTTGCTCTATTTTTCCATTTCTGCCCACTAGAGATTTTACAGGTTGCATTATCACTTGCTGTGCTGGGGGGTTAATGGAAATTATCTATGTCCTGGTGGCTTATCATGTCACTAATGGGTGTCCTTATGGGAAATTTCTGGTTTTAAATTTTTTTTAATGCGTTTTGGTTTTTAATAAAAATTATATGTATTGTATGGCCTTTTGGTGTGCTCTATATATGCATTGTCTTTTCTTTTGTTTATTACTAGAGTTCAGTCCCTCTGCATTGTGTAGCACCCCTTTATATTGTATAGTTAGCTGTGTTTCCCTGTTAATAGTACTCCCTTCTAGTGCCCTCAAGCACTATCATACCCTTCCAATCTGCCCGATTAATCCACCAGTTCCCGCTATTCCCCTCTCTGCCAATCCATCCACTGGCTTCCCATTGCCCAAAGACTCCAGTTCATAACTCTAACCTTGACATACTAAGCCATCTGGAAAATGTCTCCTCCATATATCTGTGACATGGTCTCCCAGTACTTACCTTCTTGTAACCTCCGATCCTCACAAGATCTCCATCTCTCCTCCCCTCTTCCCACAATCATGTACATGATTTCTCCTGTGCATCTCCCATAGTCGGGAACAATCTGCCAACACCTCACACTCTCGCCCACTGTGGAAACCTTCAAAAGGAACCTAAGACTCACCTCTTCTGACAAGCCTACAACCTGCAGTATCCCTCAGTCACTAAACTGCTGTATGACTGCCTGTACTCTCACCTACTGTATCCTCACCCATTACTTGTAGACTGCAAGCCCTCAAGGGCAGGATCCTCCCTCCTCCTGTAGCAGTCTGTGTTTTGTATTGTTCATGAATATCATACTTGTTTTTTATGTATACCCCTTCTCACATTTAAAGCGACATGCAATAAATGTCGCTACCATAATAAATAATAATAATAACCAGATCTGCCTTTGGTTGGGCACTCCAGCCGTTGACCTGATGGTATGCAGATACAATAACAAGGAGCCCAGGATCATGTCCAGAGCTCATGGTCACAGTTCTCCCTTCCTTATCTATTCCAAACACTGCCACTGCTACCCAAGCTTTTGAAGATGGTCAGAAGGCATTCCTGTTATCCACGTGACTGTGGACTGACCTGAAGATCATGATACAGTGAAGTAGTCAACCTTATAGCAGACATTACGTGGAGATTCCCAGACCACTGAGAACTTCTTTTCCAAGGTCCCCTCTTCCACTTGAATTCTTGGCCGCTCAATTTAATGTCATGATAGCTGTTAAAGCAGCTGTCCTGAGAGCTTCAGGTTTCTCTGATGAGGTTGTACAGACCATGATTAAGGCTCAGAAACTATTCCAATGGTGCATCTACCAATGTACCTTGAAGGCCTTCTTCAACTGGTGCGGTGATTTTGTTTTTTCATATGTTTTTTCCCTTTGTCACCTTCCTGCTGTCGGGTCTCAAATCTAGATTGATCTTCAGCTCCCTCAAGGGCCAGGCCTCAGCCCTGTCACTTCTCTTTCAGAAGGTCTTGGTTTCCAGACCAGAAGTCAAGACTTTTCTTCAGGGGTGGCTAATACTGTTCCTCCTTACTTGCCTCCCTTGTATCACTAGGACCTTAATCTGATTTTCAGGTCTTTGCAGCATCCCCCATTTGAATCCAACCACAGCATTTCCCCATTGTGACTGTTCTGGAAGGTGGGGTTCCTCATTGCTATCATTTCTATTAGGCTAGCAGCCTGTTTTGCTGCTCTCCTTTTCTTGACCTTCATATGGACTAGGTGGTGTTACGTCCGATGCCTTCATTCCTTCCTATGGTAGTTTCTTTGTGCCATCTTGATAACAAAATTGTTCTTCCTTCTCCATGTCCTTCCCCTTCTAATTTTGAAGAGAAATCCTTACACTGTTTGGATCTGGTCATAGCAGTGAAAAACTAGCTGAAGGTGACAGGCTCTTTTAGACGTTCAGATTCCCTTTCGTCATTCCAAAAGGTTCAGTCATTGTCTTATGGCCTCTAAGGCAACCACTACCCGCTGGATTTATTCTGACATCCTGTAAGCTTATAAAGTCAAGAACAAGAGCTCCCCCGCTGCGGGTAAAAGCTCCTTCTACTCAGGCAGTGGGGTCTTCTTGGGCCCTTAATTATTAAGCTTTAGCCCTGCAGCTGTGTAAAGCTGCCACATGGTCATCTTTTTACACTTTTTCAAAGTTTTATAGGGTTTATATACCTTTGCCTCCACGGACATGAGTCTGGGCAGAAAGGTGCTGCAGGTGGAAGTTGCTCAGGTTTCACCCGGAGGGAATGGCTTACACAGCTTTAACTTCTTACACATTTTGACTTCTTTCCCACCCTTGGAAGTGCTTTGGGACATCCACGGTCTCCTGTGTTCCCACTGGAGCGACCAACAAAAAGGTATATTTATACCAACTGTAAAATCTCTTTCTCGTAGCCTTCATTGGGGGACACAACGCCCACCCTTTGTGCATGTTGACCCATTGGGCATGTGTGTGTCTATTAATAAAGAATAGACTTTTCTGCTTCTCTCATTAACTGAATAGCTTGGTTGTCAGTAGGCGGGTGTAGCCTGCAGATGAAGAGCACACTTTCTAAGTTGTAATTTTTAGTGTCAGCCTACTGGCAGCAGCAGAACACCCATGGCCTCATGCCCCCCCCCCCCCCCAATAAATATTACAAGAAAAAGATTTTACAGTAAGGACATAATTCCTCCTTTTGAGCAAAAAAATACATACATTTAAGTACAAATTCTATAGTTAAAGGGTTGTCCACTCAGTCTCCTGCTTACCATGAAATCCTACATTATCTTACATGCTGCATTTTAGATGGAGCTACTTTTGAAAGGACAAGAAATATGAACAAGAAGCCCACTCATCCACTACAACTAATGTTTTAACTAATGTCTGCACCATACCACTATACATGACATTGATTTAATCATTTAAAAAAGACATGTTAGTTGCTCTCACCTGACGGAAGATGTAACTGGCCAGAGGTTCGTCAATATTCGGCTGATTGTCAATGAAGTCAAAGAGGTCAAGAGCATCTCCATGGAGCTCCATCACAAGCTGAAAGAACTGTCATTCTCAAAGACGCCCAGGACCTGGGATGTAATAATTATGGTAAATAATCAATTATACTACACCCGGATGTACTGTCCATATATTGCGTCTGCACAAAACGTTTTTTTGTTTCCCTCAGTTTACAAGGACGAAAGGGATCAATAAATTGTGGCACAAGTTTTTTTTACCCAGGAAAGGAACATTAAAATACAGGTCAGACTCCCTGTGTCCAATATGCTGACTTGACTGCACTGATGTTCATTTATAGGTCACCATAAAATAAACTACATACTGACTACAGGCTGCCATGTTACGTTATGTCATGCAGCCATGAACGCCTAGTCATTATAACTGACATAGGAAGGCGAAAAGAGAATCTCAAATTACTTTACTGAATCCTTATAACAAGCAAACACATACTCACCATGATAATATTTGGATGTTGTAATCTGGATAAAATAGCAATTTCTTGTGTAACTCTCCCAACCTCAGGATCCTGAACCCAGCAGTCATCAAGCACACGATCCTTACGGATAAATTTCACGACAACCTGTTGAAACAGAAATACTTTTTTGTCATTAGATAACCAGATAGATAGGATGCAGGTTGGGAGTCCCCTGCTCATGCAATGCCATCCCAAAAATGGGACCTTCATGTATAGGCCATTTATAGCTTTTCCCAAGGATATGCAATAAATATGGGGATACTCCTTTTAAAGATGCCACTGAATGTTATAGTCAATGTTAGTAAGCAATAAGAAAATAATAATGAAAGTGACAAACATCCACAAATAAATTAGAGCGTCAGTTCGCTACTGTAGATTGCCTGGATTCTTTATTGAATCTCAGTAAAAAACAACACATGGAATTTCAGGACATATTGGGCAGCGTTACAGGTGACAACTGTTTCGGCTTCTGGAAAGTGACTACCAGCAGAATTACATTAGCACACAAAACTGCCATTGCCTGTAATGCTACCCAATATCTCGCTAAACTGTCAAGCCAAGTTTTCAATGGAATCCAAAAAGTATCTAAGTTACGCACAGTTGTTGAGTGCCGCACTTTCATTCTTCCTGAAGCCCAGCTTTTGATATATAAAATATGGAGTGCGTCAGGTTGTTGGGAATGGGTACAAGAGCTGAGCCCATTACACACACGACAGATACCAGCTATATTACATATTCTTTAAAAGCAGCGATCAGCACTACTGTTAATATTAAAGGGGTTGTCCACTACTCATGCAACCCATTCTCAATTAGTATAATTTTCCCTTGTAAAATAATAACACCTATATTCACCTCCTCAGCCATTCCAGAGGTGTCAGCACTGCCTCTCCCAGGGCTCCCGTGACATTATGTCACACGATCCCTGTTGCAAATCAGTGGTCACTTCACTATCCCTTTCTTTATACAAATCAAACATCCAGAGAAAGTGAGGGAGAAGTCGCAGCTCCCTCTTCCTCCGATGTCAATTATGAAGGGGAATGGACAAAGAAGTGGCAGCTGATTAGCTGCAGAGATCATATGACATGACAATGTTACGCGAGCTCCAGCGAAGACAGTGCCAACAGTGCTGGAACGACTGAGGAGGGTAGTTTAAGTGTTTGCAGAAAGACAAAATGAAACCAGCTCTCCAAATAAAGGTAAATAAAAAATAGTATTTATTAAATAAGGTTAAAATATGAAAAGGGCACTCATAAGAAAAATGATAAATAACCACAAATTTGTTTCAATGACTTGGGTACTTAGACATTGGTTTTAAGTGTTATTATTTTATTAGTGGGAAATAAACGGATTGAGAAGGTAGTTGTACAAGTAGTGGACAGCTCTTTTAATCTCCTCAAAGCCACTGTTAATCATTGATACTGATAGTTAAGCACTGTAATTCATGCCTGGTGTTTATTTGGGTGTCCATTGGCCCCACTGAGATTGTGGGGAACTGTTGGATTGCCATATCAGCCGCTGTGCTTGTCATGTAAATACTCTTGTGATGTCCAGCAATAGGTGGAGTGTCATAGGCGTGGCGACCATGCTTTTTACTATATACAGCAACAGAAGAGGAAGGGCGGAGACACACCATGTGAAAGCATGCCAGATATTTGATGAGTCTCACATGACTCACCCTTAACGACCGCCGAACTATATGGACAACAGCTGCATAGAGAACACAAGCAGCTGAAACGCTCCCGTCCAGAGAGACGGTGACCGTTCTGGGTGAGTGTGCAAGACTCATGCAAGTATTTCACATACATTGGCACATGACAGATGCTGGCCCACACATCGCGGTCCTAAGAAATCTGCTTTGTGGTCGCAGAAAAAGCCATCGAGGGCCACACGCAGCCCACAGGCCTGAGGTTCCCCACCTCTGACTTAGTGAGATAACAGTAGGAGAAACAACAGCAAAGCAAGAACATATTGAAGTACCATAGTTAATAGACACTGGGCGGCACAGTGGCTCAGTGGTCCTGGGCTCAATACCCACCATGGACAACATCTGCAAGGAGTTTGTATGTTCTCCCCGTGTTTGCGTGGGTTTCCTCGGGGCACTCCTGTTTCTTCCCACATTGCAAAGACATTCTGATAGGATGTTTAGATTGTGTGTCCCAATGGGGACAGCATTATTGATGTATGTAAAGTGCTATGGAATTAATAGCGCTATATAAATAAATATTATTATAACGGCTCATCACAAGCGCGGATGCCGTGTCCCTTGATGACGGCTCCAAGAAACAAATTTTATGGTGAGTAACCAAAATCATCTTTTATCTAAAGCTTCTTTGGGGGACACAGGAGACCAGAGGATGCCCTAAAGCAGCTCCATGGGTGGGCGCAGGATATTACCCTCAAGTCTGAGCTTGGACCATTGTGGCTTGCAGAACCCTTCTATCAAGGCCTACACTCGATGAGGCGTAGGTGTGAACCCTGTAGAATTTTGTGAAGGTATGAATGGAAAACGAGGTAGCAGCTTTGCAGAGCTGCAAGGCAGAGGCCTATTGGTGGATGGCCCAAGAGTCCTCCATTGCACAAGTGGAGTAAGCCACGACCTTGAGGGGACGCACAATGTTCTTTATTCAATAGGCTTCCAGGAGGGAAATGGTGAATCTGGAGTCGGGAAGTCCTCTGCGATGAATGCCAGAATAATGAAGAGAGACTCTGCCTTTCTGAAGGGAGCCATTCTTGTGATGTAGAAGCGAAGTGTTCTCATGAGGCCCAGTCCCAGTGAGAAGGAGACAGGCAGAACCAACGGAGCTCAATGTCCTTGACAAGGTGAGATGAAGATTCCTTTGGAAGAAAGGATGGTATCGGATGCAAGAGCGCCTTGTCATGGTGAAACAATAGGTAGGGGAAATGGCAGGAGAGGGCTAGGAGATTGGACACTTGTCTGATTGAGGTGATAGCTAGGAAACTTTCCAGGAGAGGAAAAATAGTCAGCCATGAGTATGATGGGCACACCTTCTGCCTCGATGCTCTTGACCATACTGCGAATCAACAGAAGAGGAAGAAACCGATATGAAAGGGGAAACTGGGACCATGAAATTGCCATATCTTCAGAGTCTATCTATAGGGGACCGCAAGATCTGGACATATACTGCAGAACCTTGTGGTTTAATTTGCACACCATCAGATTGACATCAGGTGTCTAAGACGATCTGGTCGAAGATTGTCGGGTTCAGTGCCCATTCAGCCACAGCGAGACCCTCTCATCTGAGAAAGTCGGCAGCCTAGTTGTCTACTCTGGGTATGTGTACTGAGACTGCCAGTGCATTGTGTTTGGCCAATGAAAAGATCTGAGAAACCCTAGCATTACTGCTTGGCTTCAAGTACCTCTTTGGTGGCTGATGCATGCCACGACCATGGTTTGTCAAAATGGATGCTGATCGAGCAGCCGAAGAGAAAGTCCTGCCAGTGAAGGACAGCCAGAAAGATTGCTCTGAGAACCAAGATGTTGTTGGGAAGAGATGATTCCTGAGCGTTCCATCGCCCCTGTACTGTAAAGTTCTGAAAAACTACTCCCCATCCGTGAAGGTTGGCATCTGTCATAACGAACTTCAAATACAGCGGTACAAATGATTTTCTGTGATGAACTAGGGGAGAGTGTCTCCAACATTCCACAGACTTCTTGATCTGGGAGGAAAGTGTGAATGGCTGGTCCAGGCACTGAATGGACTTGTCCTATCTTGATAGGAGAAAAAACTGCAGGAGGGCAAGTGCGAATCTGAGCTAAAAGGGACTGCTTCCATTGCAGCTACCCTCTTGCCGAAAATGCACATGCAGAATTGGAGAGAGGGACGTCTGAGAGAATGAATACCTCTTAGTACTGAGTACTTGTCTTTGGGAAGAAATAATCTTAAGCATGTGGTGTCAAACAGCATTCCCAGGAAAAGAATGCGTTGGGCTGGGATCAGAGATTACTTCACTCTGTTAATCCAGCCAAAATGAGAAAGGGTGTCCAGAGTGATCTGCAGGCTCACATGAAATGCTGAGGGATATGGCGCTTTGATCAAGCTGTTGTGAACCTCCGGTTCAAAAAAATTAGAAGCAGATCTGCAACACAGACAAAAAAAGACCGGAGTAATTAGTCTTGAAAATGGGGGAGATGTCCCTACAACATCACAGTGCAGTGGTGCTCAAACCTCTCTACATAATTTTAGACATTATTCATCTTGCTAAAAGCCATACAAGTGAATGGGGGGATGTGGGCTGCATGTGGACGATGGCCGTTTCATGTCTGAAGGTAATTAGCAGGTCCTGACTCCCACTGACGTGAAACTGCTTCCTCTTAGAGCACAACGCCCTTTCACTTCACCAACATACAATTACAAAAGGCAATATTAAAAATGTTACAAAATAATTCATAAAAACACCATAAGGTTATTCTTATCATTCAGACCTAAAACTGCCCTGAGCTTTACATTAATCATTTCATTTAAAGCTCGGGGCGGTAATGACAAGAATAACCTTATGGTGTTTTTCCAAATTCATTTTACCACATAGTTGAAGGGGAAAATGGCACAAAAACTACAAGTGATGTGAAATTGTGAAAACAATACATTTCTTCCAATGTTTTGAGGTGTTTTAGGGCCCTTTCACATCAGCGTTTTTTTCAAATCGCGGCAGATGCGGTGAAAAAAACGCATCTGCCGCGATTACCGCATACCGGCTGCACTTGCGGCACGGTTGTGGCGCGGTTGCGGTAAACGCCATACAATGTATAGGCGGACTTGCGGCAGGTGCGG
Source organism: Allobates femoralis (assembly GCA_033576535.1). NCBI lineage: Eukaryota > Metazoa > Chordata > Amphibia > Anura > Aromobatidae > Allobates > Allobates femoralis. Next base: position 96,676,287 of record JARQOC010000001.1, read on the forward strand.
CAAGTGCGGTTTTGGCACTTGCGGCAGGTGCGGCCGCGAAAAAAAATGCTGTCAGCCGCGTTTTTTTTCGCGGCCGCACCTGCCGCAAGTGCCATAACCGCACTTGCGGCAAGTCCGCCTATACATTGTATGGCGTTTACCGCAACCGTGCCGCCGGTATCCGGTAATCGCGGCAGATGCGGTTTTTTCACCGCATCTGCCGCGATTTGAAAAAAACGCTGATGTGAAAGGGCCCTTATTTCTACAACTCTGCAGTAAAAATGACCTGACAACATGATTCTCTAGGTCAGCACAATTACAGTAATACCAAACATGGATTTTTTTTGTAAATATTTTAGTATCTTTCAAAAATTTACAATCACAAATGTGGAATCACACATGGTGTACAAAGACCTGTGGTGATGTCACGACCATGTGACCATAATGGGCAGAGCTAATCCTATATCTACAACACTTCAGGTCTGCTTAGCTCCACTGAGTAAACTCACACCGTCGTGACATCACCATAGGTCCTTATACACCATATGTGATTAAAAAACTGCATGACTGATGGATGTAATTGATTGCCAGCTGAAGTATTTATCCCGAGGACTGTTCGTGACAAATGCTTTTTTATGATAAGTACATAGATTTTTTTATAACAAGGTTAGTGATGCACAGTGCAAGAGCTAAAGAACATTGGGGGAAGTTTAAAAACAAAAATGAACATGACAGATTCCTTTTAAGCTGTTAAAGGGATTGCTCGTAAAATCACAACAACATGATGGAAACTAACGATGAAAAGGTAACGGAAGCACCGGACCCAATCACAAGTTGAGATGGTTCCTAAATCTCTAACACAAAAAAATAGTGAGTTTCCATTAGAGCGAATACCTGCAGGGAACACTCACCTCCTTTGCATCTTGCTGGTGTTTTGCAGACCACACAAAGCCAAATGCTCCTTTACCAAGAGGGTACAAAGTCTCGTATTGTTCCTCATACTGACCGTCACAGGCCCCAAGTGACTGTAGATCTTGTATTTCTGTGCAGTGTCCGGCTTCAGCGTTGCTGCGGATCAGCTGCAGCGAAAAACGGTAAAATGTTCTGACAATACAACTAAAGTAGAACTGGTCTGTGATTCTCAAGGACAAAGGCTAAATGAAACATATGCCCAAAAAAATGTCTGCTGATCCACATTTGATATAACCAGATTAATCTTGGGTAGTTTGCAAGTGTAACATGGTGTGTGCTTTGTCCAGGACTTAGAAAAATGCACAAAAAGACTGGGAATATTGTAAAACAAGAAAAATATTATACTCAGCTCCAAAGTCACGGCTCCCATGTCTAAATTGTCCTGCAGTAATCACGTGTAATACATGTACACATAATTGCTGCAGTCAATCGCCCACCTCAGTGCTCTTATGACATACTTGCTATTATCACCTAGGTGAGTGATTGACTGAAGCTGTCCAGAACCAGTGAGACTGTCCCGAATTTGGTGACCTATCCCGGAAGTTCAGGGTATAACATGAGCTGGTTCTGTGTCCTAGGGTTATAACTAAATATAATGATGGAGGAATGAGACAAAAGGGCCTTCCTCCCTTTCTAAAGACTGACAGTGTTGCATGTGTTTGTACTGATGTAGCAGATCTGTGTTTTTGCACTGATGTAGAAGAGCTGTGTGTGCAAAACACGTAATTACTTACCAGTAATGTGTTTTCTCAATGACAGCACCCAGAACAAGAGAGGGATCTGCCCTCCAAGGACAGGGAACAATCAGGCTTTAAAAGGGGAGGTTCCTCTCCCCATGTCAGTTAGTTACTGAGTCTGAAAAACGGAACTCCAGAATATTGTTAGTCCACCACAACCCCAACACCACGTGTAACACACACCCAGAGGAGAAGAAAAAAGAAAAGTGACGAACCCTCAACAATGGGAGGGAATAAGTGGGTGCTGCCATGGACTCAGAGAAAACACATTACCGGTAAGTAATTACATGTTTATCGGTCGCCCATGACAGCACCCAGAACGAGAGAATTACAATAATCTAGGGAGGGACCACAACCTGTAGTACCCTACTACCAAAAGTGATATCAGCACCAGAGAGATCTAATCTATAGTGCTAGTAGAATGTAGGAGAAGACCAAGTCACTGCCCTACAGATTTGATCAATAGATACACCTGACCTTTCAGCCCCGGAAGCAGCCGCCACTCTTGTGGAGTGAGCCTTCAGGGTCTTCTCCATTGTCTTGCCACTTACAGTGTAGGCCATGATAGTAGCATCCCTAACCCAACGAGCTAAGGTGGCTTTGGAGGCTCTGCGACCCTTCATCTGGCCCTGGAAACAAATAAACAAAGACCTATCCTTCATCCAAGGACTCGTGACCTCTAAGCAGTGTTCTAAACACCTTTTGACATCTAGGGAGTGCAATGTGTGTTCTTAGACATTTTTGGGATTACTACAAAAAGTGGGTAACACAATCTCCCGAGATCGGTGAAAAGGGAAACCACCTTGGGAATGTAGGCAGGGTCAGGACGTAAAACCACTCTATCGTCACAAAACACGGAGGGTCAACCGAAAGGGCCTGAATGTCCCCTATTCGTCAGGCCGACATCAGTGCTACCAACAGGACTGCTTTAAGGCAAAGGACTTTAACAGACATCAGACAGGGGCTCAAAGGGAGGGGCTGTCAATACTGTGAGTAAAAGGTTGAGATCCCAAGGAGCTGAACTAATGGCCTTAACCGGAGCCGACCTGGTGCAGGCTTTGATGAACCGAGAAACCCAAGGGTCCCCTGCTAGGTTGAAATTATGCAAAGGCCCAAGGGCCGAAACCTGGACCTTTAGAGTGTTCACGGAGAGTTCCATCTCCACCCCTTTTTGTAGAAAAGCTAAAACTAAGTGAATAGGAGCAACCCCCTCCGGATCTGCTCCAGTGACTGATAATAATTTTGCCCAAGTTCTATGGTAAATACAGGAAGTCACCGGTTTCCTAGATTTAAGCAGAGTGTCAGAAACTTATTATTCAAAATCCGCCTTTCAAGTCCCAGGCAGTCAGGTGTAATCTGTCTGCCTGTGGGTGATGAACTGGCACCTGGGAGAGGAGGCCGGAAGATCTGGGAGGACCCAAGGATCGGACACCGACAGCTGTTGGAGCCAGAAGAACCACGGTCTCCTCGGCCAGAAGGTAGCTATCAATATCATGCGTGCCCGATCCTCCCGAATTCTGCAGAGGACCGTTGGTATTAAGATCAGAGGAGGAAAGGCATAAGCCAGCCTGAAATCCCAGGGAATCAGAGATGCATCCACTGCTACTGGATGATCCCTGGGATCCAGGGAGCAAAACTGATCCACTTGTCGGTTGGCCCAGGTTGCAAACAAATCTATGGTGGGAACCCCCTACATGTCCGTGATCTGGCGAAAGACTGACTGATTCTGAACCCACTCGCCCTGGTGAAGGTGCACCCGGCTGAGGAAATCTGCTTTGTAGTTGTCTTTCCCTCTGATATGGACAGCCGAGATGGAGACTAGATGTGATTCTGCCAGCTCCAGAATTCGTTTCTGCCACCCCCATTAGAGCTTTCGACTTCGTCCCACCTTGATTATTGATATAGGCAAATATTATCTCTATATATTATTTTTTTCTGAGCACCTACCGGGTGGAAGAGCAGACCTAATCTGATACATGATATAGGCAACTGTCACTTGATTGTCGGACAAGACTTTTACATGATGACCCTTCAAGGCAAGAAGAAACCCGGCTAAGGCCCTTTCCATCACCACCCACTCTCTCATGTTGGATGAACAGCCCGTCATAGCTACTGGCCAAATCCCTCTGAAGGACCTCCTGATCTACATGGGCTCCCCACCCCGAGGGACTAGCATCGGTCATCACCACTGAAGAGAGTGGAGGGTAGCTGGTTGTAAAAAGTCAGTCTGCCTTCCAGATTCTGACCCAGGACTTCTGATGTTTGAGAATGTCCCACTGTAGAGTCCTAGAATGAGCTTGGGCCCAACGGACTCCCGGAATGCACCCTGTGAGAGAGCCCAATAAGGACATCGCCCTTCGTAGAGTCATGGTCGGAAAACGGAGCGTCTGGCGAGCCAGGCCCTGAATGTGCACGATCTTGTCTGGGGGGAGACGATATTCTTGTATGGTGGAGTCCAACAGGACACCGAGGAAAATCTGGGATGTGGACGGAGTCAATTTGGATTTGTCCAGGTTGAGGAGCCACCCTAGATCGGTCAACATGCCGAGCACTTGGTCCGCGCAATGTTGAGCAGATGACCCTATGATTAAAAAATTGTCCACGTATGGTACAATCAGGACATTCTGCTCCCTGAGATGGGCCGAGACTTCAGAGATAATTCTTGTAAAAACCAGAGGAGCGATTGATAAGCTGAACGGCAGGGCACGGTACTGAAGGTCACGGATTTTGGAGCTCATCTGGGCCGCCAACCTGAAGTACAGTTGGGACTGACGATACATAGGAACATGATAAAATGCGTACTTAAAATCCAGGACTGCCATGTGGCAACCCGGAAAGAGCAGTTTGACTGCTGACCTTATTGACTCCATCTTGAAAGTGGGCACCTCCAGAAAACCGTTCAGATTTTTTAAATTGAGAATAGTCCGGAAAGAACCGTCAGGTTTGTTTACCAGGAAGAGAGGAGAGTAATATCCCATCCCCTCTTCCTGGGACGGCACCTGAACCAGGACAGCCCTGTCCACGAGACAAGCGATTTCTCTTTCCAGTGCCCACTGCTCGATGACCTGAGAGGCGTGACCGGGAATCTGGAAGGAGGCAGATGTGGAAACCAGAGTCTCAGTCTTGAATTTATGATGTCAGAATCCACGTGCTGGATGAAATTTGAGCCCAGGCTGGAAGGAAAAAGGAGAGACGTCCTCCCACCTGGGGAAGGGTGTTACTTGGAGGATTTCTTGGAATGGCCCTTGAACATGAACCCCTTTTCCTCCCTTCCTGTCAGGCCAACTAGACTGCTCTTTCTTCATGGGGGTATTTTCTGGAATAAGGTCTACTCCGAAAAGAACGTTTAAAAGAAGAAAAAGACAACTCAGGAAACTTTTTCTTATTATCCCCGGCTTTCTCCACAAGGTCGTCTAGGGCAGAACCAAACAAATATTCACCCTAGCAGGGAAGAAGACTCAATTTAGTTTTCGTCTGTAAATCACCAGGCCAATTTTTCAACCACAACGCCCTCCGGGCCACATTGGAGGGAGCTGCGGATCTGGCTGTGAGTATGGTGGAGTCCGCTGCTGCATCTGCAAGAAATGCTGCTTCCCCCTGCATATCGGGAATGGAAGCCAGAATTTCTTCTCTGGTCAGTTGAAAAACCAGCTGGTCCAGCCACACCATCAGGGATCTAGAAGCAGATAGCTGCGAGGCATGGTCTCAGAGCCCCGGCAGAAGACTCCCAGGTATTTTTAAGGAACTGGTCAGCCTTTTTATCAGGGGGATCTTTACGCTACCGCACTTTATTCCACAACGAGCAAGATGCCTCCTCAAAAGGATATTTACGTTTAAAAAAAGCAGTTGGGGCTCCTTTTTTGTCTGGCTTATTCCATTCTCTAGAAACTAGAGCCTGGAGCCGCTCATCCAGGGGGAAAGAACGACGTTTCTTCTGTCCTAAGCCCCCGAACATTAAGTTAGTTAGTTCACATACCATGCTCCACGCACTAACGGGCAACCCTGGCACACCAGCCTCACTAAAGACCTGAAACAGGCATCCAGGGTCGCTGAGAGGCGATGGAAAAAAAATCACGCTCCACTGAGCACTTTGCGCTGTTCAAACAGTCCCTAATCGCCTTCAAGACTGCACTTGCCACCGCCAAACAAACCTTCTTATCCCGAATAACCTCCCTGACCCGCAATCCCAAACAACTTTTCAAAACCTTCAATTCCTTACTCTGCCTGCCTGCTCCCCCTCCCTCTCCCCTTATCTCTGCAGAAGACTTTGCCTCCTTCTTTAAAGAAAAGATTGACAGAATCAGAGACAGCTTTGATCCACTGTCCCCACAGCCTCCCCTTTCACCTATACTGCCCTCTCCTTCCATCAACTGCTTCCCCCCCCATAACTGAAGACCAGCTCTCCTCCCTCCTGTTAAAATCACACCTCACCACCAGCACCCACGACCTGCTCCCATCCCACCTCATACCCAACCTCATCCCCGTTATCATCCCAGCCCAAACTCATCTTTTCAACCTATCACTTACCACTGGCACCTTCCCCTCAGCCTTCAAACACGCCTTGATCACACCCATCCTCAAAAAACCCTCCCTCAACCCCACAACTGTCTCCAACTACCGCCCTATATCTCTCCTCCCTTTCGCCTCTAAACTACTTGAACAGCATGTCCACTCTGAGCTGTCCTCTCACCTCTCCTCCTGCTCCCTCTTTGACTGCCTGCAATCTGGCTTCCGACCCCTCCACTCCACTGAAACAGCCCTGACCAGAGTCACCAACGACCTACTGACTGCCAAAGGTAAGCACCACTACTCAGTTCTCCTCCCCCTCGACCTGTCCACCACTCCCCTCTACTTCAGATCCTGGAATCTCTTGGCATCACGGACCTCGCCCTCTCTTGGATCTCCTCATACTTAACGGACCAGACCTTCAGCGTCACCCACTCCCACACATCCTCCTCGCCTTACCCTTTATCTGTCGGGGTCCCCCAGGGCTCGGTTCTTGGACCGTTACTGTTCTCAATCTACACTCTCGGCCTAGGGCAACTCATTGAGTCCCATGGCCTCCAGTACCACCTCTACGCCGACGACACCCAAATCTACCTGTCTGGTCCTGACATCGCCTCCCTTCTATCCAAAATTCCACACTGCCTGTCCGCCATCTCATCCTTCTTCTCTGCTCGCTTCCTTAAGCTGAACATGGACAAAACCGAGTTCATAGTCTCCCCCCCCCCCCAAGACGCTCCCCCTCACTACCTGACCTATCCATTGTCGTCAACGACTGCTCTCTCTCCCCAGTCCCCGAAACCAAGTGCCTCGGGGTTATCCTTGACTCTTCCCTCTCCTTCAAGCCACACATCCAGGCCCTCGCCACCTCCTGCCGACTCCAGCTCAAAAACATCTTTAGAATCCGCACTTTCCTTGACCACGACACTGCTAAAACCCTTATTCACGCTCTCATCATCTCCCGCCTCGACTACTGCAACGTCCTGCTCACCGGCCTCCCCAATACCTCCCATGCACCTCTCCAGTCTATCCTGAACTCCGCTGCCCGCCTAATCCATCTGTCCCCCCACTACTCCCCTGTCTCCCCACTCTGCCAAGCCCTTCACTGGCTCCCTACTTCCCAGAGATCCCGGTTTAAAACATTAACCATGACATACAAAGCCATTCACAACCTGTCCCCCTCCATACATCTCTGACATGGTCTCCCGATACCTACCCTCGTGCAACCTGCGATCCTCCCAAGAGCTCCTCCTCTACTCCCCCTCATCTCCTGTTCGCACAACCGCATACAGGACTTCTCCCGTGCTTCACCCATACTCTGGAACTCACTGCCCCAACACATCAGACATTCTCCTACCCTGGGAACCTTCAAAAGAAGCCTGAAGACCCACCTGTTCCGCAAAGCCTACCACCTGCAATAAGACCCAGTCTTCCACACCGCCTCACGACTGGAATTTCCCACTCCCACTGTATCCCCACCCGCCCCTCGTAGACTGTGAGCCCTCGTGGACAGGATTTCTCCCCTCTTGTATCTGTACGACTGTATTGTCCACATTTATTGTTACTTGTATTGTTACTATGTTACTTGTCCTAGTCTACCCCTTTTAGCATGTAAAGCGCCATGGAATATAATGGCGCTATATAAATAAATAATTATAATAATAATTATTGAGATGGCTGAGACTTTTCCTCCGCAATACCCATGGTGGCTCTGACAGCCCACCCCCGGAAGTCCGGCGCACTCAGCACCCGGCAGCCGGGGCCTGTGCGCAGTCACGGAAGCCCGGTGATGCTGCGTTCAGCATGGCGCCGCCGGACAGACGGCCTCAGCCACCGCCAAAGCCCCCTCTTCCAGGAGCTGCAGCCTCGGTGACCAGACCGACGGGGCCTGAACCGGCCAACCCGCACCGCACCGCTCATTCTGGGTAAGACCCTCCAGTGTTCCCCCTGGGATTTCGGCCGCAGGCTCCTCCATGCAGCCCGTTCGCCTGAGGCTCCCCGTTCAAGGACAAGGAGGAACCAACTGACATGGAGAGAGGAACCGCGCCTTTTAAAGCCTGATGGTTCCCTGGCCTTGCAGGGCGGATCCCTCTCTCGTTCTGGGTGCTGTCATGGACGACCGATAAAGTGTGTGTGTTTGTATTGATGGAGCAAAGCTGTGTGTGCATTGTATTGATGTAGCAGAGCTGAGTATGTATTTGTATTATTGCAACAGAGATATGAGTGTTGATGTAGCAGATCTGTGTGCACTGATGTAGCAGAGCTGTGTGTGTATTTGTATTATTTTAACAGTGTGATGGGTGAATTTGTGAAGAAAAGCTCTGTACTGATGTAGTAGAGCTTAGTGTGTATGGATGTGTATTGATGTAGTAGAGCTGTGTACGAGTGTGTATTCATGTAGCAGAGCTAAGGGTGTATACATGTGTATTGATATAGCAAAGCCATATTTGTACATTATAAAAGCATAATACTAGCTGCTGTATTTCTCTCATTTTAAAAAATGTTGAGACATGTTACAGAATGGACCATCTATATGGATACACCTAAATAAAATGGGAATGGTTGGTGATATCAACTTACTGTTTGTGGCACATTAGTATATGGGAGGGGGAAAACATTTCCAGATGGGTGGTGACCATGGCGGCCATTTTGAAGTCGGGAATTTTGGATCCAACTTTATTATTTTCAATAGGAAGAGGGTCATGTGACACATTAAACGTAGAGAGAATTTCACAAGAAAAACAATGGTGTGCTTGGTTTTAACGTAACTTTATTCTTTCATGAGTTATTTACAAGTTGATATCACTATTATTCCCATTTTATTTAGGTGTATCCATACAGATGACCTACCCTGTACATCTGCAGTAACACAAATGAAGAAGGTGGCAGTTTTGGATCAGTTTGCAAATTAGGCAAGTATAAAAAAAATGTCTTATCCTAATGCTATCTCTACTACCTTTCCTCCCAGAGACCAGGGGACAACAGAGATACATACAAAATATGTATGTAGACTATATCACCTTATCCAGGAGCAGCAGTATAATATAATGGCCATATGTCTTTACATCCCTTATATCTAATGATGAGATGACTTTGCTGACTCGTCAGCCTGTTGTGTGTTCTCTAGGTCATCAATAACTTAGTTCAGAACAACCAACTTACGTTGTTCCTCAATTTTATAAAACTGCATTAAAATAGAAAAATATCAGTCCTTTAGACTGCTGTCCATACTTGTAAGAAGAGAACACATTTGCAAACTGCTTTGCATCCTAATATCCACATAAGGGGCCAAAATGTTACCAGCTGTCCGAAAATACATATATTGTAATAGCAGATGCTCTGGTAGTGATATGAAGAGATACTGGCACACTACCTGCTCTCACAACCGAAACCAAAGCATTACTCAGTGATCAGACATATGCAGGACGCTCCACTGTAGTAGGAACACTGCACAGCATCACTACTACACCAGTCACTTAGGTGACATAGATGCATGAATCACTATGGCTCTTGTCAATAGATGATTTCTTTCCCATGTGTTGTCACCCACCTCTCCGAGACTGCGCTCAGACTGCTCCAGAAGGGACTGCGATGAACTTGCCAAACTGGAAAGCAGAAGTCGTGTTCTGGCAATTGCTTCTCTCTGTCCCTGCATCATGTCTTTGCAAACCCAAACATTGAATAACGGCAAGCCAGAGCAGCACGCAGCATGCACGTCAAGCTGAATATCTGCAAGACACAAAAAAAGAAGAGCGTTCGTTGTTGGCTAGTGTGGAGGCAGGTAAATTTTGGCTGAACTCCCAAAAATTCCCCACGGTAGTAATGATTTGGAAAGTGTGGCAAAAAATTAAATAGTGGAGGGGGGTGGCAGGTTTCACTAGATATACCTCCATTTGCCATGACCCCAGGTTGCCTAAAATGCTCCATCTGCGAAATTTTGGTCAGTGGAGGAGGATTGGAATATTGACTGGTGACACATACTCTTTACTTATCCTTCTTCATCTCTCTGCAGCCTTTGACACTGTTGACCACCATCTCCTACTCTCCTTGCCGCACTCCATCGGCATCAAGGACACGGCTCTCTCCTGGTTCTCTTCCTATCTCTCTGATCGCTCTTTCAGTGTATCATTTGCTGGCTCTACTTCCTCTTCCTCTCACTATTGGGGTCCCTCAGGGTTCAGTCCTTGGACCTCTTCTCTTCTCTCTCTACACGGCCCCGATTGGATAGACCATCAGCAGATTTGGCTTTCAGTACCATCTTTATGCTGATGACACACAACTATACACTTCTTCCCCTGACCTTACTCCTGCTCTAATAAAGAACACCAATGACTGTCTAACCGCAGTTTCCAATATCATGTCTGCTCTCTATCTGAAACTTAATCTTTCCAAAACTGAACTACTTCTGGTCCCGCCCTCCACTAACCTCCCTAAATCGGACATCTCCCTCTCAGTGTGCGGCACCACGATAACACCTAGGCAGCAGGCTCGCTGTCTGGTTATGTTTGACTCTGATCTTTCCTTCACTCCATATATACAATCTCTCACCCGCTCTTGCCGCTTGCACCTGAAGAACATCTATAGAATTCGCCCCTTTCTCACCTTGGAAACCACAAAAACCCTCACTGTAGTCCTGATTCACTCCCGCCTTGACTATTGTCATTCTCTTTTAATTGGCCTCCCCTGCTCCAGACTTTCCCCACTCCAGTCCATCCTTAATGCAGCAGCCAGGATCACAAAGCTAGCTAACCGATACTCGGACGCCTGTGCTCTATGCCAATCATTGCACTGGCTGCCTATGCACTATAGGATCAAATTCAAACTGCTTGTTCTCACCCACAAAGCTCTTCACAGTGCAGCACCCCCTACCTCTCTACCCTCATCTCTGTCTATCACCCTACCCGTTCTCTTCGCTCTGGAAGTGACCTTAGACTCGCTTCGGCACTAATCTCAACCTCCCAACTCCCGGCTCAAAGACTTCTCCTGAGCTGCACCAATTCTCTTGAATGCTCTACCCCAAGAAATTAGATGTATCCCCAACTTACATAGTTTCAGGTGAGCCCTAAAAACACATCTTTTTAGGGCGGCTTATCATGATTCCTAGTCGGAGTCATCTAAACATAGCCTAGTCACTCCACCAGTCTCAACTGCATCACAAATAATGTTTAGTGGCCACTTATGCTGCTCCTTTCTGATCTCCAGCTCCTTAAATTGACTATACCATCACTGTACATAAGCAACTGTACTTTGTCACCCCCCACCTGTTAGATTGTAAGCTCTTTTGAGCAGGGCTGTCCTTATTTTGCTCCAATTATTGTATTAAAGGGCCATAAAGCAAAACCCTGGCATGCGCAATTTTCAACACAAAAGGAATGTTGTAAATGATTTGTGAGGGTGCAGGGACAGGTATTGAGAGGCTTGGGAGTGATTATGAGGGGCCAGGTTCCCTTTAAGCTTTGTTTTGTATTGCTTTTTTTTGTATTGTATTGTATTTGCTGATAACTGTTTCTTATGATTGTTAAATATGATCTTCTGTGTTGTGAAGCACTGCGGAATATGTTGGTGCTATATAAATAAAGATTATTGTTATTATTAAATCGAGTTAGGGAAGGAGTTTCCCTTACAATGCACAATGTTCTACCAATATCTACAGCTGCAGCATGCATTCCTTAAACAAAGTAGAAGGTTGCCGGTGCTGGTTCAGATAGCATCCTAACTGGTATTGGGTCACAAAGAAGCACCAGAGGGCTCATCTCTTTGCTGTATCGGGGCCTTCTAGAGACTCTCCTGGAAAGACATCCATTGACGGCAAAATTAAAATGGTCTGAAGACCTGGGTCCTATATCAGACACACAATGGGAGAATGTTCTGCAGTATATCCCTAAGATCTCCAAGAGTGAATCTGGACGAATGTCACAACTATTTACTATGCACAGAGTATATAGGAGTGCAGTATGGATGTGTAGAGCTAGATTAAGGGGTGTGGGATGGAGGAGGCGGACACTATCCACATGCCTTGATCTTGCCCTCGACTACAAGCATTCTGGATTATTGTTTTAAACCTCATGCAAGGGGTAACGGGAGTGAATGTGACCCGTTATCCGCTGACATGCATTCTAGGGCATGTAGGAGATGTGATGACGGATGACTGGGGAAATTTGACGATTGCAAGGATGCTATCTATATATTGCGCGTAAGACAATCACTTTGCATTGGCTTGATGAGGATCCCCTGACTAGAAAAGAATTTGTGCATAAAGTCAACTATATAATTTTAATGTATTTCAAAAGAGTAATAGAGTAATTTAGGCCTAAAGGACCCTGCCTTTTTATTGTACAAATAAAGCCGAGAGGTAACTATTCATAATAGCCTTGGTGCCGGTTGATTCCCCAGCGCTCACACAAATACCTATTACTCTTTTGAAATACATTCGTTCCTCCGCTACGCGGAGTGAGGTATGGAGCAGCTCCGGGCAATAGGACCTTGGATGACGTCCTGAACACGCCCACGGGCCCACCACGTGACGACTCACGTGTGAGGTGCTGGGATTAAGGACGCAGCAAAATCTTCATCATCCACAGCCGCTCATTAGCCGAGGACACAGGGAGATAAACATCAATGCACTAATTCTTGTTGTGCAGACAGCACAACAAGCACAGGTGAGGTTCCCATTCAAATAACCTGCTTCCGATGACAATTACAGAGTGGCGCAACAATATTACCTTCTTTGTTATATAATTTTAATAGAACACAACATCTACACTAAGCGGGTTAAATGGAGTAAGTAGGAGTATAGAAAAGCACTGACTTATGAAAAGTGATGCTTGAAAGTGAACCCTGTAAGGCTGTTCACATCAGCGTGATGGCTAAGAGAACCATGACAGTGCAGAGTGATCAGTCTTCTGCCAGATCCCCCAAATGCAGACTATTGACTTATAATTGGGTCAATCGGGACTAGTATGTAAACCAAAAAAAATAGTTGTAGGCTTTTCTACTGTTCCTGTCAAAAGTACAAAAATCCTGCCAGAAAAGACCTAAACTGTGTACAGTTCCCAATTCTTCCTCCCATCGTCCCCTTGCTCGTAGTGGGTGTTTCATCAGGAAGGTGTGCAGTAGGTTTCCGTACAAGACAGATATTATCCCTCTCGTACTACCTTCTAAACATACAAAATCCAATAGTACGTCTATATGTATGACCATATTTCTTGTCTTACATTACTTAACATATGCGTGTTTCACCTGCATATACAGAAATACACTAGAATCGGGCACCTGGAATTCTTCTTGTAATTTCTCAAACATTTTCATACCATATTGGTCTATCAAATGGTGAACACATTGTATACCTACTGCACTCCAGTTGGTAAAATAACCTATCTTATAGAATAAGCTACTATTAAGCCAAATAGGTCAACTGTGTCACCCCCCTGATCTGTTTAATTTTTTCCCAAATTCTATGCACTAGTCCCAGAGTCGGGTACCTCCGTCCCAGATTCTTAAAGGACCCAGCTTCCAGCCCTTGCACTAAAGGGGTCCTTCCAATTATACACTCCAAGGTGGCCTGTATTGAAGCTTCTTTTGCCCTGTTGCCCATTCCCTAATATGTTGGCTCTGGGTTGAGAGAAAGTATATCCAGGGGTTTAGTAATCCTAGACCACCATCATCTTTAGGTCTTTGCAGAACCTCTAATTTAATTCTGGGGTGTCTCCTCCCCTACACCAGAGCCCTGAACATGGAATTAAGCAGTTGAAACCTATCCCGTGGCACCCATATAGGAGAGATATGCAACATATAGAATAGTTTGGGCACCAGTGCCATTTTAGATTGGTCCTCCCCACTACATTAGAGGACTACTTTGCCTGCTGCCAGGTTGTCCAGCATATTTATAAGATCTGCGCAAGTAGCACAGCTTGCAATGGGTTGGCCCAAAAGGAATTTGTGCTTGCATGACATGCAGACAAATTGTGCAGCAAGTGGAGATTGGGGACACTGGTGTGCGCAGTTCTTCTTGGGGCCAAATACGTTGTAGGAGAGACAGAAGAATAATAAGAAAAATAAAGGTAAACGAAAGGAAGGGGTTAATTATGCCAGTAAGAGGAGAGCCTTGCTAGGAGCCTCGGACAGTGTCAGTTTACATAGGGAGGCAGCCCAGCAGTCCTGGTCAGAGATGTGTGGAGTAGGACAGAGCTTGAGGTCTCCACAGGACACACTTGGGACTGTGGGTGTAGATACGGAATGCGTGCAGTGTAGGAAGATGGGGACACCCAGGAAGGGGCTGGGACATAAAAGAGTAGAAAGAAAGTCATCACATGAGCATGATTGGCCGAGATAAAAGGGGCGTGATCCCCAGACCTGTCTATGCAGGAACAGGAGCAAGGGGCTAAATTGCCTAAAGGGAAAATGTCTGGCTTTAGGTTCACACACAGCGTATTGCTGCGTTTTGTGAGGATCTATTTTTGGTGCAAAAACTGAACGGAGAACAGATCTTCAAAGTGCAGTGTTCTGTGTGTGAATGCCGCTGCACTATTTCCCGGAGGCTACAGCGAGCTGCCTCTAGGACCCTGCGGCCTACCATGTGACCGGGTGATGTCGCCCGGTCACATGGTGCTGTCCAAGGTCCTCCACAGGTCCTGCAGCATCGGTATGAGGAGAGATCACTGGGGGATTGCGGCGAGGTGAGTAAATGCACAGCGAAACACGCCAGAAAATTAACATGTGTCTTCTTTTTACGAACGCGCTTTTCAGCCCAAAAGCGGGTCCGTTAAAAGCACAGCGTGTGAATACAAAATAATGAAATGCACTGATTTGGCTGGGACAGCTAACCTCAATGTGTTTCACTGCATTCCACTGCAATTGATGGATCCACAATTAGTGGATCAATAGTGCAGCGTGTGAACACAGCCTAAACAGTGATCGACTGCAGCAGTGGATGTAAGGCGCTAGAGCTACATAGTGGGATGCCAGGAGAAAATCTATTCTCCTGTCTTTAAAGGGAACCAACCAGATGTTTTTTGCCCTATAAACTAATGGCACTGTCATAGTTATTTTTTTTTTTTGATCTGTGCATGTGCCCCTGCCGCTTATATTAGTCTTTACAGTGTCTTAAAAAAAATGGTGCCAGAGATCGCGGTACGTGCATGCCCCGACTCTGGCGCCATTTTATTGAAGGCAACATCACAATAGCAATGTGCACGTGCCAGCAATGGCTGAGACAGAGGCACAGAATTTAAATAAAGAAAAAGAAGGCAAGGCAGGAGGAGCAATGATTACAGAGGACCCGACCCACAAAGCCCTCCCTTGATGCCCAAGCCTCTGCACCAATTATGTCATTTCTGAATGTTTGACGAAAGATTATTTTGCAATAAAGCCTCGGATTTCTAATGTAAAGGCATCATTTGACTCAGCATCCTAGTACCATTATGGCACTGCCTGTAGTTTATAAGGCAAAAACCTGCTAGTTGGTTCCCTTTAAGAGGCTTCATCTAGTGATCTAGGTCTTCAACTCGGTTTTTGCTCTATGCAATGTGCAAAACTCTGGGGGCAGCAAGGAGACCAAGGGCAATGACCATTCACAAGAGTATGTGAACGCCAACTACAATAGAAGAAAAGGTCCTGACACCCAGACAAACGAGGATACGGCCTGAGCTCTGGCAGATTGTACTCTGTCTTTTGGGTCAGGACCAAAGAGAAGCCATTCCCCTGTTTCTCTATCCAGTGGTGAAAAGAGGGGAAGAAAAAAAAAAGAAACTACATAATGAGAGAATCTGGTCTAAAGACCTCCCACGTGACACAGCCTCCCACATGATGCGACATAGCTGAATGCCAGTAGGCGCCAACAACTTTTCTTTCGGTTGTAATTCTCAGCATTAGTCTCTTGGTGGCAGTAGCATACACCCATGGTTTCCTCTATCCCCCAATGAAGCAAATGAGAAATACAACATTGCGTGGCATCTAGTCATATAACAGGTCAGCCATTTAATTCATTATAGAACCAGGTCTGTAATAGCAAGTACAGCTCTTACATAGCAGCAATGGTAAAAAAAACAAAGTTAGTTTAGAAAATGACAGTGGACCTCTAATTTGTATCTCCAGCCAACAAGACTACTCTTCTTTTCTGACAGTCTGGAAACAAGAGGTCAAATGCTCTAGCAAAACAGGGCTATGCATTTGCACTCTAATAAGCAATCATCTAATGAGCATTCATAGGAGCACTCAATTCCCAATAATCAAGCAGTATAAACAGTATACCAATCACCCAGGGAATGAGAAAATCTGTCCTTTGTCAGATAAAATGATCTATTGCCTTAATAAAATCATTCTTGGCAGCACATTGCCCAGTTTAAACAGTACCTGTGCTACCGAGGACAATGACAGCCTGTGCGCAGTGATCTATCATAGAATATGCTGTGTGCAGGGGATATGCAGTCTGTTAAAATAGACTATTAATAACCGCTGATTGACAAATCTATAACTGATTATTGATTGTGTAAACTTGCAGCCTAAGTAGTCTAAACGAGCCGTAATTCTTAACCAAATACAGAGTTGAATAATACCAGATAAATAATAATATTTCTTACAAAGTCTGGAACCATCCCGGTGATAGCAGCTTCCAGTGAAGACGCCTTCCCTAATTTCAGAGTTCATGTATTGAGTAGACAGCTCCCGAGCTGGGGTCTTACTGCCAAATGGCGTCAGTGACTGGGTGCTGCCGTCTTTAACAGGTGTTGAGGTTGCATGGGAAAACTCCTTGTTTGCAGCCTGCACCTCTTCATCTTGGCCTGACGCTTGTACTGGTGATATATTGGGCAAGTCATAAGTATCTTGTTCTGGGTAAGAGTTCCTAGAAACACACGGTCTCAAGATTGCGGGATTATACGGTTCAGGCTCAATAGTATTGGATGGGACTTCATTCCCAGCACATTCTTCATTATGATCCGGATCCACTACACTGGATAATGGTGATGCATTATGGCTTGTGGACGTTACATTCTGTGAAGAAGGTTGTGATTCCTCAATGACTGGACTGCTGTGACATAATGGAGGAGGACTTGAGATTACAAGTGAATGATCAAGACAGGGGGCGCACGGTTCTGTGCTAGTGCAATTACAAGATGGAGTACTGCTTGTGCCATCTTTGTGGTTATGGGCATTAATAGTGGGAACAGAGCATTTAGGAAGAGAGATTACTGGGAATACTGGGGACAGAGGTGATGGAGCAACCTGTACGGTCACTGGTGAAGCATTGTCCACAGGAGGAGACTGTGATTTCTTCTCGGTAGAGGCACAGGTAGAAGATAAAGTGGAGTTATTTGGACAAGGTGTTGCCTGCTCACTCCGATTGCTTGCTAAATTCAGACTTTTCAGACAGTGGGTGAGAGGCGCCAAGTCCAAGTCCAGCTCCACTCCCAAGCTCGGAAGGAGGTCTTGTAGGTTGCACTTTTGTGTCTCCTGACCTCCCTGCAATGGCTCATCTTGTGTAGGTGTCCCAGGTGAGAAGCAACATGCAGGCAAATTCATGGTACAAGGCTCTCCATAAGCTGATTTCTGGTGGCCGATAAGTGTCCTAAGCAAGCAAAGAAAAAGGAGTTAAAGTGATGCCAGTCAAAGACTCACTCATCATACACCACCTTCTGTATTTTCTTGCTTATTGCATAGCAAGAAAACCAAGTCAAAAAAACTTAAATTCATGTTAAAAAAAAAGTGATAAACTTTTGTAATTTTTCATGCAACAAAATGAGACTGCCATGTAAAAGAGCTCTGCAACCTGTCTTTTGCTATCTTTACATAACTTCCTTATGATACTCGTGCACATTTGGCATAGCTGAGCGTTCATGTTTGCGTACAGTGCAGAGTAAGTCGCTGGCCAGGCTCCTACGACACATCTCCTGTGAGAAAATAAAGAAAACAAACTGTGCGAAACATTATCATGGACATCAGATGAGAATCTGACCAGGAGGATCATCACCAGATCTGAAAAAAGGGTTCTGGGTCCATTGCCCAGCAGTCTATACACAGCATGTAAGGGTGCATGCTCATGATCCAGAGTAGCAGCATTTTGGACACAGTGTTTTACAGCTGCATCCAAAACGCTACATTGTACAGTACCAGCACAGTGGATCGGATTCAAGAAATCCTGTGTTCACTGCGCTTCTCCCCTCCGCAGCATGTTTTCAGCTGCAGTGCAGGTTGCCATGCTTCTGCATCTCCACAGCATGTTAATTTAATGCTCCAGAGTCAGAGGCGGTCACCATCGGGTGAATGCAGGGAGAAGCCGCTCTGCAGTGCATGCCGATATTGGGCACAGGGCGGCTGCGTTCATCTGCGGCTCTCTGCAGGCCCTGAGGCACAGCGCCCAACATGCAGTGCCTCCTGATCATGTACACATACCCTAAAGTGACTGTGCACCTATAACAACTTCTCTGCTCCCCAGTTGGAAATGTAAATTACCCTGGCACCCAAAAAAAGGGGGGCACTCAATCCAAAGTTACACAGTATCGACTATTAATATGAAGAAAGATATAAAACAACACACACAAAGACAGGAGTCAAAAAATAAGTGAGGGGTGGGAAGAGGATAAGGACACAGACTATATTAAAATAACCAAGGACGCGTTCAGGTTTGACCACGCACAGTGACATAGTTGATAATTAAGGTAAATATTTATAATTGATTGTCAGTAATAAAGTGCTGATAGTTGAGGTGCGAATAGATTGCAAGACGAATCAAATAGAGAATGAAAAGCTCAGCCAGGAAGAAAAAAAAAAAAAGAGATGAATGTATATCAGAATATATACAGCTGCAGGGAGGCTAGGGATAATACTGTTAAAACTCAACTTCTCACCTACCATATGCGTGCTATCCATAGATGCCGAAAAGGCATTTGATCACATTGGATGGAGCTTTATTCATTCATCCTTGACACAGCTGAGGATGGGAGTAGCTCTGCTGGGGAGGATCCTTTCACTCTATCAGGATCCCACGGTCCGCCTAAAGGCCACCTCATACGTAACAATATCGTTGCCGATATCGTTCAAACGTCATGTGTTCTGTGACGCTTGAACAATGTTGAAACTACATCGTTGCGTGTGACACTACAAACAATCAGTCGTCTGATCATTCATTGTTTAATTTAAGGACAGGACCTCAAATCTATCGTTGGTCGCCCGGTGGACATGCAGCATCGCTGCGTGTGACACCGGGAGACGACCGATAAGCCAGCTCCCAGTGCCTCTCTGCAAGCGCTGGGAGCTGGTCTCCAAGGTAAACTGCGGGTAACTAGGCAGCGCGCGCTACCTAGATACCCAATGTATTCCTTGGTTACCAGCCTTCTCCTTAATTACCCGCTGTGTACCTTGGATACCAGCCGGTGAGCGGAGAAGGCTGGTAACCAAGGTATACGCGCGTGCTGCCTAGATACCCGCAGTTGGAGCAAGACATTGTGGAAACGATATTTAAATAATTTCCACGATGTCTCTGGTTCAATTGATCGCTGGCGAGTCTGCCTGTGGGACAGCTCACCAGCGATCTGAACGATTTTGTTAGGGATCGCGCGTGCATGTGATCGCTAACATAATCGTTCATCAAATTGATGCGTGTGATGGCACCTTTAGAGTCAATAGCACTTTGTCGGCCCCACTGATAATATCCAATGGCAGGGGTGCCCTCTTTCCCCTCTACTTTACATCACAGCCATGGAGCATCTTACGGTTGTGCTAAGAAGCTTACCGGATATTGAGGGATTACAGACTGGTCAACACCATTTTAAACTTTCCCTCTATGCGGACGATTTATTGATTTATGTGACCAATCCTGTGGTCGCCTCTCCGGTGCTCAAGTGTGAGTTTCAGCGGTTTGGTAGTGTTTCAAACTTCAAGGTCAATTACTCAAAAACAGAGGGCCTCAACATCTCCTTACCAGACGAGTTGGGGGATAGACTCTGGGCTTCTTTCCCTTTCAAGTGGAAACGTAAGGCGTTGAAGTATCTGGGAGTACTAATCCCTAGAGAGCCCGAAGATCTTTTTCCCCTTAACTACACACCTCTTTTACATAAAAAGGAGATTTTTGTGTACTCACCGTAAAATCCTTTTCTCTTAGCCTCTAATTGGGGACACAGGACCATGGGTGTTATGCTGCTGTCCACTAGGAGGCGACACTATGCAGAATCTGTAAAAGAGTTAAGTGGCTCCTCCTCTGCAGTATACACCTGTGGAGCAGGCATTGCTTCACCAGTTTTGTGCTAAAGCAGTAGGAGAGTTAACAGATAATAACAGAAAAAACAAGATCTGTAACCACGCAGGCAACCGGTGTACTTGGATATCTAGCAAAGTAATAAGGAGAATTTTGTGTACTCACCGTAAATTCCTTTTCTCTTAGCCTCTAATTGGGGGACACAGGACCGTGGGTGTTATGCTGCTGTCCACTAGGAGGCGACACTAAGTATACTTATAAAAAACAAGAAAACAGTGCGACTCCTCCCCCGCAGTATATACACCCTGGCTGGCTCCAGCCTCACCAGTTTTGTGAATAAAGCAGTAGGAAAGCCATTAGCCCATCTACATAAACCATCTACATCTGAAAAAAACAGTTAACCATAACTGATAACACAGAACTGAAATAACAAGATAATAGTCAGATAGCCTCTAATTGGGGGACACAGCACCCTCCCTAAGAGAAAAGGAATTTACGGTGAGTACACAAAATTCTCCTTTTCTCCTTCGCCTCATTGGGGGACACAGGACCGTGGGACGTCCAAAAGCAGTCCCTGGGTGGGAATATATAGACGTATCTTGACCCTCTACAGGTGGGCAACTGCCGCCTGCAGAACACGTCTGCCCAGACTAGCCTCAGCCGAGGACTGAACATGCACATTGTAGTGTTTAGCAAAAGTGTGCAGGCTAGACCAAGTGGCAGCCTTGCACACTTGTTCGGCAGAAGCCTGATGTCGAATAGCCCAGGAGGCCCCTACCGCACGGGTAGAGTGCGCGCGCAGCCCCGGTGGAACGGGCTGACCCTTGAGCTGGTAGGCTTCTGAAATCGTTGCCCTGATCCATCTGGCCAGGGTAGCCTTGGATGCAGGCATTCCTTTACGGAGTCCTTCCGGAAGAATAAACAGAGAATCACTCTTCCGAAATACCGCCGTCCGGGAAATGTAGAGGCGAAGAGCCCGAACCAAATCCAGCGAATGCAAGGCCCTCTCTACACGATGAGCCGGCGCCGGACAGAAGGACGGCAGAGTTATGTCCTGATTCAAATGAAACGAGGACACCACCTTGGGAAGGAAGGACGGAACAGGGCGTAACACCACCCTGTCCTGATGGAAAGAGAGAAAAGGAGACTTGCAGGATAGGGCTGCTAGTTCCGACACACGCCGAATAGATGTAAGTGCCACAAGAAAAAACACTTTTTGAGACAAAATGCGAAGAGGAACCTCTCTGAGAGGTTCGAAAGGAGGCCTTTGCAAAGCGTCCAAAACTAGATTCAGATCCCATGTTTCCAAAGGCCTCTTGTAAGGTGGAACCAGGCGAGAGACCCCCTGTAAAAA
Source organism: Allobates femoralis (assembly GCA_033576535.1). Classification (NCBI taxonomy): domain Eukaryota; kingdom Metazoa; phylum Chordata; class Amphibia; order Anura; family Aromobatidae; genus Allobates; species Allobates femoralis. The sequence continues at coordinate 96,698,020 of JARQOC010000001.1, forward strand.
GGTCCTGACCTGTGATCTGTTGGCCAATTTGCGCTGAAAAAGAACAGACAAGGCAGACACTTGTCCCTTCAAAGAGCCTAAGGAAAGACCGGAGTCAAGACCAGTCTGAAGAAAACCTAAAATGGCTGGCAACGAGAATTGCAGGGGCGGACGGTTCTGAGAGTTACACCAGGAGAAGAAAGCCTTCCAAACGCGATGGTAAATGCGAGCCGAAGAAGGCTTCCGTGCATTAAGCATGGTTGTAATGACATCCGGAGACAAACCTGCCTGGGTTAACACCCAGGTCTCAATGGCCACGCCGTCAAACTCAGGGCCGAGGATTTCTGGTGGAGGAGAGGACCCTGTGAGAGTAGATCTGGCCGATCTGGAAGGCACCAGGGGGAGTCGCCGAGAAGACGGACCAGATCGGCGTACCATGCGCGCCGTGGCCAGTCTGGAGCGACGAGAATGACTGGCACGCCCTCCGCTTTGATCTTCTTCACCACCCTGGGTATGAGGGGAAGCGGAGGGAAGATGTAACAAAGATGAAATTGAGTCCAGGGCTGGACCAGAGCGTCTGCTCCCAGAGCTTGAGGATCGTGGCATCGGGCTATAAACCTGGACACCTTGCGGTTCAGCCGTGAGGCCATCAGGTCCACGTCCGGAGTTCCCCACTTGAGGCATATTTGTTGGAAGACGCCGGAGTGCAGGCTCCATTCTCCCGAGGCGATGGCTTGGCGACTGAGGAAGTCTGCCGCCCAATTGTCCACCCCGGGAATGTGGACGGCTGAAATCACCGATCTCGTGGACTCTGCCCATTCCAGTATCGGACGAACCTCGCGCATCGCTGTTGCACTGCGCGTGCCGCCCTGGTGGTTCACATATGCCACCGCCGTGGCATTGTCCGACTGGACTCGTACGTGACGCCCTGCTAGCAGATGATGAAAAACCCGCAGGGCCAGGAAGATAGCACGAATCTCCAGTAGGTTGATGGGAAGAGTGGTCTCTTGACTGGACCACCTGCCTTGAGCCGTGTGATGACGGTGAACCGCTCCCCAGCCCGTTAGGCTGGCATCGGTGGTCAGAACGTTCCAATGTGCCGGCAGGAAGGACCTTCCCACCTGGAGAGAGGTAGGACGGAGCCACCAAAGAAGAGACTGTCTTACAGCTGCCGTCAGTCGCAGGGTCCTGTCTAGGGTAGCAGGATTCCTGTCCCAGCGAGACAGGAGAGCGAGTTGGAGTGGTCTGAGATGCAACTGAGCGAACGGCACCGCCTCCATGGCCGCCACCATCTTTCCCAGGACTCTCATTCCTGAGCGAAGGGAGTGAGGTCTTGGAAGGAGAAGAGTACGAATGCCTCGACGTATGGCGACCGCCTTCTCGCGTGGAAGCAGAACGAGCCCTCGATGAGTGTCGAAGTCCATTCCCAAAAAAGTGATGGTCTGGCTCGGGATTGGAGAGGACTTGGAAAGGTTTAACAACCAGCCTAGACGGACGAGGGTGTCCATGGTGATCTTCACACTTTCGTCGCAGTCTGGGAAGGAAGGTGCCTTGATAAGAAGGTCGTCCAGATAGGGCAAGACCATGATTCCTCTGGAGTGTAGTAGCTTCATGACCGCGGCCATGACCTTCGTAAAAACCCTTGGGGCAGTGGCGAAGCCGAACGGCAAGGCTACGAACTGAAAATGGTCCTGACCCACTGCGAAGCGTAGGAATCGCTGATGGGCATGAGAGATTGGTATGTGGAGATACGCATCCTTGATATCTATCGACGCGAGAAATTCCCCTTCGTCCATTGAGGTGATGATGGATCGCAACGACTCCATGCGGAAGTGACGCAGTCTGATAAATTTGTTGAGAAACTTGAGGTCGAGGATCGGCCGCACCGACCCGTCTTTTTTGGGCACCACAAAGAGGTTCGAGTAGAACCCTGTGTACCTTTCGTTTGGAGGCACTGGCACAATGACTCCTGCCTGCCAAAGAGAATCGACGGCCTTGAGAAAAGCGCGAGCCTTCCTTGGTGACCTTGGGGGGGAAGACAGGAAGAAACGTTTGGCCGGGCGGGTGTGAAATTCTATGGAATAACCGGACGAAATCACCTCCCTGACCCACTTGTCGTCTACGACTGCGAGCCAGATGTCCCGAAAAAGAGAGAGGCGGCCGCCTACTCGGGAGGGATCTACCGGGGAAGGAAAAGAGTCAGGAAGAAGAGAATGTTTGGGACCGTGATCCCTTGGCCTTTGACTGTCTGGAGCGTGCCTGCCAGGAAGTCGAGGTTCTCTGAGGAGCCTGAGAGTTTCTATCTCTCCGTGGGAATCTGGTATTAGCCTGTGAGGGGCGGGAGGTCGACCATCCAAATGAGTTGCGAAAGGACCTAAACCGAGTCTGTTGACGTCTGAAAGGGGGGCGTTTCGGCTTGTGTTGCGGGAGGGAAGTGCTCTTCCCTCCAGTGGCATCCGAAATCAGCTTGTCAAGCTTTTCCCCAAACAGTCGTCCGCTGAGATATGGCAGACTGGTCAGGGATTTCTTGGAGGCCGAGTCTGCCTTCCATTCACGCAGCCAGAGCGCTCTGCGGATGGTGATGGCGTTAGCCGCTGCAATAGCTGACCAGCTAGCAGCATCAAGGGAAGCCTGAAGTATATATTCAGCCGCGACAGAGATCTGGGCAGCCATCTCGGACTCTGCCAGGGATGGAGAATTATCACGGAGAGAGGACGCCCAGGAAGTAACCGCTTTAGCTACCCAGACTGAGGCAAAAATAGGGGACAATGCCGAGCCAGAGGCCTCAAAAATAGACCGAGCTAGTTGCTCAACCTGTCTGTCGGTAGGATCCTTGATAGATGATCCGTCTGGAAGGGAGAGGAGAGTGCGCGTGGCCAGACGGGAGATTGGCGGGTCAACCTGTGGGGACTCAGCCCAGTTCTGGCTTACAGTAGGGGGAAAAGGATAGCGAGATTCCATGGCTTTTCGGTTACCAAAACGTTTATCTGGGCGAGTCCTGTATTTCGTCATAAGTTCCTGGAACTCATGGTGATCCGTGAAAAACTTGTGTGGGCGCTTTGTACGTTTAAATGATATTGCGGACCCTGGAGTTTCTAAAGTGGGGCTATCAACCTTACAGGTCTGATTGAATGCCGTAATCAGGTCCTGAATCATAGACTGAGTGTCAGGGTTGTCCAAGTCAAGTGACATTTCCTGCTCCGGGTCAGAATCGTATGGACCCTGAGACGAAGGGGACCTTGGTCCCTGGTCATGGGACGGGGAACCCTGGGAGCTCCCTGAAGGGGAAGGAGGGGGGTCCCTTCTCTTAAGAGAGGACCGGTGGGAGGAAGACTCCTGTCTCTGGTCCCTGGGGTCAGAATCGTGGCCCTGAGCAACAGTCTGTTCGGGTTCAGGGGGTTCGGGGGGTTCAGGGGCGTCAGCCGTGGGTTGGGTATGCAAGGCCTGCATCAGGGTCGACGTTAGTCTTTCCATGGATTGAGACATGGATTGAGTTAAGGACTGAGACAAGAAGACAACCCATTCCGGGGTGGCGCGGGGACTACCAGTTGCGGCGGAGGAAACCTCAGGAGCAGGGGCAGCTGTACTGGCCGGCTCTGTATTAGATGGGTCACAGGCCTGGCAAAGAGGGGTCGTCTGACCGCTGGGCAGATGGGTCTTGCAGGTTGCACAAGAGGCATAGAAGGTAGCTATCTTAGAGCCCTTCTTGTTGCTTCTAGAGTTCTGCATAGTTATGGAGAGCTGCAGTATCTAGGTGACACTATTTGTGCTGCTTAGGTGAGAAGCAGCAGATGCAGTAAACTGAAGGGAGGAGTGCACAGCTAAAAAACAAGCAGCCAGAGGGCACCAGCGAATGCTGTGCCCCTTACCGTTTCCAATGGACCGCAGGCAAGGTCCGGTGTCCCCCTGAGGAAAGGCGTCCCACGTGCAGCTGGGCACAGAAGATGGCGGCCAGGGCGTCTTCTCCCAAGGAAAAGGCGCGCAGAAGGTCTCGCGATGAGCGAGACGCGCCAGGGAGAGAAGATCCGCCCACAATGACACGGCCGGGAGCTCTAATTCCCGGCCGCCTGACGTCACCCGGAGGCGGCGACGAGGGGCGGCAACCGGGGCGGGCTTAGGAGCAGGCCGCAAGCCGGAGGCTCAATTAGGCCCCTGAGGCCGAAAACGAGCGCGCATCAGCGCGGAAGTGCGGGAAGGGCACGCCGCGGGCACCCTCGGTCCCCTGATCCCTGCAGCAGAGTCCAGTTCCCCTGCTAGGGGAGCTAAAAGGTAAACGCTGTAGCCCTTCAGGGGCTAGAATAAGATCGGCAGGCCAGGGCTAGGGGAGCTAAGGGGGATAGCTGAAGCCCTTCAGGGGCTAGAAAGAGATCTGCAGCCCAGGGCTAGGGAGCGAGGAGGGAAGGCAACAAAAACATGCAGGGTCCCAAGGGAGCCCTGCTTACCTTATGGAGGCCCTCAACCCAAAGCCCCAGGCAGGGAATGGGGAGGGCATCTTGAATGCCCGACTCATAAACCCAGGAATATGAGGAGGGTGTCAGCCTGGCGTCCCTGTCCGCAGGATCTGCTCCAGAGATCCTGGAAGCTGCTGTGCATGTCACCCTGGATCCCGCAGGGGATAGGGGAGAAGTAGGGAATAACGCCGGCGAAAAAAACGGAACACAAGGAAATCGGAACGCTGAGGAACCGTCGCCTTGCTTCCTGTCCACCGAGGCAGAAGGGGGTACGCGGAGGTAACACCCCGCATTCCCGTCTGTTGTTGGTTTTGGGAAATCGGTATGCAGAGATACCGTCGCCCTCTAGTATCCTTGGTAAAAAAGGAGAAAACAAAAAAACCTAAAAAAGCTAATTATGTACTAGTATTGTGGTCCTTGGACCGCATCTACCTCCTAATGAGACACTAAGCAAAAACTGGTGAGGCTGGAGCCAGCCAGGGTGTATATACTGCGGGGGAGGAGTCGCACTGTTTTCTTGTTTTTTAGAAGTATACTTAGTGTCGCCTCCTAGTGGACAGCAGCATAACACCCACGGTCCTGTGTCCCCCAATGAGGCGAAGGAGAAAACAGTGTAACAAGTCCTGTAACCAAACAGGCACGTATGTTAGCAGTTATAAGTTAGCAGAGTAATAAAATTACCACAAGGCCTGTAACTAACCAGGCACTTGCGTAACCAGCGAAGGGTTAACGGAGCAATAATCGAATAACAAAGCCTGTAACCAAACAGGCTCACAGTACTACAAGGCCTGTAACCAAACAGGCACAAGTTTAAACAGTCAACAGTGAACAGAGTGCTAATAGGCAAACCTGCATACACATGTTAACCATGTAATATCTGATAATTATGTGAGAACAGTATCCAATGCCCCCACAGGCAATAGGGTGGGTCCTGTCCCCCCCAATTAGAGGCTAAGAGAAAATGATTTTACGGTGAGTACACAAAAATCTCCTTTTCTCCTTCACCTCATTGGGGGACACAGGACCATGGGACGTCCCAAAGCAGTCCCTGGGTGGGAAACAGCAATGGAACTAGTAACACTGAGTATGGATAGTGAAGAAACTATGCACAGACAGGCGGACTGCTGGCGCCTGTAGGGCACGTGTACCCAGACCTGAGTTTGCCGAGGACTGAGTGTAAATACTGTATTGGCTTGAGTATGAGTGTGGGCTGACCGTTTGGTTGCCTTACCCACTTGTTGCGCTGACGTTTGGTGTCGAACGGCCGAGGAGGCCCTGCCGGCCGTAGCAGACTGTGCCGTGACACTGATGTAATGGTTGGAATGGGTGAGTTTTCAATGGTAGAAGCGTCTTTGATGGTTAGACGAATCCCTCTGATTAGAGTAGCCCTAGAGGCTGATGTGTCCTTATTTCTGTCTTCTGGAAGAAGGACTAAAGATAATCCGACCACTACAAAGGACCCCGTCCTGGATACCTAGATGCGTAGGGCCCCACCTATATATCTTGTATATGTAGGTCCCTTCGTGACCTGCTGGACTGATGTCAGGCGCAACCATGACAGCGACATGTGTTCTTTTAAGTGGAATGAGTATTCTGCCTTTAGAATAAGGCTGGAACCAGTCCTAGGTCAATCTTGTCTTGGTATGAGACTAGAAAAGCTGGTTTACATGAGAGCGCTGCAAGTACCGATACCTCTACAGAGAATGGTAATTGCCACCGAAACCTACCACTGGTTGGATGAGCATGCTAAGGGTAATATCCTATAGAGTTTTAAAAAGTGGTCTTTGTAGGTCCGTGCTGATTAAGTTCAGATCCTACGGGTGTAGTCCTGCCGTTTGAAGACATTAAATGGCATACCCTGTGAAGGAAGAATGTCCTAGAAGTCTGGTGGCAAGTCGTGATTGGAAGAAGTAGAAACGGGCTGAACCCTGCTGTGTGAGAGATCCTAAGGACAGACTTGAGTCTTGGTCTGCGTGGAAGAAACGGAGAGTTCTTGGTATGACATAGGACAAAGGGAAATGAACTTTAGAAGCTAACTAAGGAAGAAAATAAAACGATTACCCATGTGTGATGGTATCTTGCTGAAAAGTCTGGTTTCCTCAGTGTAACTCTGGTTGCCACAATATTCTGGGAAAAACCCCTTGGGTAAATTTCCAAGTCTCAAGTGCAACGACATTAATTTCAGAATTGAGGAACTGTGAGGAATAACTGTCAGGGAAAGATGAGATCTGGCCTGTTTGATAGTCGTCCTGGTATTGCTGCTACGAGTTGCACGGAATCTGCGTACTAAACGCCTCTGGGCCAGTCTGAGGCCCCCAGGATGATCCGGCGACATTCTTGCTGATATTTCGCACTACCCTGGTAGTGGGAAACAAATATAGATGGGACGGAGATGGGTCCAGTCTTGGACTAGTGTGTCTGTTCTATTGACTGTAGGTCCTGGGAATTGGCTAGGAAGTTTGAAACCTTGGCCTTGAGACGTGGCTCTGTCAAGTCCACACCTGTGGCTTCCTGGCACTGGCAGCCTTGACTGAGACCATCTGGATGCAGGGACTGTCTGTTGGCGTGTTAGGCCTTCCCTTGTTAAAGGTTTACACCTGTTGTGCAGACAGCTGACCGTACAGTGTGCAGAGAATCCACGTAGTGAAAGATGTAGTGAACGTTTGCATTGCTTGGCAACTGTGGGTTCACCTTTGGTGGTTGACCTATGCCACATCTGTGGCATTGTCTGACTGTATCCTGCCATGTCCGACTGCCAGAATGTGAATGAATGATTTTAGCACTAGACATACTGGCCGAATCTTCGCAGATTGAGGGACATGTTTGGGTGTGGGCAAGGCTACTGCCATAAGCATTGTGATGGTGGTCCATCCTACCAAATCTTGCTCTCGTGTCCTGCCTGCACATGTATAGTTGAAAAAAACAGAGGTGCCTGAGCCAATGGCACTGCGTCCTATGCTGCCTGTATCCTGTCCAGGACTGTCATGGCAGTTGTGAAGGATTGAGGAGAGCACTGAAGGCGACTGCGGAGTCCCAGACGCAGATGGTATACTTATGGAGGCTGATCCGCCAACCGAGCCTTCTTCGAGGTCCCTGAAAGTCATGCCTTGATGAATAAGTCGTCTATCTTTGGGAAACCTTTAGACTGCAGTATAGACCATGCTAACTTCAGGCTGGGAATAATTCTGTATTTATGTGTTTTCAGTCTCCCGGTATTCTCTTCTGACTCCTGAGACGAGACTGGCGTGACTGCGTGGATAAGGTTCGGGCCACTGCCCTACTGGAGACCGGGGGGCCTATCCATAGGGTTAATGCAGTCGGGGGTCTGCAAGGTCCTGCCTTGGAGCGGGATGTGCAGAGTGCTTGCGTGTGTTATCTCAACCAAAATACCTAATAAAAGGTGCAGTGAGGAAATTGGCCGCTGGTGTTAGATAGGCCGGTTTGGCCTTGTGCCGAAGCCGGGGCCTAAAGTAGAAATTTGTGGCCGAAAACGGCTCCAGAACGGCGCGGAGGTCTGGGCTGGCGCCGAAACCGACCCAGACCCCGCCGAACCACCTGGCCAGCATAGCGATGGTCCAGTGGTACCTCTGCAGTGGACCAAGAGCACTGGGTCTCCTATTATCCAGGCACTAGTACCGTGTGCTAGCTGCTGCAGGAACACAGATAGACTGTGCTCCTGTTAGTGCTGCCAACCTACCCCTGTGGCGTGTCCCCGGCCCCAGGAGGATCCCCCAGCAACGCTGAGTTTGCCTAACTGCATCAGCCGCCCTCCACCAGGCTTTGTGCTGATGTGCCTTGAAGGAAGGAACATGCCGGGAGTCTCGTCAGAGACCCACTTTTCTTCATCTTTAAAGAAAAAAATCCAAAAGAAAAAACAACAATTTTAAGAAGAATAAAATTTAGTGTTCCTCCTAACGACAATAAGCAAAAACTGGTGAGGCAATGTCTGCTCCAGGGGCGTATACTGCAGAGGAGGAGCCAGTTAACTCTCTTACAGATTCTGCATAGTGTCGCCTCCTAGTGGACAGCAGCATAACACCCATGGTCCTGTGTCCCCCAATGAGGAGAAGGAGAAATTCCTGGTGACCTTAAGAGATATGATAGGGCACACCTCTCCTGGTTCAGCCCGATTAGCAGTATTAAAATGGATATCCTACTGTGACTCCTCTATCTCTTTCAGACTATCCCAATAGTTATACCTGATCATTTTTTTCAATCGCTTACAATCAGCTGTTAATAGATTTATCTGGGGAACAGGTTTGCAGTCCTTACCAAATCAAAGACAAAAGAGGGTGCAGGGCTTCCCAACTTTAAAAGATACTATCATTCTGTTCTCATTTCCAGATTCATTGATTGGAGATAAATCCCATAAGCTATAGGTAAGTGTTCAGGGGCTTGTCTCCCCTTATTCCCTCCATTGTCTACCTTGGCTTCAGGCCCCTCATAAACCCCCAATGTCTTTTTTCTTGCTGCTTACTCAGGCCCTCTTGGGGTTCTGGGACATGCATTCAGACAAATTGGTACTGGTTGGGAGACCTAATAGACTGAGCCCCCTTTTCAATAATCCGGAATTCCCTCCGGCTAGGAGGAGGCAGTCATTTCTATGTTGGAGGGCTTGTGACCGGGTTGAGTTGAAAGGCTCTCTGTGTTCCCCATGGTGGAAGCCAAGCGGGAGACTATTGGGCATAGCACACTGTCTTGGTTGGAATACGCACAGTTACGAGACTTCTTATCCGGATTGTCCTTTGATCCTCCCACCCAGTTTGAGTCCCTGCTGCGGTTGACTGTGAGCCCTTCACATATGGTCTCGTTATTCTATAACTTAATTTCAGAAGCCCAGTCACCTGATGCTCCTAGATCATTGCAGCACGGGAGCGAGATTTGCAGGTCACTTTTTTCGGAGTCAGACCGCCTAAAATTTTCACTCTCACCCATAAGATGTTTGTTTCATGTGGTTCTCAGGAGGAAACTACAAACTGCTAACCCGATGGTACAGATGTCCTTCCCTGCTGCATAAGGGTATGTGCACATCAGTCGGTTTGTGGGCTGGTTTTGCACGTTTTCCGTCGGCGGTTCCCGCTGAGTTTTATGTTAATTTATGTTAATCCTACCCACCGGTAGGATTAACATGCTAGTCAATGGAGTTTTGGAAACGCTGTGTACATTACAACGTTTTCTACTTGACGATTTTAGTTTATTCACCGGTTTCCGACCGGTTCTCAAAGATAGAGCAAGCGACTTCTTTTTAGCGTTTTTCCAGCGGGTCCAGCTGAACAAGTGCAGCAAAGACCAGTCTGGAAATCGCTAAGGAAGACGCCGGGGAAATCGCCAAAACACGCTGTGCGACCGCTAGTAAAGCGATCGCAAAACGTTAGCAAATCGCTAACAAAACCAGGGACACTGGCGAGTGCAGAAAACTCATTTCTGCCAGTCTCCACCGGTTCCCGGTCGGATTGCAAAGATGCAGAACCGACAGATGTGCACATACCCTTAAGATTTCTCCTGGGGTCCTGGGGTGTGCTGGGTGGTGCGGTGAGGAGGACGGTACATTGCTCCACATTCTGGTGGTCATGTCGACTCCTACAGTCATTTCGGCCTGCAGTTTTTTAGATCTTTTTTGAGTTGTCAAGTATATGACTCACTGTCACTGCAGGTAGCCCTCCTTCCGTTGTTCCCTGGTTCTTTATCTGCGGCAAGAAAGGCCTTTTCAGATTTTGCCTGAAGGCGGCCAGGACAATCACCCCCAGACATTGGAAGGTGCCCTCGGTTCAAGAGTGGGTTGTAGAGATGAATAGATTATAAAGAATGGAGTCATTAATGGCACAAAATAGCAATAGGTGGAAGAGGCACGGGAGCACCTGGTTCATGTGAATCTCCTTCAAAGAAAACCCTAAGGGTATGTGCACATCTGACGTTTCTGCATCATTGCAGACCGTCAGAAAACCTGAGCAGTGTCCCTCGTTTTGTTAGCGATTTTCTAGCGATTTACTAGCGATTTTGTAGCGATTTTGTAGCGATTTCCCAGCGATTTCCTAGCGATTTCCTAGTGATTTCCTAGCGATTTTCAGCGTTAATACAGCGTTTTCTCAGCGATTTTCTTGTCGACTGGTTTTTGTGCTAGACTTGCTGGAAAAACGCTAAAAAGAAGTCACATGCTCTATTCTTGACAACCGGTGGAAAACCGGTGAAAAAAGTGGAAAGGAGAAAAAAAAAAAAAGTTCTAATGTGCACAGCGTTTTCTGAAATCCATTGACTACCATGTTAATCCAACCGGTGGTTAGGATCAACATAAAATTAACATAAAACTCAGCGGAAAACGCTAAAAAACAGCTAACAAAACTCCCAGTGTGCACATACCCTAACTTAAATCTTTGGCTGTGCCTTCGACACAGACATTTGTTACGATTCAGTTTAATGGGGGGTGTCCAGAAATCCTTTACCCCCTTTTCTACTCTCTTTTCCTTTGTCTCTCCTTTCCTTTTTTTCCTCCTCTTTAATAAGTACCCAAAGTGGCTACACCTTTATCCTACCCTCTTAAATTGTATGTTCCTTATGGAATTGAACCGGGGTAGTTGTATTTCATAATGGTTGTGCCCTTCTCTGAAATTTCAGAAGGCAGCAAACACGCTGCATTCAATGGTGCTGTCACTTTTGAAAGCACCAGGAGGGTGACAGGTCCTGTTTAATTTTTGTTGTCATTTATTGGCACTTTATTACTGACAAGGATTTACGTATGTATATTATTAACTGTCAGCTCTGAAGTCTGTTTGTGTATTTGATGTGGCTGTATATTTTTACATATTGGTCTCTTGTTGTTCCCCTGCCTGATTTTTAATCATGACCTTGTGTGTGTTGTTCTTAAAGGGTTATTCAATGAACTAAGTTAATTTTCATCAATACATCTTGGAATAAAAATCAGTTTCACAATTGGATGTGTTTAAAAAGTTTTCCTGTGCGGAGTTAATCTTACATATGTGTCCTTACTATGTAATGTCGGTATACTCATTTTCATCCTCCCCACCCAGGAGTAGTATGATCAGACCATGTCCCTGTACGGTCAGACACATCCATTACACAGTACATAGCAGGGACACACAAGATTATCTCAGCACAGGAGATGTGGTATGATCAGACCATGTCCCTGTGCGGTCAGACACATCCATTACACAGTACTCAGCAAGGACACATATAAAGTTATCTCAGCACAGGAGATATGGTATGATCAGACCATGTCCCTGTATGGTCAGACACAGCCATTACACAGTACATAGCAGGGACACATATATAAGATTATCTCAGCACAGGAACATTTTTAAAAAAGACCCAATTATGGAAATTATAATTATTACAAGATGTATTTATTAAAATGAACTTTGTTCATGGGAAAACCCCTTTAAATCAATTTTTACGTATTAATAAAATGATGGACATTATGTAAATTTGGTTTTCCCTATTTTTTGGGTAAAAAGCTAATTGATGGTTTTCTTTCCATTTTATACCTTAGCAATTTTTCAGAAATTGTGTTATTTTTCAGGTATTAAAGGGGAAGTAAAGAAAATTTCTACTGTCCCTGCCCTATGAAGCTGAGCCTTCCACTACAGTTCTAGGATGTTTAAAAGATTTATAAATCAATGAAATAATATCTGCTCCAAGGGGTGCCCAGGAGGTTTAGTGCGGGCACCCCTTGCAAAGAACGAGAGCGGTGGGTGGGATCAGGAGGAATGGAACCATAGAGAAGGCAGAGAGTGGGGGCTGGCATGTAGGGGGAGCATCGGAGTCAGTGGCCAAGCTCCAGCCACACCTTCGTTTTCAGCAGCAGCCCAAAACTACCGTAAATCTGTTCTGTAATGTATTGTCCCATATGAAATGGGTCAGTGCTGAGTAGCAGATATGGTTTTATTGATTTATAAATTATCTAAACATAAGAACTGTAGTGGACAGCTCAGCTTCATCATGTATGAGGGCAGTGACAGTACAAATGTGTTTTATCTCCCCAGAGTTCCCCTTTAAAGGGGTTGTCTGGTTATCTAATAAACGTCAGCACGCTGTTAGGATTCTCCGGTATTTCTGCTGATAACGTGACTAAGTATGTGATTCCTCACTCACTTCATTTATAATAAGCCAGGTCATGCATGTCTATTTAGAATGTGGACAGATTGTATACTTGTGGTCATGTGACCACCCAATATCGTGGGCAATAATGGAGAATCCTGACAGTGTATGGGGTGCCAATTTTAGGACAGCAGACTTATCAGATGACCAGACAACCCGTTTAAGATAGGTTACAAAAAAAGCTTGTCATTAGATTGAAATCGAGCCTGGCTGCACAACTGCAGTCAAATATATAATTTTTGGGGAGATTCAGAGAAAACATAGTTTGAAAAGCTGGCCGGGGAATAAAAGGACCTAACTAGTCCTGCACAGCCCCTGGGCAGATTGTCCCTGCCTCGCTTATCAAAACCTTCTTTTTTCTAATACCAGATCGTTTTAGAGTACTGTAGTAACCAAATTGTGTGTTCTATATAAGAAAATGTTAGTAAGAGATAAGGTTACCTCGAAGATAGGGGAGATGATGGGCTCAGTACTATAGAACAAGCCGGGTGCTGGTATCCTTCCCCAGTCATCAGCAGATCCTCAGACTTACATTTCTGTACAGATTTCTCTACAAGTCAGAGCACAATGCAATAAGGAAAATGTAATATTATAGTGAGGAATGGAAATATGCTATTATTCTAGAAATATATTAGAAGTAGCACATGGCATTAATAATAAGTAGTAATAAAGAGGACATGTATATAGGCTCTAATAAGCAGATTTTTTATTTTAAGGCACACTTTCTTACCGGCAGCACCATTGCAAATAACTTCACAAGATTTGCTTCTAATTTGGGCTTCTTCTGGTGGGGACAGAAGAGACACCTCCTCCTCAGCACTTCGCATATAATGGTAAAATCCAGGAATCAGGAAGGAAATGTTCTGTGAGAAAGGACACAGTGATTCTAACACAGACAGAACAAAACTAACCTTTGCCTAAAGCAAGTGATAAATTATAAGGGGTGTCAGGGATATTATTTAGGCCCCTTTCACATCAGCGGTTTTGCTGATTCACAGCAGATTTACCGCATCTGCCGTGTAACGGACGACTTGCAGCAAGCCCCCATTCATTCTCTATAGGACGTGCAGTTTTTGCCATGATCCAGCAAGTCAAAAAACGCAGTTAATCGCGTTTTTTTTGACCTGCCACAACTGCCAGATTTGCCGTATCCCGGCAAAAACCGCACCTGTCGCAAATAACAGATCATGAAATGGATCTTGCTGCAAGTCGGCCGTCGTGTGGCAGATGCGGTAGATCTGCTGTGCATCAGCAAAAATGCTGATGGAAAGGGGCCTTACTCACCAATCAGCTCATCGCTCTATTGATCTCCAGTTACTTCCTTCTGCAGCTGATCACATGCAGTCTACTAGTGACCTGCTGCAGCCAATCACTGGACTCAACAAAAATCCTCTATATACAGCATAAAAGCGCAAAGCTGGTGATTGGCTGCAGTGATCAAGTTAGCAAAGCATACAGTATTCCTGCAGTTTCTCCAACATTAAATAATTCAGAGCATTTTGTGTGTAACACAGAAAAGCAAGGTTAAAGGCATCTGTGCAAACAGCATTCGTACCTTTCCAAAAGCTGCGTCCTGTCATATCGAAAAGGGAACGGAAAAAGTCCCATTAATTCCTGATATTCCATCCGGAGAAAGAGTGATCAGCCCGCTGATAGAAGAAAGGACACTGAGGCTGGCAAGTATTCATCCATGGAGTCACCTCACAGGAAAATCCTTTATTAGAGTCAGGCTCAGAGGAAAAGTAGCTCCGTTACGGGTCACTCCAACCACTCGCTGCTGCTGAATACTCTGAATAAAACACTTCATCTGTTTAATGCATCAACTTACTGTAGTGTCTCCACCAAATGACACAATTTAACAAATGACTGAACCATCTGCAGTATGGTCAGGGATCAACAGACAGGCCCACTCGCTGTCTGAGCGCAAGCAGTGAGAGACCCGCTCACAGACAGCTGACCTCCCTTCCTCTCTTTTTAATGCTCTTCTCTAAATGTAGGTGATCGGTACACAGCAGGAGAAGCAGCTTCCCGGAGCTACACAGAGGCTGAAGGACCTTCCTGTCATGACTGATCACATGACTGAAATCAAGGCCCTTGAACATACTGCTGCTGTTCAAGTTCTGCAGCCTTCGGACAGCTCCCATGGCTCCTCTTCCTGCTCATCTTCTAGATGTGGTAATGTATAGTTGTTTGTATGTATGTATGTTTGACTCCTCATGCCTCAGCCCTCCAATACATTCCTAACATGTGCACTATATCCCTCAGCGAGCTCCGTATACTCTACATGCGAGCTCTGAAGTTGTGCAGCTCTTAATTCTCATGAGCACCCTGCGTTCTGATGAGCTCCTCCAGATCGTGTTTGACATCCTCTTTCTGCCTTGTGATGTCACCCCTCCATCTATGAATGATGAGGATAACGTCTTGTACTGTATCTCGTGGCACATCTCGGGCCTTACTGCACTAGCTTTCATAACATCATAAATTATAGGTGGAAAGGCGGCGTTAGGAGGCAGGAAAGGAAGCACTAAGCACGGTCCGGAGACGCCCACCGGACCGCTCAGTTCTCATTAGAATGCAGTGCTGGACAACCAGGGCTTTTTTCAGTCGGTAAGCCAAACCTCCAACTCCTCAATTTCACTCAATACGACTTAGACTCCACCAAAATGGACATGGACTCCAACTCCAACAGTCCTGTGGACAACTTCAAACTGTTTTTTTTTTTTTTTATGTTTAAGGTGTATGTGTTGTTTGGGTAATATAGTGGGCTGCACTGAAAGGCTGAAAAACGTGGTGGTTTTATAAGAAAAGCCTAATACCAGGTTCTACTGAAAGGAAAGTTGTCAGGATGATTTTACCACTGAAATTAGTGGTATGGTTGTGGGGATTTTAGTACAACAATGAAAATGATTCCTGTTTTGCAGAGATTGATGTGACAGAGTGAAGAAATCAAGATTACAAGCAATAGGTTAATAAACCAGGCAGTGCATTGGGGGCATGTCCATACACTCCAAGTACAAGGGATCAGGATTGCATTTCCTAGCTAATTAGCATGTGCTTCAAAGCTTGATTTCTCAGCACGTTGGATTACTAAAAAATATGTACCATTTTATAGCTTTACTATGCTCTATAGATCCATACCACTAGTTTTAGTATTAAATTCCTCCATCAGATTCTCTTTAAGCAAGTGTGTATATATAGGTAAAGACCCCTATATGCATACTATCGAGAATCCATCACCCGAGAGCATCATAAAAAGTGATCGGTGACTCCAGCTTACTCCTTTCCATGTTGTAGTATTCATAAAACCTCTGTTTTTCAGCAAAAGCGCAAGGCCCGCACCAATCAACAGAGCAGGTATGTTTTATATACATTGAAATGGAGCAGCAGGGTGCTTGATAGCCGCCCCAACCATTCCATCTGGGGTTAACCGAGCAGGTTGCTTGGTTTACAGACCACTCCAAAGAGAATGTATGAAGCCGCAGGGTGCAAGATAGACAGCCACCCCATTCATTCCATCTGTGGTTAACCGAGCGGGGTGTTTGTTGTCTTACAGACCACCCCAATGGACGGCAGTCGCGAGGCGTTTAACTGATAAACAATTTTACAATTGAGATAAAGTCATCCCGTTTGGCTGACCCATGCAGATCACAGCAGACAGATCCCCTTGGACAAGCACATAGCCGATAAAGGGTTTGTCCATTAAAACAAATGACCGGTAACTGTATTATATTGCAGTGGTGTATAAACAAACTAGAAGAGACTTTAAACACTAAACTATTAAAAGCACGAGTTTGGAGAATTACAGCTGTACATTTTCCAGGAAGTAATATCACATGAGAGCAGTGATATGATAATTCCTTCCCAGCAGAGACTCATGTTGTGCTGCAAAAAAATCCTCAGTTATTGATAGTGAAAATACTCAGGATGAAATCTAACAAGTTTGGATTTTCGGACTCTGTATTGTTGTGGTTGTATTGTGATCACATTCACTAATTCATTTTGAAATATCTGTGTTATGATCACACAGCCCAGCAAAGTCCCAAAGTCCTATTGTAACACTGGCCTTACACAAGCATAATTACAAGACTTGGTGGCAAAATTCCCTTATTCTTGCACCAGAAACAAATGAGGTGACATTTATCAAGCAGTTGTGCCCAATATGGTTAAAACCTCAGCACAGCAGTTATTATCTAGACTAGGGACATTTTTTTCGACTGAAGAACCTCTTTAAACATATAAATCCTCTTTATCATCTTGGACTTTAAACTTAGTTATCAGAAATGTTATTTAGAAGTTAAAGGGTTATTCCCATCGATAAAGGTATTGTGGGGTCATGTTTGTAAATGTAAGCAATTTTACAATTTACCACTTATTAAAATTTTCAGCCATTCTTGAGATATTATCACTTATAATATACACTTTTCATTTCATTACAGCTTGTCATCTAACCACCACTGCTAGACTGCAAAATCTGTGCAGTGTTTACAAGCTCTTTTCTTTTGAAGACACACAGCTTTAGCACAACTAGATAGCAGCGGTGGTCGGTCTCATAGCAACAGGTTGTAAACAAAACAAAGTACTCATATAGCAAGAAAGCCTGCAGATTTTAATTGGCATTAATTTGCAAAAGTGCTAGGTGTTACAAGTACTATCTGATAATACCCATCTACGAAGATAGGAATATCCTCTAAAGCAGGGGTAGGGAACTCCAGGCCTCAAGAGCCCCACATAGTGCAGGTTTTTCCGATTTCCGTAGCATTTGACAGTTGGAATCATCACCAGTGCAGGAGAGTTAATTACTAACTGTCAAATACTAAGGAAATCCTGAAAACCTGCGGCTCTCGAGGCCTGGAGTTCCCTACCCCTGCTCTAAAGGGTTGTTCACTACTAGGGCAACCCCTTCAAACGCGACATGTATGCCCCTGTTCAATAATTTAGCTTATACTCACCTCCTGTGCCAGAGTCTTTCTAGCGGTTTTGGCGCTCGCGTTCACGAAGCTCACGTGATGTTGTGATGTCACATGAGCCCTGCGCCAAATCACAGCCGGCTTCTCTCTCCCAGCCTTTGGATGTACTACGAGTAATCAATAGGAAGTGATCAGCAGCCGCAGCTCTAATTTCTTATTGATTATTTAATATGTCCAAATAGGAGAGAGAGAGAAGCCGGCAGTGATTGGGCATAGTGCTCTCAAGAAGTCATAACCTCACTTGAGCCCCGGGATAGTGTGCACTGACACTGCAGGAACAGGCGAGTATAAACCTCTTTAACAGAACTAAAATCCCTCCCTTTCAGATGCCGTACTAATTTCCTACAGTTTTGCCAAAATCTCAATGATACTTTAGCGTAAACAGGATTATTACACAAGATTAAGGGAAAAGCTGTGGGAAAAGATAATCGGATCAAATATTTACTATTTTTAAATATCAAATGGGAACTTTCTGTACTAAGATAAAGGGGGTAGTTGGCTAATGTGTTACAATGTCAGATAGTGCCAGGGCATACAATGCTTTCTTTGTACTTATCACAACTTCCGCAAAAAATAAATGTATAAGAGGAATATAGTATCTAGTTTAATTTGCAGAAATATATGTGTAAGGGTCAGATTTAGTGTTTTTAGCTGCCCTCATACCCGTGACACATATTATGAGGTTGCGTTTCTTCATTTCTATAAGCATTGTTATCACATAATTAACATTATGCAATTACAACACACAAAGGTCTGTGTATGACCCCAACTCCGGATCAGACTAGTTTCGTGTATTTTACAAGCTTTGCTATTATGTACACTATGCCTCAGCTCTTATTGATGGCCAGCCGGCGATATTTATTACAGTACCTGTGACATCTCCTTTCTATGACGGGGAATGTGAATTGTTGGCATTAAGTCTGTAATATGTTGACCCAAAAGCTCTTCTGGATCCATATAGCCATATAATTGTGCACAAGATGGATCACAGGACACAATCCTACCCTAGAATACACAAAAGGTACATTATTAATAAACCACTTAAGATGAGATAATAACACAATATCTACATCCATATTTACACAATACAAAATTATATTTTATTATGAAATAATTATTTATTATGTATTACTAGCACATTTCGTAGCACTATATATACATTAACATAGCTGTCCCCTTAGATGATCACAATCTACATTCCCTATCTGTCTATGGAGTGTGGGAGGAAACCCGCGCAAACATGGGGAGATCATACATACTCCTTGCAGATGTTGTTCTTAATGGGATTCGATCCCAGGTCCCGAGCTATGCAAGACTGCTGTGCTAATCACTAAGCAACGGTGCCACCCAAATCTTAGGCAACGATGATTTCTATTTTCATCACGTTTGTAACACCCCCAACATAAACACCAATTTGTGTCTGCTCAAGAAACAGAGTGCCTCAAGTTTAGGGTGACAAAGATTTACTAAGCTTTACACTAATATAGTAAAGTAACCCAAGTACCCTTTAAGGGGTTGGCCAGTAAAAGCACTTTCATCTATCCACATACTGGCAGAACGAGGAACTGTTATCCCCATGGAGCAGTATTGCATACACTCGTCTGCCATTACATTCATTCCATATGGGGCTGCCGAACACGGCAGTCAGCTGATTGTGACAGCCCTATACAGAATGAATGGAGATGCCGTCAAGTGTCCGACCTGCCGTTCCATTTTGTAACTGGGGAAAAAAAAAAGTCTTCTCTAGGATGAGTATTCCTCCTTCTGACGATCGGTGAAGATACCAGATGAATACCCACTGACCAGTAAGTAAGTGATCATCTATCTTGTGGAGAGAAAAAAAAAATGGAGAAAAGCAATGCAGTAAAAAAAAAAAAAAAGTGCACACTCAGAGATACAGGGCAATAACCTCTCACCCCCTAAGGAAGCTGATCTGGTTTGCAGTGATGTGGGTGGAGTTCCCCATTGACCCCCGTTGGATCCGTGGGTCTTATAATATATGCTTTCTATTGATTATTTTTCATGTGATCTGATACTAATTCTTATTTGTGTCATTCTTTGTGCATACATTTTCACGGTTCCATGTAAATAAACCTGCTAACTGATTGTTATTAGCACTTTCTCTGGTGCTCTTTATACAGGTTTATATTAACATTCCTTATTAGAGCTGTTGAAATTGTTCCCTTATGGTTTGGGTACTTATGACATGTTCATACATATTTGACTTCATTATTAACTATTAGTGGCTTTACTGTTATATCTACAGTATATGTTAATGACTGTATATGTTTCAATTTAGACGGATTTTACAACACCTATTTATTTACTTTTGTTGCACTTCATTGCTGCATAGTGATTTACATATAATTATTTTTAATTATCGCGTTATATGGTGTTAATAAAATGTATTCCCTGTATCTCTGGGTGTACAACTTTTTTCTGTATTGCTTTTTTTTTGTCTTTTTTGATCATTAGTGCTTCTTTGTAGTAGCAGCACCCCAGTTGTTAGATTTGGCTGGGCATCTAAACCGGGTAAAAATAAGTATTGAACACTTCACCAATTTTCAAAGTAAAGAAATTTCTAAAGGTGTTATTGAGTTGAATTTGTCACCAGATGTAGGTGACAATACAGGCAAAAAAACAAACCATCTACTATATAAAAGCCTTAGGCTAGGGTCACATTTGGGATGTTGCATCCGTTTGAGGTATGCATTAAAGATGCTTTTTTTCCCTTGCTAATCCCATGACATGCGAGTTCATTTTTAACACATGCTTTAACGCATGGCACATATACAGTGGAGTAACGTCAGGCCCAGGGGCCCCGATGCGAAAGCTCCAGCGGGGCCCCCAAATATTGCAAATCTTTAATAGCATTAGTCTTTTTCTATAGGCCAAAGGGACTTATGGGGCCCCCCTAGGCTGCAGGGCCCGGTGCGATCGCAACCCCTGCACCTGTTGTAGTTACGCCCCTACACATATATGTACCATGCGTTAACATGTGTTTCCCATAGACTTTCATGTTAAAAAAACGCATGTTTTCCATAACAGGCCCAAAAACGCTGCAGCCCATGTTTTTATGTGCACTACAAAAAACACACAGCGCCAAATGCTTTGCACTTTACTAATGCGTTTTTTGCATTGGAGTCTATGGGTGCATTAACGCATGAGTTTTTACACATGTGCACATGGAAATAACGCATGCTTTTAGAGGATGCATGGCACTAATCTGACCCTAGCCTTATTCAGATTATGTGTAAGTTTGTCCCAAAAACAGTCCCACCTATAGGATATCATGTAAATTACAGTTAAACTGGAATGTGAAGAAGCTCAAAGGTTGATCAGTAAAGTTTGATTGATCAGTCAAAGAAAACAGCGCCACCTATAGGACATCTGTGATAGGGGGCGCACACGTCATCCGGAACACTGGCCACACCGCAGTCATTTATTACTGCTGGCGCCCGCTCAGTCATACCCTTGGGGCGGACCCATCCAGCTGCTGCACTACCTCTCATTTGCTTTCTACTCTAGAGCACAGGCTTCACCGCGGCTCTTCAGCCTACAGTGGTAAAGATAGTTAGCAAACTTCATAAAAAATGTGGTACAGTGGTAAAGAGATGTTGCACAATGTGGAGAGAGAGTGTCCACAGAGGGAGAGAGTGCCCCACATCATGAAGTTACCAACTTCAACCTTCACTGTTGGTATGGTGTTTTTTGGGTGATATGCAGTGCATTTTGGCCTCCAAACATGGTGTGTATTATGGCATCCAAAGAGTTCAACTTTGGTCCCATCTGGGGGTGTGTGATATTTAACATGTTTTCATTACAGGACAGGCCTGAACCCACACAGACGTCCTTGAAAAAGACCAGTTTGTGGTCAAAGTGTTGGTCTGCCTTTATTTAGTGCCGGAATTATCTTCACAATAAAAAATCCTTTGTTCAGCATGAACTCCTCTTATTTTCTCTGTGCTGAAGTTTATTTACCACTATATTATAAAATCTGCAATCCTTCCTCAAGCATGAGTATACACCACCGCAGAGTGCAGACCTTGTTCAACTTGTCAATACCACCTTTAGAAATATGTTGACTTAGAAAATTGGTGATGTGTTCAATACTTATTTCACCCGCTGTATATATCTTTTCTATCTTATGGATAAGGCTGGCTTCAAACCACGTTTTTGAGCTGTCAGATGCTGTCTGGTGTTTTGCAGGAAACACAAGACAGAACCTGACTGCCCCGGACAAACAAAACCAGAGGGCAAATATGCCCTCCGGTCCTATTTTCTGCCGGAATCGGCATATCGCAGCTGCAGCTGCAGCTGATGAAATTTCAAGATCGTGAATCCTCAGGCGGGCAGCTTTCCAGCTGCTGAAGTTTAACAGTGCTCGCTGCTAAACTTCAGCAGCCGGCGTCCGGGAGCCGCATACGATTTTATGTCAGATCCGGCGCCATTGACTCCCATGTTGGATCCGGTTGCTGAATCCGGCGGTTTGTGCCAATTTTTGCGCCGGACACTAAAACGCTGCAAGCAGCGTTTTGTGTCTGGGAGAAAAATCCGAATTCTCCCGGACAGATGGAAACCGGATGGCAAATAGCTGCCATCTGGCTCCAACTGGCCCCATAGGAATAATATGGGACCTAAACCTGATCCGGGGCTGTCCAGTTCACATTGGACAGCCCCGGATCAGATAAACCGTGGTGTGAAGCCGGCCTTAGTGACAATGTGTTTTTGTCAGACAACCCCTCTATATGCAAATTGTCCTCAGTAATATGCATTACACTAATAACAGACTACACAAGCAGGGCACCAATCTTAAATAATGTGTCTGAATGCGTTCCATTGTTGTTGCCAAAGTACAGAAAAAGCAAGCAACGAGAGCTAGAAAAGAGAAAGAAGAGAGAAGATAGAAGAAAAACAGAAGAGTGAAAGAAGGAAAAAGTGTAAAAGAAAGAAAGGAAGAGAGAAATCCATGACAGACCTTGTTAGCAAAAACCGTATTCACTAATTTATCTAATTCCAAATTATATCATATACATGGTAACCACTTAAGCTGGTCTGCTCACCCAGTTAAGGGTGTACAAAAAGGAGATTTTTGTGTTCTCACCGTAAAATCCTTTTCTCTTAGCGTCTCATTGGGGGACACAAGACGATGGGTTATGCCATTCTGCCACTAGGAGGCGACACTAAGCAATTGAAAGAAGCGCCGTGGCTCCTCCCCAGCAGTATATAACCCCCTGACTGACATAGTATAGCCAGTTTTGTGTTAAAGCAGTAGGAAAAAAAACAACTACTTAAGCCGTTAAGGCAACCAACAAGAGAACACCAACCACAACAAGGCCAACGGGCCACAGGGAAGGTGCTGTGTCCTCCAATGAAAGGCTAAGAGGAAAGGATTTTAAGGGGAGTACACAAAAATCTCCTTTGCTCCTTCGCCTCATTGGGGGACACAGGACAATGGGACGTTCCAAAGCAGTCCCTGGGTGGGAAAACAGCATCCACATTTTGAAACTGCCGTTTTACAGGTCAGCAGCCGCTGCCTGCAGGATGCGTCTACCCAGACTCGCATTTGGCGAGGCCTGAGTATGAACACGATAATGTTTTACAAAAGTGTGAAGGCTGGACCAGGTGGCAGCTTTGCACACCTGCTCAGCCGTAGCCTGGTGCGGAATAGCCCAGGAGGCACCCACCGCGCGACGAAATGGGCAAATTACGTAGGGAATAAGCTTCCTGAATGGTAAGCTTAATCCACCTGGCAAGAGTGGCCATGGACGCGGCCATCCCTTTCCGGTGACCCTCTGGAAGGACGAAAAGGGAGTCCAACTTCTTGAAAGGTGCTGTCCTACACACATAAATTTGGAGAGCACGGACCAGATCCAGGGTGTGCAAAGCCTTTTCAATGCGGTGCACCGGGGCCAGACAGAAAGATGGAAGGACAATGTCCTCATTCAAATGGAAAGGGGAAACCACCTTGGGGAGAAGGGACGGTACTGGCCGCAGAACCACCTTATCCTGGTGAAACGTGAGGAAAGGTGTCTTACAGGAAAGTGCCGCCAGTTCAGATACCCTCCCGAATGGAGGTGACAGTCACAAGAAAAAACACCTTCTGAGAAAGAAGTCGCAACGAGACTTCCCGGAGAGGTTCTAAGGGCGGTTTCTGAAGCACTTCCAGGACCAAAATTTAAGTCACAGGCCTCTAAGGGCCTTCTATACGGTGGAAAGATACGTGAAACACCCTGCAAAAAAGTGTGAACCTGAGGTTTTTTGTCCAATCGGCGCTGAAGAAGCACAGACAGCGCCGAGACCTGCCCTATAAGAGAGCCTAGGGAAAGACCCTTGTCCAGCCCAGATTGAAGAAACCCCAGAATCGCTGGAAGCGAAAAACGCAAAGGTGGGATATTTCCCAAATCACACCAGGTGAAAAAAGTCTTCCAAGTCCTATGATATATACAGGTGGAAGCAGGTTTTCTCACGCAGGCCATAGTGCACGCAACCGCCTCCGAGAAACCTGCCAGAGTCAAAATTCGGGCCTCAAGGGCCACGCCATCAAACGAAGAGCCCCTGAGTTCTGATGACAAAATGGGCCCTGGGAGAGAAGATCCGGATGGTCCGGCAGCCACCATGGAACGTCTGCGGCAAGTTGCACGAGATCGGCGTACCACGATCCCCTGGCCCAGTCCGGGGCCACTAGAATCACCGGGACGCGCTCCGCTCTGATTTTCTGTACCACTCTGGGAATAAGGGCCAGAGGAGGAAAGACGTATGGAAGACGAAACTGCGTCCAGTTCTGGACCAGAGCATCTGATCCCAGGGCACAGGGATCGTAAGAACGGGCAAAGAAGGTGGGAACCTGCGCATTCATCCGCGACGCCATGAGATCCACATCCGGGGTCCCGAAGCGAACGACAGATCTGTTTGAAAACATCTGGATGGCGAGCCCATTCTCTGAGGCAAGTCCCTGACAGCTGAGAAAGTCCACCGCCCAATTCTCGATCTCCGGGATGTAAACTGCTGAAAGGACAGCCCCTGAAGATACGGCCCAACGAAGAATCGGTTCCACTTCCTGCATCGCTGATTTGCTGCGCGTTACGCCCTGATGGTTGACATATGCCACAGCCGTGGCATTATCCGACTGGATGCCGATGTGACGACCCTTCAGGAGATGATGAAAACTCCTCAACGCCAATTAAATGGCCCGAATCTCCAGGAGATTAATGGGTAGAGAGGACTCCGCTGGGGTCCACAGACCCTGGGCCGTGTAATGACGAAACACCGCTCCCCAGCCGAGGAGACTGGCATCGGTGGTTAGCACGTCCCACCAGACCGGCAGAAAGGATCTCCCCCGGAAGAAAGATGACGGAATCAGCCACTAACAGAGAGAGTGCCTCGTTGCCGCCGATGGGTGAAAAATCCAATGAAGAGAGAACAGGCTGCGATTCCAGGCCGATAGTAGGGCCAGCTGTAATGGTCGGAGGTGTAACTGGGCAAATTGTATTGCCTCCATTGCCGCCACCATCTTCCCCAAGACTCACATTGCAAACCGAAGGGAATGTGGGAGAGGACGCAGAAGCATCCGAACCGCACAGCGCAGAGAATGAGCCTTGTCCTGAGGGGGAAGCACAAGTCCCTGAGACGTGTCCAGGACCATTCCTAGGAATGTGACTTTGCGGCTCGGAACTGGAGAGGATTTTGGTAGGTTGAGAATCCACCCTAAACGCGAGATAGTGTCTATCGTGACGCGGACATTGTCCTCGCAGTCCCTGAAAGACTGGCCCTTGATCAACAGGTTGTCAAGTTAAGGGAGAAACGAAACTCCCCGAGCATGAAGAACGGTCATGACCCGCCGCCATGACCTTGGTGAAAACTCGCGGGGCAGTTGCAACCCAAAGGGAAGAGTAACGAATTAGTAATGATCCTTGTTCACAGCGAAGTGCAGGAACCTCTGATGGAAATTGGATATCGGGATATGTAAGTAAGCATCCCTGATATCGATTGAAGCGAAGAACTCCCCCTGTTGCATGGACGCGATGACGGAACGAAGAGATTCCATCCGAGAGCGCCGTATTCGAACAAACTTGTTGAGTTTCTTCAAATCCAAAATGGGACGAGAGGACCCGTCTTTCTTGGGCACGAAAAACAGATTTGAATAGAATCCCTGGAACCGCTCATTCCGAGGTAACGGAACGACGACTCCCGCCCGCTGTAGGGAGTCGATGGCCTGAAAGAAGGAGTGTGCCTTTGCCGGCTTTCCCGGGGATTGGAAGGAAGGAATCTTCTGGGAGGGCGAGTGTGAAACTCGATGCTGTATCCGAAAGACACCAATTCCCGAACACACTGATCGTCTGTAACAGCAAGCCAGGCATGCCAAAAGCGGGAAAGTTGGCCGCCAACTTGGGAGTTGTCCTCCGGAGGAGTCGAGTCAGGAGGAGGAGAACCTCTGAGACCCGGACTCATTCGACTTAGTCTGTCTGTTGCTGGGCTGCCAGCTTGAACTCGATTTATTGGGAGCCTGGGAACCCCTATCTGCGCGTGGCGCACAGGATGGCTGTGACGGGCGGGAAGCAAACCACCCGGACGATTTCCGAAAGGACCGGAACCTCGTCCGTTGACCCTTGGTGAACTTACGCTTGGGTTTCTGCTGAGGAAGTGAGGTACTTTTATCTCCCGTAGCGTCTGAGATTAGCTTATCAAGCTTTTCCCCAAATAGACGCCCATCTAAATAGGGCATGCTGGTGAGAGACTTCTTCGAAGCCGAATCTGCCTTCCACTCTCGAAGCTAGAGAGTTCGGTGAATCGCAATGGCGTTAGAGGCTGCCACCGCAGTGCAATTAGCCGCATCAATAGAGGCGTGAACCACAAATTCCCCAGCTAAAAAGATCTGAGCAGCCAGATCCAACAACTCTGGATCCGCATCCCGTTAACGTAAAGCGGAGGCAAATCACCTGCCCAGGGCCTTAGCCACCCACAGAGGCAAAAGAGGGAGACAGGGACGAGACTGAAGCCTCGAACACCGATTTTGACAAGTGTTGCAGCTGACGGTCGGTGGAATCCTTGATAGACGCGCCATCAGGGAGAGAGAGAAGAGTCTGATGGTGGGTTTACACACACACCAATTTATCTGTTCAATATCTGAACAGATCTCTGGTTGCAGTGAAATCATGGATACATGGTTCCATTTTGTGGCTGTGTACAAATGATACAATGTGTCCATGATTTCACTGCAACCAGAGATCTGTTCAGATATTGAACAGATAAATTGGTGTGTGTAAACCCACCATCAGAGACAAACGGGACACCGGAGGGTCCACCTGCGGGGAGTCTGACCAAGCTTGTGCCACCGCTGGTAAGAAGGGATAACGGGCTTCAATCGCCTTACGGTTACCAAAACATTTATCCGGCTGGGACCAATGTCTCTGCAAAACCTCCTGAATCTCAGGATGGTTAGAGAAAACCTTTTGAGGTTTTTTGGGTCTTTTGAAGGAGACCTCGTAGTCCGAGGGGCGACCGGAGATGGGTCAGCCACTGACAAGGCCTGATTAACGGCCGACACCAGGTCGTCCACCATGGCAAGGGTATCAGAAGAAGCGGACTCCAATGGCGCCTCATGGTCCGCATCCGCATCAGAATCATGGAGCTCACTAGACGAGCGTGATGCATGGGACCTGCTCCATGTAGGGGAGGTATGAGAGCCCTGAGACGGAGCAGTGGAAGAACTCCTACGGAGTCTCTTCCTACCAGAACCACGGAAGAGAGAAGGAGTACGAGCTCGAGAACGTGTCTCCTCATGACCGGAGCAGTCGTCCAGAGAACCAGGTCGGTCTGAGGTGCTGGGCGAAGGACGAGTCTGCAAAACCCGGATCAGTGTCTCAGTTGCTGTATGGATTGGCTCACAGATTGCGACAGCGCAACCGCCCATTCCGGGATAGCAGAGCCGCTAGCTGACACATCCTCACCAGTGGGCGCTTGCTCAGAGGCAGAGGCACAGGGCTGAGAGGAGTCAGAGGCACAGGCCTGGCAGAGCGGAGTAGAACAACTGCATGGTAGCGCAGCCTTGCATGCAGTGCAAAAGACATAGTACACTTTAAAGGCCTTTGGTGCCCTCATGTCCTTATTGCCAGACATCATGGCAAAATTCCCCCTGCTATACACAGAGGTATACACTGCTGAATGTGAGGCACAAACAGATAATGCTGCAGCAGAACGAAAAAAAATTGCTGCTGAGCACACAGACAGCTTAGAGCTATAGCAGGATACAGACCGCTGCTGAGCCCTGTCACCTGAAAGTTGGCTGGAAGTGAAGCGCTGACCCAGAAGCCTGTGTCCCCCTGCAGAGCTCTGACTGTGCCTGTACTGAGGTCCCTCTGCTGCTGAAGATGGCGCCCAGAGCAGTAAAGAAGCGCCAGAAACAACGTGGAAGCGGTAAAACGCTAGGCCACGTTCCCCCAGTGATGCCAAGACCAGACGAACGTAATTGGTCGATGCGCCCGCTGGGGGCGTTCCCGGTCAGGCCGCATCATCACTAGGGGCGGGAAAGAGGCTGGGACACAATGTGCAGGCCCGAAGCCGGGGCCTAAATTAATACAGCAGGCTGCCGGCCGAGAGGGAGCTGGCGCAGAGCACACCGCAGGAGAAGGCGCGGGCACAGGAGAGCACCAGAGAGTAGCGCAGAGCCATACCTCATGACGGCTCCCATCCCTGAACCCTGCAAGGGGCAGGGGAGCGGACCATCCATCCCAGGGCAGCCGGACATCCATCTTCTGTGCTGCAGAGGCCCAAGGGACAGCTCCTACAACCCAGATTACCATCTGTGAAGTCTGAGGAGGGACGGTGCAGCTGTCCGAAGAAACACCGGCTACGACCCAGAGCCCCAACTGTGGGGTCTAGGGAGCAAGGAAAAGTCATTCTTGAAAGAAAATAACAAACTAATAAAACAAACAGTGTCTTACCTCCTAAGACACTAAGCAAAAAAACTGGCTAGACTATGTCAGTCAGGGGGTTATATACTGCTGGGGAGGAGCCACAGCGCTTCTTCTTTCAATTGCTTAGTGTCGACTCCTAGTGGCAGTATGGCATAACCCATCGTCCTGTGTCCCCCAATGAGGCGAAGGAGAAAAGGAGATTTTTGTGTACTCACCGTAAAATCCTTTTCTCTTAGCCTCTAATTGGGGGACACAGACCGTGGGTGTTATGCTGCTGTCCACTAGGAGGCGACACTAGGCAGAATCTGAAAAAGATTAACAGTGGCTCCTCCTCTGCAGTATACACCCTGAACAGGCAATGTCCTGACCAGTTTTGTGCTAAAGCATTAGGAGGAACGTAACAGTGATTATATTTGAAACCATGCCTGTAAGAAGGCAACCATGCACGAGTTCAAAAAAACAATATGAGAATTCAAACGGCCCGCAATGGCCAACAGGGAGGGAGCTGTGTCCCCAATTAGAGGCTAAGAGAAAAGGATTTTACGGTGAGTACACAAAAATCTCCTTTTCTCCTTCGCCTCATTGGGGACACAGACCGTGGGACGTCCCAAAGCAGTCCCTGGGTGGGAAAAGCAATGGAACGAATGTTGCGTAAAGACAGTATCCTACAGGTGGGCTACTGCCGCCTGCAGGACGCGTCTACCCAGGCTCGCGTCCGCTGAAGACTGGGTATGAACCATGTAATGTTTGGTGAACGTGTGTAAGCTAGTCCAGGTGGCTGCTTTACACACTTGTTGTGCAGATGCCTGATGCCGAATAGCCCAGGGCGCCCCTACTGCACGGGTAAAATGCGCTCTAATACCAGCCGGAAGTGGCGAGTTTTTGAGCCTGTAGGCATTTTGAATCGTGGCTCTGATCCATCTAGCAAGCGTAGCCTTTGAAGCTGACAAGCCCTTGCGGCTGCCTGCAGGAAGAAGGAAGAGAATATCCGACTTCCGAAAGGGCGCTGTTCTAGAGACATAGATACGCAAAGCCCTTACAAGGTTCAGTGTATGCAGAGCTTTCTCAAACCTATGAACCGGTGCCGGACAAAGGGACGGCAAAGATATTTCCTCATTGATGTGGAAGGAGGAAACCACCTTCGGAAGGAAAGAAGGAACCGTACGTAGAACGACCTTGTCCTGGTGAAAAGCTTGAATGGCGGCCTGCAGGAGAGCGCTGTGAGTTCGGACACTCTCTGAAGGGAGGTGATTGGCCCTAGAAAAACCACCTTCTGGGATAGAAGGCGGAGTGATATCTCTTTGAGAGGCTCAAAGGGCAGTTCTTGTAATGCCGTCAACACCAAGTTTAGATCCCACGCCTCCAGTGGTCGTCTGTAGGGGGAACCAAACGGGAAACCCCTTGAAGAAACGTTTTGATTTGCAGTTTTAATGCAAGTCTCCGCTGAAAAACAACAGAGAGGGCTGAGACTTGGCTCTTAAGAGAGCCCAGGGACAGTCTGGCCTCCAGACCTGATTGTAGGAAACCAAGTGTCCTAGGCAGTGAATAGGGTAACGGATTCTGATCACGAGATTCGCACCAGGCTAAAAAGGATTTCCAGGTGCGGTAGTAAATTTTAGCAGAGGCAGGTTTCCTCGCACTGATCATAGTGCGAATGACGTCCTGTGAGAGCCCTGCTTGTGTCAGAATCCAGGTCTCAAGGGCCACGCCGTCAAATTCAGGGCTTGTGAATTCTGGTGGTAGAATGGGCCCTGAGATAGAAGGTCTGGCCGATCTGGGAGGCGCCAGGGGGCGTCTGCCGTGAGTTGGACGATGTCGGCATACCACGCGCGTCTGGGCCAGTCTGGGGCGATAAGGACGACTGGAATCCCTTCCTGTCTGATTTTCCGCACTACTCTGGGGATTAGAGGCAGAGGTGGGAAGATGTATAGGAGTTGAAATTGAGTCCAGTCCTGAACTAGGGCGTCCGCTCCAAGGGACCGGGGGTCGCGTGATTGGCCATGAACTTGGGAACCTTGGCATTGAGATGTGATGCCATCAGATCCACGTCCAGAGTCCCCCAGCGATGACAAATTTGCTGAAAGACTTCGGGATGCAGGGACTACTCTCCTGAGTCTATGCCTTGGCGACTGAGAAAGTCTGCTTCCCAGTTGTCTACTCCCGGGATGTGCACGGCGGACAGGGTCGATCTTGTGGATTCTGCCCAGTGAAGGATGTGCGATACCTCTCGCATTGCCTGGGCACTGCGGGTTCCGCACTGGTGATTGACATATGCCGCGGCTGTGGCATTGTCTGACTGTATCCTGACGTGGGAGGCCATCAGAATCTTCCAGTGACCTGGTATAAACGATCTCCCCTTGGAGAGAGAGATTGGTTTGAGCCACCAGTGTAGGGATTGCTTGACCGTCGAGGACATGCGGAACATCCTGTCCAGGGAAAAAGGACTCTTGTCCCAGGATTTGAGTATGGCCAGTTGGAGAGGCCGGAGGTGAAGCTGGGCGAAGGGGACTACTTCTATCGCAGCGACCATCCTGCCCAGAACTCTCATGGCAAATCGAAGGGATCGAGGTGCTGACTGAAGAAGGGCGCAAACTCCTATCCGGAGAGCATGTGCCTTCTCCTTGGGAAGGAGCACTAGACCCCTGGAAGTGTGGAATTGCATGCCCAGAAAGATCAGGGACTGACTTGGGATTGGGGACGACTTTTTTAGGTTGACCAACCAGCCCAGGCAACTTAGTGTGTCTACCGTGATGGTGACACTGAGTTCGCAATGCTTGAAGGTGGGAGCCTTGATAAGTAGATCGTCCAAGTATGGGATGACGACTACGCCTCTGGAGTGTAGTATAGTCATGGCAGCCGCCATGACTTTGGTAAACACTCTGGGAGCCGTGGCGAGTCCGAATGGGAGAGCCACAAACTGATAATGGGTCTGACCGATTGCGAATCGGAGGAACTTTTGGTGAGCAGGGGCGATCGGGATATGCAGATAAGCATCCTGAATATCTATGGAGGTGAGAAATTCTCCTTCTTCCATGGATGATATGATGGGAGACTCCATGCGAAACTGTCGTACCCTCACGTACTTGTTTAGCTGTTTGAGATCTAGGATAGGTCTTACACTGCCTCCTTTTTTGGGAACCACGAATAGGTTGGAATAGAAACCGTGGAAGCGTTCGGCCCGAGGGACCGGAACAATTACTCCGGCTTGGATAAGCGACCTGACCGCCTTGGAGAAGGCGCGAGCCTTGGACGGTGGTCTTGGAGGTACGGAAAGAAAGAAATCGATTTGGTGGGAGGGAAATTAACTCTATTTTGTAACCGGACGACACCAGTTCCCTGATCCACCTGTCCTTTATAATAGGCAGCCAAACTTGATGAAAGTGGAAAAGTCGGCCGCCCACTGGCGGGGTGTCGTCATGAGGAGGAGAATTTGTGGGATTTGGATCCTTTGGACTTGCTCTGGCCAAATCTTGACTGCCAGGTTTTGTTCGCTCTTTGCGAAGTCCTCGAACCTTCCCTGTGTGGCGAACTACTACGGGTCTGCGCTGGGCGGGAGACGGACCAGCCAGACGAATTCCGAAAGGAAAGGAATCGTGCTTGGTTACGGCGGTTATAGGTGCGTTTCGGTTTTTGTTGAGGTAGGGAAGTACTCTTCCCTCCTGTGGCATTAGATATTAATTTAATCGAGCTCTTCACCGAAAAGACATCCGCTGAGATATGGAAGGTGAGTAAGTGACTTCTTAGAGACTGCATCAGCCTTCTATACCCATAGCCAGAGGGCACGCCTGATAATGATGGCGTTCGACGCAGCCACTGCCGCACAATTTCTGGAATCGATAGCTGCGTGTAAAATATAGTCAGCCACGACGGACGCTTGAACCGCCTGGTCTGCTAGCTCGGAATCAACTGAACGGAGACCGGCAAGTAAGTTGGTCGTCAAGGCCATGATAGCCTTGGCTGCCCAGACTGTAGCGAATGCCGATGCTAGGGAGGACCCTGTGGCCTTGAAAATCGATCGGGCCATATGTTCCACCTGATGGTCCGTCGCGTCCTTTATGGAGGAGCTATCTGGCAAGGAGAGAAGCGTCTGTGCTGCGAGTTTAGATACCGGGGGGTCCACTATGGGCGTATATCTGCCCAGGTCTGTGTTACCTCTTGCAAGAAGGGGTAACGACATTCCAGTGCCTTACGATTTCCGAATCTCTTCTCCGGGTGTGAGCAATGATTCTTAAGGATCGCTCTGAACTCGGGGTGATCGGAGAAATATTTAGGTGGCTTCTTAGTCCTCTGGAAAGCGATCTTGTGCTCTGGGGCATCTGGAGGTGGTTCAGATACCTTCAACACCTGGTTGATGGAAGTGATTACGTCCTCAACTAATGCATCGGCGTCTGGTTGGTTTAGGTCTAGGGACCTATCTGGATCCAGATCTGAGCTGGAGTCAGAGTCCTTCGGACTCCTGCGTATCGCTGCGGTCTTCTCTAGAAGGGGGTGACCTGGACCGCCTGTGACCCTCCCTGACAGGGGACGTCTCTGGCGACCTGGAGGCACGGCGACTCTCCCTGGGAGGTGACCGCGAAGTATGAGAAGGCATTGGTGAACCTGATCTATGGGGTCATTTCCGTCCTGCCCTAGAGGTGGACGTTAGTTTAGTACGGTCCCGGTCCGAGTGCTGAGCAACGGTCTGGGAAGAGGAGTGACTCTGCAGAGCTAGAAGCAATGTAGAGGAAAGCCTTTCTATGGATTGTGCCATAGATTGTGAGATGGATTGGGACATAATTGTGGCCCATTCCGGCATGGCAGGTGACGCACCCGTAACGGCTGGGGTCACAGGCACAGTAGTCTGGGCGCAGTCCTGGCAGTGTGGGGACGTATAGCCACTGGGCAAAGGTTTCTGACAGGCTGTGCATAAGGCATAGTAGGATGTGTGGGCCCTGGTCCTCTTGTTCTTTGAGCCCGGCATAGTGATATAGGTGCCTGTGCAGGGGTGCCCTGGAGAAGAATAGTTCCAGCAGAGGAGACAGAAAACCTCTGCTGGCAACTTACCACCACCTATGTGCCACCAGTGTCCGGCGTCCCTGGTCTGTGCCCCCCGGAGACTGTGCAGCTGAAGCAGCTGCTATCCTCCTGCTGTTGCTGCGCTGCCTCCACAACGAGGCATGTAAAGGCCGCCGGGAAGGGAGAGAGGTGGAAAGAGGGGGGCGGAGCGGTGGGAAAGAGCGCGCTATTGGCAGAGAGCGCGCTCTCAGTGCTGCAGTCCGCCCCCTGCTATGATGCTGGCAGCGTCATCCGGGGGGCGGGCCGGGGGGACGTGTATAAGGCGGCGGCTTCAGCTGAATCCACCAAAAATGCAGCCCTTAGTGCTGGCTGCGCAGGGACACAGGCAAGCTGTGTCCCTGCAAGTGCTGGCTGCCCCCAGTGCTGGTCCCCCGACCCCATCAGGAGTACACAGCAAAGCTGTGTATCCTGGAAGTGCTGCGGCGAACACGCTGCTGCAGAAGGTTAAAGGAGTTGTCAGCAGGGCTGATGACTCCTGGGTGCCTGTAGCAGGTCTGAGCTGCTGCACCGGAGGCTCTACCTGAGGCGTCTCGACCTAAATGAGCCCCAAAGGGGCATTAAGGGTATGTGCACATCAGTCGTTTTGTGGGCTGTTTTTTAGCGTTTTCCGTTGGCGGTTTCCGCTGAGTTTTATGTTAATTTATGTTAATCCTAGCCACCGGTTGGATTAACATGCTAGTCAATGGCTTTTAGAAAACGCTGTGTACATTAGAACGGTTTTTTTCTTCTCCTTGCCACTTTTTTCACCGGTTTTCCACCAGTTTTCAAAGATAGAGCAAGTGACTTGTTTTCAGCGTTTTTCCAGCGGATCTAGCTTACAAGTGCAGCAAAAACCAGTCTGGAAAACGCTAAGAAAAACGCCGGGGAAATCGCCAAGAACACGCTGTACAAACGCTAATAAACCGATCGCAAATCGTTAGCAAATCGCTAACAAAACGAGGGACACTGCTGAGCTCAGAAAACTCAGTTTCTGCAATTCTCCACCGGTTTCCGGACGGTCTGCAAAGATGCAGAAACGTCAGATGTGCACATACCCTTAGGGAGGGATGCTGCTCCACTGTCAGGTGCCTTGTCCTTTGCCTCAAACTCAACCCATTAACCACAACATTGGGGAAATGGGGAGGGAGGATCGTCGTCTCAACCTCAACCCGGCGTCCCCAACATTGGGGGGCCGAGGAGGGAGCAGCATGTTAAGAGAAACAGTCGACCTCAACCAGGCGCCCCCAACAGTGGGGGGCCGAGGAGGGACCATGCCGGGAGTCTCGACAGAGACCCACTTTTCTTCTTCTTGAAGAAAAAAATTCAAAAAGGAAATTTTTTAGGAGCACTAAAAAATCTGTGTGTGCCTCCTAGACACTAAGCAAAAACTGGTCAGGACAGTGCCTGTCCAGGGGTGTATACTGCAGAGGAGGAGCCACTGGTAATCTTTTTCATATTCTGCCTAGTGTCGCCTCCTAGTGGACAGCAGCATAACACCCACGGTCTGTGTCCCCCAATGAGGTGAAGGAGAAACTTTCATTATCACAGACTAGTTTTTATTGAAATCTGATATCCACATGTGGATATAGGGAACTGTACTTGGTTACACACAAAAAAATATTTGATGGCATACAAAAATTGGTAATACTGATGCATTCCTTTCTAGAGATAGTACTTATAGAGAGGACTATGTCCGACACACAGTTTCACATGACCTGAGCTATAATACAGTACCGTACGGGTCCAGAAAAAGGTTAGAGAGACTCACATCTTGCTGAAAAGACAGAACTGTGCTGATGATCTGTATGGTGTCCAGAAATAGCAGGCATTGGCTCTTTACTCTTCGTATCCAGAGACATAGCACTATCACTTCTCCGCCATTTCGTACAGCTTCAACCTTTGCAGAGGCAGAAAAAAGAAAATATTTGTTAATCAGAACAGACATGTTGAAGTAACAGGGATTTATGTTCTTTTGAAGGACATTACACATCTTTTAAAAGTCATCTGTTAAAAGTGTACGCTATCAATATCTAACCTGATAAAAGATCAGCGCAGAGAATGTGTTTAACAATCACCACTTATTTGTGCAACAAAGTGGTGATCAAAATCAATGCATACAAGCCCTGTAATAAATAAGACTACCCTGGGGTCTCCATTGGACGAGTGGAGGACTCTGCAGTTAAGGCATTTTTTGAGCTCTCTTCAGGGGTTATTAATGGCCCATAAGTACACAATTGGCTCCAGTCTTCAAGAAGCAAATGTAAAGATCTGGACTAGATGGTACAGGGTCCCCAAGAGCCTCCACAAAATGTTCCCATCGGTGGACCCAGCGTGCTGGCACTGTGGTCAGGAAGATGGATCTTTTTTACATATCCTCTGGAGTTGTGGGAAGCTTGCCCAGTTTTGGGGAGATGTGAAATCGACTATCAAACACAGGTCATGAATACTAGACAACACCTTGGACCAGAGTTGTTCTTGCTCCAGCTATCTAAGCTCCCAGTATCGAATTATCATGGTGATGGCTGCGAGGGAGTGTATCCCACTTAGCTGGAGATCTTCCCCCACTCCTGGCGTAAGTATGTGGGTCAGTAAGATGAATGAACTGATGTTAATGGAAAAACTGACAGCATCTGTTGGGGATAAATATAAAGATTTCTATAGTACCTGGTTTCAGTGGAGTGAATTTAAAGCCTCCCCAGAATACTCTAGCCTGCTTGCCCACGACTTGAGCTATTCGATTGAGTGGCCGCCTGACACTCCCCGATGGAGAGGACTCAACTCCCCCCCCTCCCCATTTTCTTCCCCTTTTCTGCTCTGTAGTTTTACCCTTCTTGCTCTCTTCCATTCTTGACTTCTTTCCACCCTACTATACCTTTGGTCACATTTCCTGCCCTTTTTCTTTTAACAACGTTCAGAAAGATTAAAAACCTTCATCTTTGTAATACCATGGTTATTACTGGACTGTTGTGTAAGTGCATACCGAGAGATAATGTCTTACCACTTCTCCGGGTACTCTGGAAATCCCATCCGCCTCTATCAGCTCCTCTTCCAAGGTCTCAGAAATTCTGTGGCTGGAGGCCGGGATCAGCATGTGCAGGCTCATGCCAATTAACTCAAGACTACTGTACCCAAACATCCGGCAGGCTTTATCATTTGCCATCAAAATCTTAAAAAAAAAAGTAATTCTCAAGGGCATAAAGAAAACATATGGTGCTAGTAACACAAATACCGGTGTATCAATTTATGAATTGATGCTTCACTAAAAGAAAATATTAATGAATAAGTGCTGTACTTTTATTCATGAGACGGTATGTACTTATGAAAAATCACAAAACCAGGGGATAAAGGAAGAGTTGATAATGAAAACAATCCCCAATCAGTCAGCAATTTTTTTTATGAAGATCACAGATGACTGTGGAGAAAGTCATGGATGTGGATTAACTGTGAATAATCAGGGTGGATCTTCACTGAAAATCCAGAACTAAAGAACAATACAAGTAAATGCTGTTTAAAAAAAAGAGAATTTTGTTTACGTACCGTAAATTCTTTTTTCTTTAATCATCAATGGGAGACCCAGACAATGGGGGTTTAGGGCTCCGCCCTCCGGAGGTCACACTAGGTACTACAAGTTTGTAGACACCGCCTCCTCCGCATATAAACCCCCACCGTAGGAGAAATCCTCAGTTTAGTCTATAAGCTGCGAGGAGAAAATTAACCACACCCGAAACATCGGGAAGAATGCCGTGCCCAGACGGTTGAACAACCCGGAAAACACTGTCTCAACAGAGAACAGATTAAATGCAAACATGCAACGGAACAACTGGGTGGGTGCTGGGTCTCCCATTGATGATTAAAGAAAAAAGAATTTACGGTACGTAAACAAAATTCTCTTTTTTCTGGTCATCATAATGGGAGACCCAGACAATGGGGATGTCCTAAAGCAATACCCCAGGGCGGGAAGAGTTCCTCAACAAGACGGATAATACACGGACCCCCTTAAAGGTGGGCAACCGCCGCCTGGAGGACCCGCCTGCCCAAACTTGCATCCGCAGAGGCATGGGCATGCACCATATAGTGCTTTGAGAAAGTGTGCAGGCTGGACCAAGTGGCCGCCTGACACACCTGGAGAGCAGATGCTCGATGTCGCAAGGCCCATGAGGCACCAACAGCTCTTGTAGAGTGTGCCTTCAACCCCACCGGGAGAGGCAAGCCAGAAGACCGGTATGCCTCTTGAATGGGAGCCTTGATCCACCTGGCCAAGGTTGACTTCGAAGCCGCGGACCCCTTACAGCGACCCATCGTGAGGACAAATAAGGAATCCGAACTCCGAAAGGAGGCGGTCCTGGACACATAAATGCGTACAGCTCTCACGAGATCCAGAGTATGGAGGTCGCGCTCAACCTGATGAACGGGAGCGGGGCAAAATGATGGGAGAACAATCTCCTGGTTTAGGTGGAAAGTGGAAACCACCTTCGGCAAGAATTCAGGCCGTGGACGCAACACCACCTTGTCTTGGTGAACCACCAAAAAAGGTGACTTGCACGAAAGTGCAGCCAATTCTGAGACCCTCCTCAGAGACGTAATCGCCACCAGAAAGACCACTTTCTGGGACAGACGAGAGAGAGAGATGTCTCTCAGAGGCTCAAACGGCGGTTTCTGCAGCGCCGCCAGGACCATGTTGAGGTCCCAAGGGTCCAGAGGTCGCCTGTAAGGCGGAACCACCCGAGACACCCCTGCAGAAAATGACGGACCTTCGGGAGAAGCGCCAATCGCCTGTCAAACAGCACTGAAAGTGCCGATACTTGACCTTTCAGAGAGCCAAGGGATAATCCCAACTCCAAACCCGACTGTAGGAAAGCCAGCAATGTCGGGATGGACAAAGGCCACGGTGAGCGACCACCAGAGGAACACCAGGAGAAAAAGATTTTCCACGTTCTGTGGTATATCTTCCTGGAGACAGGTTTCCTTGCCCGGTTCATTGTGGCAACAACCGCAGGAGAGAAACCCCTGGATGTCAGCAGCCAGGCCTCAAGAGCCATGCAGTCAATCTGAGGGCCCTGGAATTGAGGTGGAAGAACGGGCCTTGCGCGAGTAGATCTGCGCGTTCTGGAAGAGCCCACCGGTGTCCGCCTGACAGTTGCCACAGGTCCGGGTACCAGGACCTCCTGGGCCAATCTGGAGCCACCAGAATGGCTCTGTTGCATTCTGTCCTGATTTTCCACAGAACCCTGGGAATTAGAGCCAGAGGCGGGAACACATATGGCAGCCGGAAGCTGGACCAACTCAGGATCAGGGCATCCGCCCCAGAGACTGAGGATCCCAAGACCGCGCCATGTATTGTGGCACCTGATGATTCAGCCGTGAGGCCATCAGATCCACGTCCGGAACGCCCCATCTCCCACAGATGTCCCGGAAGACTTCTGGATGCAGGGACCACTCTCCGGCGTCCATCCCCTGTCGGCTCAGGTAGTCGGCCTCCCAGTTCTCGACCCCTGGGATGTGTACTGCGGAGATCAGGCAGCCGTTTTCCTCCACCCATGCTAGAATGCGGTGGACTTCGGCGAGGGCCTGAGCGCTTCTGGTCCCTCCCTGATGATTTATGTAGGCGACGGCCGTCGCATTGTCGGACTGTACCCGAATGGGCCGTCCCGACAGGAAGGTCTGAAACGCTAGGAGCGCCAGATAGACCGCCTTGATCTCCAGTACGTTGATCTGCAACGCCGACTCCGACTGAGTCCAGAGGCCTTGAGCCCTGTGGTGTAAGAACACCGCCCCCCAGCCCTTCAGACTGGCGTCGGTGGTCACCACTAACCATGACGGTTTTAGGAAGGATCGACCCCGTGACAGGTGATGTGGCAGGAGCCACCACTGCAGGGAGTCCCTGGTCGATTGTGACAGCGTCACTAGCCGATTCAGAGAGATCGTCCTTTTGTCCCATCGGCGAAGAATCTCCAGCTGGAGAGGTCGGAGGCGAAACTGCGCGAAAGGCACCGCCTCTATCGCCGCCACCATGCGTCCCACCAGCTTCATCAATCCCCGTAGGGAAGATTGTGGTGACAGAAGAACCGTCTGTACTCCTGACTGGATCGCAAGCTGTTTGGCTTGAGGTAGGGACACCAGGGCTGAGTCTGTGTGGAAGTCCATGCCCAGATATGTCAATGACTGGGTCGGGACCAGGGTCGACTTTGGAATGTTGAGAAGCCACCCGAACTGTTCCAGAGACTTCATGGTCGCCTCCAGGCTCACCCGACAAAAGTCTTCCGATGGCGCCCTGACCAGCAGGTCGTCTAAATAGGGAATGACGGCGTGTCCTTGCACATGCAGGAGAGCCATCATGGAGGCCATCACCTTTGTGAACACTCGCGGTGCCGAGGCTAGCCCGAACGGCAGTGCCACAAATTGGAAGTGTTCTTCCCCCACTGCAAATCTCAGCCAGCGCTGATGAGCTGGTGCAATGGGCACGTGAAGGTAAGCGTCCCTGATATCGATGGACGCTAGGAAATCCCCCTGTGACACCGCCGCGATCACGGAGCGCAGGGATTCCATACGGAACTTCCGAACCAACACGTGACGGTTGAACAACTTTAGGTCCAGAACCGGACGGAAAGAGCCGTCCTTCTTTGGGACGATAAAGAGGTTGGAGTAAAAACCCCTGAACCTCTCTCCCGTGGGCACTGGGACCACCACTCCGTCTCTGCGGAGACCTTCCAACACCAGGTGAAAAGCCTGAGCCTTGTCTGGGGATGGGACAGACCGATGGAATCGGTGTGTACCGGCTGTGACGTCAGCTCTATCCTGTAGCCTCTTGAGACTACGTCTCGGACCCACTGGTCTTGGACGTGGAGTAGCCACCTGTCCTGAAAGAGAGACAGGCGGCCCCCCACCTGTGGGGAGACAGGATGAAGGAGCGAGTCATGCCGAAGCGGGTTTGGGGGTGGCAGCTGCTGCCCCTGCCGGCTTCTTTTGGCGACCTTTGCCGCGCCACTGGGTAGAGGGCTTGCCCCCACGGTCCGTGCGAGTGGACGTTGCTGATGACTGCGAGCTGGGGCGAAAGGACCACTGCTTTGGGTTCCTTTTCACGGTATACCGTGGCTTAGGCTTATTCTGCGGTATCTTAGACTCAGCAGAATCCTTAATCAGCTTGTCCAGCTCGGTGCCAAAGAGCCTGTCACCAGAAAATGGAAGATTTTGCAAAATCTTCTTAGACGTGGCATCTGAGTCCCAAAGACGCAGCCACAATAACCTGCGGATCGCTATAGCATTGGCGGAAGCCACAGCCGAGCGAGTGGCAGTTTCCAAAGTTGCCGTCCTGGCGTAATCCGCGTAAGCCTTCGCCCTGTCGGTAAGCGCCAGGACCTCTGGGCTGGACCTAGCTAGGTCAGAGATACCATCCAAGCAGGAGGTAATCGCCTGTAGGGTCCAGACCGTGGCAAAATTAGGGGCAAATGAAGAGCCCACAGCCTCGTAGGATGACTTGGCGAGTTGCTCAACCTGTCTATCCGTAGCATCCTTCAATGAGGAGCTATCAGAGGCAGAAAATAAGGAACGTGCAGCAATCCTGGTCATGGAAGCATCCACCTTTGGGGACTGCGACCACTCCTGAAGCACCTCCTGAGGAAAGGGAAAGCGAAGGTCCTTGGCTTTACGGACATAACGCCGCCCAGGATGTAACCTGGGTGTTCTAATCACCCTTCCAAAATTAGTGTGGTCCATAAAGGCTCCACTTGGTCTAGCCTCCGGCCGCAGCCATTGATAGACCTCCTTGGGGTGCACAGTCACCTCCTCGGGAGGAGTGACCAGACGTAAAGTCTCATTGATGGAGGACACCAGATCCTCAACCCCATCTGGAGATTCAGAGACAGACCCAAGAGTAGAACCCCCATCATCTTCCTCACCATCAGAGGAACGCTCCTCCTCAGAGGGAGCCTGGAGCTCTGGAGAGGCCTCACGAGCTCGCTTAGGGGGTCTCACAGTAGAAGTAAGAGACACCCGGGGGTAACTAGGAGGAGTAGCTGGGTTTTCCAGCCTCCTATGAAGAGCCTCCAGGGATTGCGACATGGAGGACATCTGGGCCAGCAGAGATTCATTTATCTTACTCTGCGTTTCCCATGTCCCTGGGATCAGCCGAGCCTCAGGGTACAGACCCGCAGATCCTGACTCTGCAGTAACTGTCTGGGTCTCTGGGCGCCCGCAATTATTGCAGGACCCCTCCACCAGTGAACCGTTGCATGTAGCGCAGGTAATGGTGACATCTGCTGCCTTAGCAGCATGCTTCCTTACTGAGGACATCTCCACAGTAGGGGAATAAGCCAAGTTGTAAACAAACAAACCGGGGAACCCGGTGGCTTACCGACCGCTAGGAGCGGTAGGAGGAAGCGGTGTAATTGTGTGACCTCCGCGAGTTCCGGTCTCCCTGAGAGTGCAGACACACGCTGCAGCTAGATCCCAGCCGGGAAGTGAGGGAGAAGATGGCCGCCGACTGTGAATACGTAGGCGTGGCCAGGAACACGCGGGAGAACACAAAAAAACACGCCCATCAGTGAGTCATCACAAGAGCTGCTTCCTCCCCCTCCAGGCTGCCTCAGCAATGGAGGTGCCAGAGCCCGCAGCGCGGGAAAGAGTGTGAAGTAATACACATACACACACACAGACTGCCCGCACAAAACAAACAGCAGCAGCCTTCAGCTTCAGCCCCTGTGACACACAGGGCGGTCAGCCAGAGTGACCCCAGCACAGGGTACACTATCAGAACCGCGGACCCGAGGGTAACCGCGCGGTCTGAGTGCCATGCCACCAAAGTGACAGACACTACCCCCAGGCACACATGAGACCACAAGGGGCCTCAGTGCCGGTCCGGTCTGTAAGCACCTTTAGGGAGGCCTCGGACGGGGGTACAGCACCAGTCCGGAATGTAAGCACCATAATGGGAGGCCTCGGACTGGGCTGGCTCCGTCCGGTCTGTAAGCACCATTTAGGGAGGCCTCGGACGGAGCGGAGCTGTGCAAGGCTCCAGGCTCCCCCTATCCAGAGCCTCCACAGAGGGATGGAAAGGGGAAAGCACGACAGCGTACCGGGAGAACAGCTAAGTGTCCAGGCTAAAAGCCCTCCGGTACCTCCACCAGCGTGTTCCACAAAGGGTGAGCGGGGAGACTGTCGAGGGTCCCGACCGGGACCAATTACCTTGTCTTCATACGCCATCACGTAAGCTGTGAGAATGCAGTGAAGTGCAAGCAAAGCGTGATCCTCCGAGCACACTAAGTTTAAAACTGAGGATTTCTCCTACGGTGGGGGTTTATATGCGGAGGAGGCGGTGTCTACAAACTTGTAGTACCTAGTGTGACCTCCGGAGGGCGGAGCCCTAAACCCCCATTGTCTGGGTCTCCCATTATGATGACCAGAAAATCTGTACGTCCCATTGATGGTTTTAGTTCACCTGCATCATTGTTAAAGGAAATCTGTCAGTAGGATCCACCCCTCCTAAACAGTCTATATGTAGGTCATAGGAAACTGAATAAAATGATACCTAGATATCTGCGATCTGACGTCTTATTACAGAAAAATTTGCATTTTTGTTAATACATAAATAAGCTTTTAAGATCTATGGTCCAGACACTTATCTCCCTGAGAATCTGCCTCCAGAGCTTATTTTAACTTCTTTACGACACATGACGTACTGGGTACACCATGTGCCAACTCCCTCCCTTTGATGTGAGCTCTGGCGCTGAGCTGATATCATCTTCCCCACGTCTCAGCTGATCTGATCACCTGAGATGTATAGCTAACATCACCAAGTGGATCAGTGATCTGATTGGCAGTGTAAACCCTTTGAATAGAGCTGTGATTCATTGTCAGCGCAATCCAAAGCCCCGTGGCGGGGACCGCACTGTTCCTCGCTGTGATCGGAGATCCCGCTAAGCGACCACAGGATCTCGATGTATTACCTGGAGAGCCCGGGCTCCTACGATGACCCCGGAAGCTCTCTGGGATCACTTCCTGTGGATGGCTAGCAAGCACCAGCATCCACAGACAGTGATCATTTGTGCTATGTAAAGACGTGCTATAGCTCATCTCTACGTAACACAAACGATCGAACTGTGTAGCACTAAGACCCTTTAGGGGCCAGTGTAAAATAAAAAAAAGAAAAAAAGTTTTTAAAAAATATGGGAAAAAAAACCCCACAAAATTTCAAATCACCCCCTTTTTACCCCATTCAAAATAAAACTATTAAAAAAAAAAAGGGAAAAAACCCCACACATATTTGGCATCGCCACATTCAGAAATGCTCGATCTATCAAAATGTAAAAACAATTAAACAGATTGGTACACTGCGCACCACAAGGGTGGGCAACTCCAGGCCTCAAGGGCCGCACATAGTCAGGGTTTTCAAGATTTCCTTACAATTTGACAGTATAAATTACCAACTGTCAAATTCTAAGGAAATCTCAAAAACCTGGACTGTGTGCGGCCCTTGAAGCCTGGAGTTGCCCACCCCTGGTGTAACAGAAAAAAAAGTCCAAACCCAAAGATTACATTTTTTTGGTCGGCACAACATTGCAATAAAATGCGATGACGGGCGATCAAAACATCACATCTACTCAAAAATAGTATCATTATTAACATCAGCTCAAGACGCACAACATAAGTTGTCACACAGCCCCAGATACCGAAAAAAGAAAATGCTACAGGTCATGAAAAATGGCGACAAAAGCGCAATTCATTTTTTTTATTTTTTAAACTTCAGAATTTTTTCCATTACTTAGATAACAGTAAAAGTATACATGTTTGGCATCTACAAACCCGTACAGACCCAAGCCATCATACTGACACATCAGTTTTAACATACAGTGAACATGGTGAATGAAAAAGAGAAAAAAAAAAAAAAAAAAACATAAATTTTTTTTGCAATTTCACAGCACTTGGAATTTTTCCCATATTCCTGTACACTATATGGTAAAATTAAAGGGATCCTGTCACCCCCAAAACACCTTTAAACCTATTAAAACCTGTCCCTAGAGCATATTAACACTTTCCCTACACTCCTTTTAGCTCCTATATGCACATAATCAAAGTGTATAAAAACGTTTTATAAGTACCTCATTAGTGATGATAATGAGTGACTATGCTATTCATAGTCACTCATTCAGGCTGCCCCTCTTCATACTATGACGCCTCCATAGGCGTGATCTTCATGAGAGATTCAAATTCCCTCCTCCCTGCGCGCCTCCCCGCTGTGGCTTGTGTCGGCCGGGCTTCAGCGTGGGGCTATATGACGCGATCCGCGTCATTCCCGGCGCCGGGTGACGCATTTACACCGGCGCTGTA
Source organism: Allobates femoralis (assembly GCA_033576535.1). Classification (NCBI taxonomy): domain Eukaryota; kingdom Metazoa; phylum Chordata; class Amphibia; order Anura; family Aromobatidae; genus Allobates; species Allobates femoralis. Next base: position 96,742,801 of record JARQOC010000001.1, read on the forward strand.
TACGTCACCCGGCGCCGGAAATGACGCGGATCGCGTCATACAGCCCCACGCTGAAGCCCGGCCGACACAAGCCACAGCGGGGAGGCGCGCAGGGAGGAGGGAATTTGAATCTCTCATGAAGATCACGCCTATGGAGGCGTCATAGTATGAAGAGGGGCAGCCTGAATGAGTGACTATGAATAGCATAGTCACTCATTATCATCACTAATGAGGTACTTATAAAACGTTTTTATACACTTTGATTATGTGCATATAGGAGCTAAAAGGAGTGTAGGGAAAGTGTTAATATGCTCTAGGGACAGGTTTTAATAGGTTTAAAGGTGTTTTGGGGGTGACAGGATCCCTTTAATTAACTCTTCTGAAAGTACAACTCGTCCAGCAAAAAAACAAGCCCTCATATATCTATATTGACTGAAAAATAAAAAGGTTATGGCTCTTGGAAGAAGGGGAGGGAAAAATAAAAAATTGAAAATCGACCCAGGGTGAAGAAGTTAAGGGTGCATGACTCGTGTGAGACATGTAACTATAACACAGCACAACATGACTGAAGTTTGTCTCATTACAAACACATTTGCAGCTACAGTTGTCCTATCATAGTGTTTCAGCTTCCATAGCACATGCAGCAACAGAGCTGACCACATTGTGAGAGGAAAACTGCAGCTACAAATGTGTTTGTAATTTAACAAAGTTTCACTCTGCTGTACTGTGTTAGTTCTGCTCTCATTGCAGAGCCAAATGTCAGTCATTACTTGGTTCATACTGGTAATTCTCCTGCAGACCGGTGTCTGGTCCATAGATCTTATCAGTTTATTGATATATAAGAAAAATGTTAATTTCTTGGGAATAATACATCAAATGACAGATATCAAGATATAATTTTATTCAGCTTCCTATGACCTACATGCTCTTATAGATGGCTTGGGAGTGTTAATCCTAATGACAGAGTCCCAGGGGTACTGCTAAATGTTGCTATCATTATAACCAGTGAGGAATTATAAGGATAAATATTTGCCATCCTAATTTTTTTATCTGCTACGTTGTCAATTTCTTGAACTACAAATTACATTTATTCATTGTGTTAATTTTCATCTGTTGCTTGAGTAAAATGTTCAAGCTGGTTAAAGGTGTTTTCTCATTAAATAAATGTATCACCAATATTTAGGATCTATGTCAGAAGCAGCAGAACCATTAAGTACATGGAGGAGTTGCGCAGCCGCTAAAGCAGCAAGAAGGAAACATTTTATGAAGACTGTTTAGAAAACTGTTTAATACTGCAATTAAAAAGAAAATGTAAAAAAAACTAATCTAAAACTGTGCAATAGTGATACAACACATAATAGCATCCCAGGAAATAAGTCCGTTTTATATTTTTTGGGATTCCCACACTGACATACATAATCTACATCAAAAGACTTTAATAATCTTCATCATGTTCTACTTCAATTGATGCAGCGTTAATAAGTAAACTTAACTGGGAATCAAATTTTCTACTGCTTTTCAAAGAAAATACGGTAAATTATTTGCCTGCAGTGTAGTGTGCATATTTCTATACCGTAAACCCCCCATTCCTACGTAGAACCATCAGGCAGCATACATGTTGTAATACCTGTGTGGTCTTGGTGTTCACAGTCAGTACAGCGCGGCTGGAGCTCCGTACACATGATGGTAGAGAGTGGATGGTGTCATCAGGGGTAGGTAGACCACTAGGTGAGCGTAACAGATTGTTGCTAGTAGTTGAAGAGAGACTGTAAGAGCTCCAGTCCTCCCCTGTGATAAAAAATATACATTACATAGTACATACATATATATTACATAGTAAGATCATCCTTAAAGGAGTTTTCCAGCGCTGCTTAATTCAACAACAGGAAGCTAACGGCATTCAAATCGTCAGATACCTGCCAGGACACCAACATGAATGAGATCTGCAGATTGTAAATTTGGACAACATTGGGACAGGAAGGTAAAATCCTTACATTGCTCCAGTCCCGAAATGGGACTGAAGGAAAATTAAAACGTTCCTTGTTTTTTTGTTTAATCAAGTTTATTAGTTTCCAAATTAAGGTAACAAACATAGAAGGAAAAGTAGAGAGGACCACACGGGGTTTCCTGGAATCACATTTGCAATTGGACTTTTACTACTGTACTAAATGTTTAGTCGTTTGCCATCTTCAGATGTCTTGCCAGTTCTTGATGTTAGACATAAATGTCTCTAAAGCCCCAACCTGTTTTGGAACAGATATCGTTAACCGATTTAGATCGGGGTGTGTAGGTCCGTGCCCTCTATCTAGCTTGCTCCTTTAATTATAGTGAAAAAATTAATTAAAAAATGGTTATAAACCCATAACAATAATAGATATGACAAAGGAGACTTTATTAGGTAAAAACAAAAACAGGTCATAGCATAAATGCAACAGTACAAAAGGCATCAGACACAAAAGGAGAGGACACATGGTAAAGCACATGCAAATGCATAAAGTAATAACAAGAGCAGTTATAGGCAGGGCGGTGGAGTCAGAGTTGTGAAGTCAGTGTCAAAATAAAATGGACTGACTCAGAGTGCAAAATTTATAATAAATTACCATATGTAGTCAGTTCATGGCAGCATGTGCTGACTAAATTTTTCATAAGAATTTGGGGAAATTATGAAATGTCCTATAAATGTCTGCTCTATTTCTGACCTAAGGATCTAGGCTTTTAGTTGAGATGAATCTGTGCTGCACTTTATGAACATGCTCAGTAGTGAAGCTCCTCTGCAACAGATCAGAGGAAAAAGGCACTGAGGTCAATGGACACAGGTGGCTGAAGTGAAGGAATTGCTCCATCATTCATTTACAATGACTAAAAAAAATAACAAGCTGAAGACTTGACTCCTGGAATTTTCAAAAAGGAGTAGAGAAACTTGCTGATTTGCCTGTTTTCCCAAAGAGGAGGTTTAATCGCAGATGACATTGCTGCTTCAATGAAACAGAGACAGACATTGTTATTAGATAGTAAAGTCTTTCTGGAAGCTATTTATGTGTAAGCCAAGTCATCATATATTGCTTAATGATCAACAGCTTACTAAAGGAAAAGAAGCTGACTGAGATAGCAGTTAAGATGAGTGGGCTGCAGGACTGGCAAGAGCAAGAGGACTTGGGCCCTGCCAGTGCTACTGCTAGAATATCTTCATCCTTATCAGATGAAGATGACATTCAGCAGGCAATACATTGCCTCAGGGAAAAAGATTCCACTCACATAGCAAACTGACCATATATCGACAACATTTTTCACTTCCTCTCAAAGAAGTAGAAGACTTCAATCGTTCATCAAAACTGACTTGCAAAGGCAATTCATTTATACCCGGAGTTTGTTATAGATGTTGCCCATGTGGTTACTGCTTTACCACCAATCCAAGTTAGTGTAGAGAGGTTGCTGTCCAGCCTTAAAATAATTAGGTCAGATTTGAGGTCCTCTATGAAGGAAGATCTGATGGAGGCGACCCTATATCTTAGAACAAAGTCATAGACTGCACGTTATTCAGTAAGTTTTTGTTGAAAACTTGTTTTTTTCCTACTTACTGCATAGTGTATTGCAAAGGTACAATTTACTAAAGTTTTTTGTGTTCTAAAATTGTATTTCAATATATTTTTTCTACCTAAATTGCTTGATTATTATGTCATAATGGTGAAAAAAATCCTAATGTTGCCACTTTACTACAGTAAATGTATCACTTAAAATGAGCCATGTATGAGGGAGTGGAGTTGTGCAGTCGAAGGTTTTGGTTTACCTTCTCCACAGCCCTGAATAAGTTAATACAGAAAAAATCTGAAGTGATAAGCAACTATATGTCTAAATATCCCATGTGTATACTTATACGGCAGCAGCCATCACAGATGCGAGTGACAAGGACAGAAATGGGTGGTGACCGCTGAAGATGTGGAACGGGCACAGGTTGAAGAGGCCACTCAAGCTGTGATCACTTCACCACAATCCCTGAAACAGGACAAGATCGGGGATCATGACACAGCTGTGTGCTGCCCCCTGAGGATGTAATGTTGCAGGGAGAGGAACAAGCTGCATGAAGTGACTACAGGTCCACCCACCTGTGACCTCACCCATCAAACGACATGTCACAAGAGGTAAAGTAATAAAAACAGATATAGGGATTAGCTGTATATAGACAACCATAGAGAATTTTATAATAAAGTAGATTGCATAAAGGGTTAATTGCTTTAAGAAAGATATTTCTAAAGATGCATCATCGGTGTCAGACAACCCCTTTAATAAGGCTGGTGAGCGTTACCTGTCAGGCTGGCTGTATTCCAGTGGCTCCTCACTCGACCGCCATGTCTTCTTTTTCGTGGGCTGGGGAGCTGGGGAAAGGACTTGCTCAGCAGAGCAACACTGTGCAGTGGAGAATTAGGGGATTGCTGTACCATTGAAGCTGCCATTTTTAAAAATAAGGTGGTCCCTATGTAGAAAAATAACATTATATGTGAAAATAACCAATTAAAAAAACAAAAAAAAACAACAAACGTGTCTTACCAGTTGCCCAATAATGAAATTTACCAAAAATCTGAGACAGAAGCCCCCAAAAAATCATTCCCATAACAAAACTGCACTGTAATACTGACATGTGTGTATTATCTGTAGCACAGGTTACAGCTGATAATGTGACTTCATAATGACATTTATAGTATTGCTGTGATATTATTAGGGTATATTTGTCACCAGATTTCACAATGGAATCTGCAAATATTATTAAATAGATCTCGTAGACCTGGTGCAGCTAATGTTTTTACTTTGAAAATCCATATCACAATGGCTGTATAATTCTGTATGAGTCCAGTGAACAAGACCTGGCTGTAAGAAGCAAATGTGACCACCAGCTATCAGCGCTTTACATGGACCTGCACATTGTTATACACTTTGAACACCAGGTGGCACTATAGTATGTAAGAAAATGATTTTCTTAAAGAGGACCTGTCACCCTCCCCCCATACATGCTGATCTAATTATAGCACTGAATGCAGCATGTCTGCTGCATTCAGGCATGGGGTCCCCCATCCCTTGAGCCCCCCTGTACCCCGAGATAATTGAATTTAAAAACTTACAATGTGGTGCCAAAGAGGTGGGGGTTTAGTGGCTGGAGTCACTTTTCTTCACAGGGCAATTTCACGCCCTCTGTTTGTATTATCCTCCCTCCGCCGCCTCCCTCCTGTCACTCATGGTCTCCCTCTCCTGTGCCTGCTGCATGAGAAGCTGGACGCAGGTGCAGAGTGAGGGATCATTTTTGGAGGTGCTGGCCGCCTGCCCCACCTCCTTCGATGACGTCAGCTCCATGTTATCCACGTAGCAGGGCGTGGAAAGGCGGTGACATCACCACAGGAGGCTGGCCGCCCCTGCTCATCTCCGCCCTGCTCCATGTTATCCACGGAGCAGGGCGGGGAAAGGCGGTGACATCACCGCAGGAGGAGGGGCAGGCGGCCAGCACCTCCAAAAATGATCCCTTGCTCTGCATGCGTCCAGCTTCTCATGCAGCAGGCGCAGGAGAGAGAGACCAGGAGGGAGGCGGCGGAGGGTGGATAATACATACAGGGGGCGTGAAATTGCACGGTGAAGAGAAGTGGCTCCAGCCACTACACCCCACCTCTTTGGCTCCACATTGTAAGCTTTTAAATTCAATTATCTCGGGGTACAGGGGGGCTAGATATGGGGGACCCCTTGCCTGAATGCAGCAGACATGCTGCATTCAGTGCTACAATTAGATCAGCATGTATGAGGGGGGGGTGACAGATCCTCTGTAAAGGGGTTGTCCACCTAATGGTATTGATATCTGATGCTTACAATAGGTCGTCAATGACAGATCAGTGGACACACAGATCAGTTATCAGCTCTAACGGCGGCCGGGTATAAATAGTGAACAGAGTCAGGACAGCACTTCACTTCTTTGTGAAGATTAGCATCTATTTAGTTGAAGCAAGGAATGATTTTTTCCTAAAAGAAAAATATATATACAGTATATATATATATATATATATTTATTTAAATTATATTATATATATAAAAATTATATTATATTATAATCTACAGTTAGGGCCAGAAATATTTGGACAGTGACACAAATTTCGCGAGTTGGGCTCTGCATGCCACCACATTGGATTTGAAATGAAACCTCTACAACAGAATTCAAGTGCAGATTGTAACGTTTAATTTGAAGGGTTGAACAAAAATATCTGATAGAAAATGTAGGAATTGTGCACATTTCTTTACAAACACTCCACATTTTAGGAGGTCAAAAGTAATTGGACAAATAAACATAACCCAAACAAAATATTTTTTTTTTCAATATTTTGTTGCGAATCCTTTGGAGGCAATCACTGCCTTAAGTCTGGAACCCATGGACATCACCAAACGCTGGGTTTCCTCCTTCTTAATGCTTTGCCAGGCCTTTACAGCCGCAGCCTTCAGGTCTTGCTTGTTTGTGGGTCTTTCTGTCTTAAGTCTGGATTTGAGCAAGTGAAATGCATGCTCAATTGGGTTAAGATCTGGTGATTGACTTGGCCATTGCAGAATGTTCCACTTTTTTGCACTCATGAACTCCTGGGTAGCTTTGGCTGTATGCTTGGGGTCATTGTCCATCTGTACTATGAAGCGCCATCCAATCAACTTTGCAGCATTTGGCTGAATCTGGGCTGAAAGTATATCCCGGTACACTTCAGAATTCATCCGGCTACTCTTGTCTGCTGTTATGTCATCAATAAACACAAGTGACCCAGTGCCATTGAAAGCCATGCATGCCCATGCCATCACGTTGCCTCCACCATGTTTTACAGAGGATGTGGTGTGCCTTGGATCATGTGCCGTTCCCTTTCTTCTCCAAACTTTTTTCTTCCCATCATTCTGGTACAGGTTGATCTTTGTCTCATCTGTCCATAGAATACTTTTCCAGAACTGAGCTGGCTTCTTGAGGTGTTTTTCAGCAAATTTAACTCTGGCCTGTCTGTTTTTGGAATTGATGAATGGTTTGCATCTAGATGTGAACCCTTTGTATTTACTGTCATGGAGTCTTCTCTTTACTGTTGACTTAGTGACAGATACACCTACTTCACTGAGAGTGTTCTGGACTTCAGTTGATGTTGTGAACGGGTTCTTCTTCACCAAATAAAGTATACAGCGATCATCCACCACTGTTGTCATCCGTGGATGCCCAGGCCTTTTATGGTGGGTTTACACGCCACGATATCGTTTCGATATCGCAACTCAATGGCGCGGGAGCGCGCAATTAGTGCACGTTTCACCCGCATCGCATTGACTGTTTAGACGCTGCGATATCGTAATACAACGTCCGTGCGATGTCTCCGCCTCCCAATCCAGGATCGCATAGTTAACATGGGAGTGAATGGGTGACGTATCAAATCGCATCGTAATTGGGTGTTTACACAGCACGATCTGGCTTCAATCGCTATGCAATATCGGGGCATTGAATAGCACGCTCATTCGATCCCCGATATCGCATTGACATCGTTCCTGCATCGCATTGGACGTTCACACCATACAACGCAGGCACGATATCGGGTCCAACGATTGAACCACGTGACTTTTGATTGAAATTGTACTGCGATATCGCGACGTGTAAACCCGCCATTAGAGTTCCCAAGCTCACCAGTCAATTCCTTTTTTCTCAGAATGTACCCAACTGTTGATTTTGCTACTCCAAGCATGTCTGCTATCTCTCTGATGGATTTTTTTCTTTTTTTTCAGCCTCAGGATGTTCTGCTTCACCTCAATTGAGAGTTCCTTTGAAAGCATGTTTTCTGGTCACAGCAACAGCTTCCAAATGCAAAACCACACACCTGGAATCCACCCCTGACCTTTTAACTACTTCATTGATTACAGGTTAACGAGGGAGACGCCTTCAGAGTTAATTGCAGCCCTTAGAGTCCATTGTCCAATTACTTTTGGTCCCTTGAAAAAGAGGAGGCTATGCATTACAGAGCTATGATTCCTAAACCCTTTCTCCGATTTGGATGTGGAAACTCTCATATTGCAGCTGGGAGTGTGCACTTTCAGCCCATATTATATATATATATAATTGTATTTCTGAACATGTTTTTGTAAGCAGCTAACATAACAAAACTTGTGTCACTGTCCAAATATTTCTGGCCCTAACTGTGTATATATATATATATATATATATATATATATATATATAGCTTCATGCCTTCATATAAAAATCAGAGGCACAGAGGCACATGGAGGTACAGTATCGACCCATAACATGGTAAGAGCACCTTATCACATATCAGTACAATGGCCACATGCATACACTTTCTAGCCAAGTATTACATTGTGAGGACTAACATTCGCAACATGTCACCCCCTAGGTATCCTTAGCCTCCAAATCCAAACTGCTCAAGACTGATTTTCTTGAGGAGTTCAAGCTTTCCTGTACTGATCTACATCAGTAAGAAGAAAGGGACCAAGTGTCTGATGACAGAAGGTGAAGAATTAGTATCCCGTAGTGTCTTCCCACACAGCCAAAATGAGAAGCCAAGTATAATGCAGAATAGAAGACAGCAGCAGCGGTCTCATGTCTGCACAGCTGTCACTGCGCTGTGTCAGCCCGCTGTTGACAGATCTTACCAGTATGTAGTAATGTACTGAGAATATTGTAGTGTATAGCAACAATCGCTATGAGAATACCAAGATGTATTTAGTTAAAGGGTTGTCCAGGCTTTTTATAAAATCTTATGGTACTGTTATGCTGCTTTCACATTGCGTTATAGTTAAATCTGATGCTGTCCGATGCAGGCAGCAGCAGAGAGGAGGGGCATTTTCGGCTTGCACAGAAGGGCTTCACTGAAGGGAGGAGGGGAGAGGAGGCTGACAGGCACGAAGAAATGCACGAGGACAAAGCTAGGTAACACCCAGTCGGCTGAATTTATTAAACTTCATAAAGCTATATCTTAGCTTCTTACTAAACAGTTTTTTTAGCAAAAACGATTGCCCCAAATGTGTGTGCTGGGTGTAGGGACACATATTAACAGTCCGGGGGGTCATTTGGGGTGGTTGGTTCCCTTTAAATATAACTAAAATCAAGTGTTTAAAATAAAAAAATCTTTATTCTCACCTGTCAGCGCTTCCCCGGCGTCTCCATCAGCTCCCCGCTCAGTAACAGGACCTGGGATGATGTCACAACCCGATCAGATGATCGGATCACATGAGCGCTACCCCTCCCGGGGTCTTAAAGGGGAATTGTGGGGAGATAAAAAAAAATTTGCACAGTCCCTGCCTTCCTACATGAAGAAGCTGAGCTGTCCACTACAGTTCTAGGATCTATAGGTCGCTTGTAAATCAATAAAATCATATCTGCTCCTCAGCACTCCCCCCTCCCTTAGGGGACAGAGAAATTCAGTCATGCATAGTGCTAAAGTTTCAGGGGACAGGAAACTACCAAGTTGATATAGGGGATGGTAGACCATGACAGTGCTGAATCAATGTAGTTCTTTACATCTGCTCATAGCCCGATACATGACAGTACACATTATGCACCATCATAGCATTGCACAACAGAAGATCACAGAGTGCAATTATAGCTGCTTGGTGATGTGATTGCTATTTGAAGGGTGAACATCCCTGTTCATATACGGTATTACATAACATGTATATCAGGGGCAGGATCGCAGTGTGACCATTGGGCCAGTGGCCATGCCCCCTGTTCATGCAGAAGTATGAGTGGGCAGGAATATAACTTGATCATGGAGCCCCAGGATCCACACCCCGACACACCTCCTCTCTGCTGCAGCATGAGGCTGAATTTCTCTGTCCCCGAAGGGAAGGGTGAGAACAGAGGAGAAGATATGATTTGACTGATTTGAAAGCGCTCTAAAGATCCTAGAACTGTAGTGCCCAGCTCTGCTTCATTGTGTAGGAGGGCAGGGACAGTACAATTTTTTTTAACTCCCTGAAGTTCCCCTTTAACAATATCAGACAGGTGGTCCTCCCTGATCACAACATCCCCAGTGTTAAGATGTTCTCGGCTCCAGCAGTGGCCAGACGTAAGTGATGATCAGGGATCAGGACAGCAGGGCCCACCAGAAGAGAATGGCACTGGTCAGAAGCCCCCTGCCCCGTCAGTCAGACAGGATCTACCACCTATTAGTGTGGGGTAGCGGGAGTCGTGGAGAGAGCAAAGTGCAGGTTTGGAACTCATCTCCTAGTCATCACTATGACGCACCTCCTGCTGGGAGAGCCATTACGCTTTATTAAGGCCCAGTTACACACACAGATAATTGTGCAGAGATTGTTCACAGATGAAATCATGGACACATTGTTACATTTGTACACAGCCACAAAATGGAACAATGTGTCCATGATTCCACTGCAACCAGAGATCTGCGAACAATATCTGCACAGATATCTGTGTGTGTAACTGGGCCTTTAGTCCCTTGTGTAGTTGACAGGGAACCTGTGAGAGTCACGTTTCCAGTTATTGCTTCTTCTATCCTGCTGCTCCCGAGTATTTGTTTATAAATCTATCACACAGTTCCAGGGATATGGGCCTTTTTAATCAGCGCTCAATGTTATTGTCTTTGTCAAGGGGGCGTGGCTCACAGGGTAATTATGTAGAGCAACCTAAAGACACGCCCCCATATGGTCTTTGTAAAGAGCATATGAATTACCAGTGAATACTTGCAGGGCGACACGGGCCCAGGGCAGCCAGCACGCACGGGCCCAGGCAGAAGGGGCCCAGGGCAGAAGGGGCCCAGGGCAGAAGGGGCCCAGGGCAGCGCACAGCACGGCCAGCACAGCAGGGCCCAGGGCAGCCAGCACAGCACGGGCCAGGCAGCACGGGCCCAGGGCAGCCAGCACAGCACGGGCCCAGGGCAGCCAGCACAGCACGGGCCCAGGGCAAGCCAGCACAGCACGGGCCCAGGGCAGCCAGCACAGCACGGCCAGGGCAGAAGGGGCCCAGGGCAGCCAGCACAGCACAGGCCCAGGGCAGCAGAAGGGGCCCAGGGCAGCCAGCACAGCACAGGCCCAGGGCAGCAGGGGCCCAGGGCAGCCAGCACAGCACGGGCCCAGGGCAGCCAGCACAGCACGGGCCCAGGGCAGCCAGCACAGCACGGGCCCAGGGCAGCCAGCACAGCACGGGCCCAGGGCAGAGGGGCCCAGGGCAGCCAGCACAGCACAGGCCCAGGGCAGCAGGGGCCCAGGGCAGCCAGCACAGCACAGGCCCAGGGCAGCCAGCACAGCACGGGCCCAGGGCAGCCAGCACAGCACGGGCCCAGGGCAGCCAGCACAGCACGGGCCCAGGGCAGCCAGCACAGCACGGGCCCAGGGCAGCCAGAAACGGCCAGGCAGCAGGGGCCCAGGGCAGCCAGCACAGCACGGGCCCAGGGCAGCCAGCACAGCACGGGCCCAGGGCAGAAGGGGCCCAGGGCAGCCAGCACAGCAGGGGCCCAGGGCAGCCAGCACAGCACGGGCCCAGGGCAGCCAGCACAGCACGGGCCCAGGGCAGCCAGCACAGCACGGGCCCAGGGCAGCCAGCACAGCACGGGCCCAGGGAAGAGGGGCCCAGGGCAGAAGGGGCCAGGCTCAGCCCCATCCTGTGCACTGATAGTAACTTCCCCGGAGCCTCTCTTATGACGGTGTGGTGTGACTACTCCCAGCATGCCTCCCCGCTGTACACTGGGGGCTGTAGTCCCTATACACGTTATTGACCGCCGCTGTATAACGGTCCCGTGTCCTGCTGTTAGCTCCATCACACACACACACACAAAGGAGCAGGCGGCAGTGATGGAGTATAGCCGGCAGCAGTGATGGCGGGCCGGGCACCGGGTGTAGGTCAGTGTGCAGGCTGCGGAGCCCGGCCACCACTCACTGGTTCGGCTCCTCGGTGCCCCCCGCCCTCACACGGCCGAGTACTCACACGATCACACCTCTTATGTCATCCTCCACAGACACAGCTCACAGATCAGCGGAAGAGGCAGGACTAACGGGTTTGAACGCGTAATCCAATCAGAACGCGATAACATATGACCGCCAGAAATACTGACCAATCGTAGTGCAGGAAATGTTGCCAGGCTGAGGGACACGCCCTCAGCAACCAGAAAAGAGCGGGCAGCGGTTGCTAGGGACGCGCTGAGTGGATTTGTTTACATGGACGGGTCCTGTCTGCGGAAGTGGGGGGAGGGGTCAGAAACTAAGACACCACGTCCTGCCCTCCCACACACCCCTCATACCCCTGACTAATGCCCCCCAAACCTACTGGTGGGAGGAAAGTCCTCTGGGATTTACCCTGCTTTAGGTCTCTAGCACATGTCCGTGTTTCTGGCATGTATGCTGTCCGTGCAGTCACATCCCAGAGAACACATGCCGTTGTGGCCAAAAGTATTGACACCCTGCAATTCTGTCAGATAATACTCAGTTTCTTCCTGAAAATGATTGCAATCACAAATTCTTTGGTATTATTATCTTCATTTAATTTGTCTTCAATGAAAAAACACAAAAGAGAATGAAGCAAAAAGCAAAACATTGATCATTTCACACAAAACTCCAAAATGGACCAGACAAAAGTATTGGCACCCTCAGCCTAATACTTGGTTGCACAACCTTTAGGCAAAATAAGCTGCGATCAACCGCTTCCGGTAACCATCAATGAGTTTCTTACAATGCTCTGCTGGAATTTTCGACCATTCTTCTTTGGCAAACTGCTCCAGGTCCCTGATATTTGAAGGATGCCTTCTCCAAACTGCCATTTTTAGATCTCTCCACAGGTGTTCTATGGGATTCAGGTCTGGACTCATTGCTGCCACCTTAGAAGTCTCCAGTGCTTTCTCTCAAACCATTTTCTAGTGCTTTTTGAAGTGTGTTTTGGGTGATTGTCCTGCTGGAGACCCATGACCTCTGAGGGAGACCCAGCTTTCTCACACTGGGCCCTACATTATGCTGCAAAATTGTTGGTAGTCTTCAGACTTCATAATGCCATGCACACGGTCAAGCAGTCCAGTGCCAGAGGCAGCAAAGCAACCCCAAAACATCAGGGAACCTCCGCCATGTTTGACTGTAGGGACCGTGTTCTTTTCTTTGAATGCCTCTTTTTTTTCTCCTGTAAACTCTATGTTGATGCCTTTGCCCAAAAAGCTCTACTTTTGTCTCATCTGACCAGAGAACATTCTTCCAAAACGTTTTAGGCTTTCTCAGGTAAGTTTTGGCAAACTCCAGCCTGGCTTTTTTATGTCTCGGTGTATGAAGTGGGGTCTTCCTGGGTGTCCTACCATACAGTCAATTTTCATTCAACGCCGACGGATAGTACGGGTTGACACTGTTGTACCCTCGGACTGCAGGGCAGCTTGAACTTGTTTGGATGTTAGTCGAGGTTCTTTATCCACCCTCCGCACAAGCTTGCGTTGAAATATCTTGTCAATTTTTCTTTTCCGTCCACATCTAGGGAGGTTAGCCACAGTGCCATGGGCTTTAAACTTCTTGATGACACTGTGCACGGTAGACACAGGAACATTCAGGTCTTTGGAGATGGACTTGTAGCCTTGAGATTGCTCATGCTTCCTCACAATTTGGTTTCTCAAGTCCTCAGATAGTTCTTTGGTCTTCTTTCTTTTCTCCATGCTCAATGTGGTAGACACAAGGACACAGGACAGAGGTTGAGTCAACTTTAATCCATGTCAACTGGCTGCAAGTGTGATTTAGTTATTGCCAACACCTGTTAGGTGCCACAGGTAAGTTACAAAATACTTTTGTCCACCCCCTTTCTATGTTTGGTGTGGAATTATATCCAATTTGGCTTTAGGACAATTCTTTTTGTGTTTTTTCATTGAAGACAAATTAAATGAAGATAATAATACCAAAGAATTTTTGATTGCAATCATTTTCAGGAAGAAACTGAATATTATCTGACAGAATTGCAGGGGTGTCAATACTTTTGGCCACAACTGTATATTAGATATGGTACATTTGTTTCTCTTGTAGTTTTGCTGCTTATTAATCAGATTTATATTTTTGAAGGATAATACCAGACTTGTGTGTGTTTTAGGGCAATTATGTGGTGAGGTTAGAGTATGTGTGGTGAAATGTGTGCTGAGGGTGGAATATGTGTTCAAGCACGTGGTAGTGTGTGGCGCATTTTGTGTATGTGTTCATATCCCTGTGTGTGGTGAGTATCCTATGTTGGGGCCCCACCTTAGCTACTGTACGGTATATACTCTTTGGCGCCATCGCTCTCATTCTTTAAGTCCCCCTTGTTCACATCTGGCAGCTGTCAATTTGCCTCCAACACTTTTCTTTCACTTTTTCCCCATTATGTAGATAGGGGCAAAATTGTTTGGTGAACTGGAACGCGCAGGGTCAAAATTTCGCCCCACAACATAGCCCATGACGCTCTCGGGGTCCAGATGTGTGACTGTGCAAAATGTTGTGGCTGTAGCTGCGACGATGTAGATGCCAATCCCGGACATACATACACACACACATACACACATTTAGCTTTATGTATTAGACTAGCTGTACTACCCGGCTATGCCCGTGTTAATAAATAACTTATGTTAGCTATAACAAAATAGAATTTGAAAATGTCATATTAATGACCTGTAAGAAAATAGAAGCTGAGCTGTGATTGGTTGCTATAGGCAGCTTGATAAATTTCCAGCAAACAGTAAACCCTCCCCCCGGCCGGGCAGTATATGTTACCTCACACATACACATAATAGACAGCTCATGTGACTGACATCTGCCTTAATTCCCTATACAGCAAATGTGTTGCACATTGGCTGTTTTTAATCAGATGTTTATTTTTGGAAATTAAAGATACCAGACGTATGAGGCGAGCTGTGTGAGGCGATTTGTGCTCATCTGTGTCTGTCTGTGTGGTGTGTGTGTCCCTGGGGTGTGTGTATGTGTGTCCCTGTGGGGTGAGTGCATGTGTGCCTATAGGGTGTGTATGTGTGTGTGTCCCTGTAGGGGGGGGTCTGTGTGGTGTGTGTCTCTGTATTGTGTGTGTCTCTTTGTGGTGTGTGTGTGTGTCCCTGTGGGGTGAGTGCATGTGTCCCTATAGGGTGTGTATGTGTGGGTGTCCCTGTGGGTGGGTTCTGTGTGGTGTGTGTGTCTCTCTGTGTTATGCGTGTCTCTTTGTGGCGTGTGTGTGTGTCCCTGTGGGGTGAGTGCATGTGTCCCTATAGGGTGTGTATGTATGTGTGTGTGTCCCTGTGGGGGGGTGTCTGTGTGGTGTGTGTGTGTGTCTGAGTTGTGTGTGTCTCTTTGTGGTGTGTATATGTCCCTGTGGGGTGAGTGCATATGTCGCTATAGGGTGTGTGTGTGTGTCCCCGTGGGGGGTGTGTGTGTCTCTTTGTGGTGTGTGTGCTCAGGTGCGTGGTGAGTATCCAATGTTCGGGCTGCACCTTAGCGACTATACACTTGTTGTTATTCTTTGTGTGGTGTGTATACATGTCTCCGTGCTGGTAAATATTCCATGTCAGGGCCCCACCTTAGTGACTATATGCTGGTATGTGCTGTTAGTCTTTGGTTATGTCATTAAGCCCCTCTCATTCACAACTGTCAACTGGTAACTGTCACTTTCTCTCCATTATGTAGATAGGGCAACATTTTTTGGTGAACTGGAATGCGCAGGGCTAAAATTTCGCCTCACAACATAGCCTATGACGCTCTCAGGGTCCAGACGTGTGACTATACAAAATTTTGTGGTTGTAGTTGCGACGGTGTAGATGCCAATCCCGGATACACACACACACACACATTCAGCTTTATATATCAGGCTGCTTTCACATCAGCGTTTTTTTTTTTAAATCGCAGCAGATGCGGTGAAAAAAACGCATCTGCCGCGATTACCGCATACCGGCTGCACGGTTGCGGCACAGTTGCAGCAAGCCCCATACAATGTATATGCGGCAGGTGCGGCAAGTGCGGTTTTGGCACTTGCAGCAGGTGCGGCCGCGAAAAAAAACCGCGTCTGACCGCGTTTTTTTCCCGGCCGCACCTGCGGCAAGTGCCAAAACCGCACTTGCCGCACCTGCCGCAAGCCCGCATATACATTGTATGGGGCTTGCTGCAACTGTGCCGCAACCGTGCCGCAAGTGCAGCCGGTATGCGGTAATCACGGCAGATACGTTTTTTTCACCCGGTTTTTTCATACATTATGCCACCGCACACCATAGAAGCAACTAAAAATGGAAAGAAAGTACAATACTTTTCTATTGAAAAACAGATGTCACTGCTCACCTGGAACAGTTGTGTGACACACAACCAGTATAAGCATATGGTATGGCTGCTGCAGGATCCACAGTCCATGTGTACACGGTGGCAACAGAAGACAAATCCAAGAGGGACTGTGCTTACCTCATCCACGCTGCCATATGGTAATAAGACCACAAGTGTCTTGTCAAATAATGGGGGCTTTATTCAACGCGTTTTGGAGTGATATCCCCGCTCCTTCCTGTTAGTTTCCTGAGGAAAGAGTGGGGATATGGAGTATATCATGTGTCTCTGTATGTCCGTGCCTCTGGCATGTGGCTGCACGGACAGCACACGTGCAAGAGACACAGACATATGAAAGAGGCCTAATGGCCACCTCAGTGATCTGTGTCTGCAGGATGGAGCGCTGAGGACTGCCAGCTACAAATGACATCAAGCAATGGCTGCTCTTATCATTAGCGATTCTAGGGCACCGTCACGTGTGTGGAGTGCCTAAGGGTATGTGCACACAGGGAGTTTTAGGGCCGGATTAGCAGCGGAAAAAGCCGGTCGGTTTACATAAATTTCATGCAAATTTATGTTAATCCAAACCGGCGTTTGGATTAACATAGAAACCTATGTAAACCGACACCCGCTGTGCACACAGCGGCGGTTTACACATGCTCATCCGTTGCTAACCCGCCGGGTTCCCAGCGGGTTAGCAAAGAATGAGCTTGCTCTATATTCCGGCCGGTTCTGCAGCGGCTGCAAGCAGAATCATGTGCTGCTTCCAGCCGCGGCAGAATCGCCGGCGCTAACCCGCTGTGCACCGCCGCACACCCGCCCGTCTCCCGCAGCACGGACCCGACAGGAAGCCGGTGGACGGCTCCGGAGCTTCCTGTCGGGTCCCGCCCAGCCGCCGCCTGCCACTAACATCCCGACCCCGTGCGCAATACCCATAACAGTCCTGACCACTGTGCAAGAAAGAATAGGGCCCCTGTGCAAGAATAGTTATGGGGCCCCTGTGCAAGAATAGTGTACGGGGCCCCTGTGCAAGAATAGTGTACGGGGCCCCTGTGCAAGAATAGTGTACGGGGCCCCTGTGCAAGAATAGTGTACGGGGCCCCTGTGCAAGAATAGTGTACGGGGCCCCTGTGCAAGAATAGCTTACGGGGCCCCTGTGCAAGCATAGTGTACGGGGCACCTGTGCAAGAATAGCTTACGGGGCCCCCGTGCAAGAATAGTTTACAGGGCCCCTGTGCAAGAATAGTGTACGGGGCCCCTGTGCAACAATAGTGTACGGGGCCCATGTGCAAGAATAGTGTACGGGGCCCCGTGCAAGAATAGTTTACGGGGCCCCTGTGCAAGAATAGTGTACGGGGCCCCTGTGCAAGAATAGTGTACGGGGCCCGTGTGCAAGAATAGTGTACGGTGCCCCTGTGCAAGAATAGCTTACGGGGCCCCTGTGCAAGCATAGTGTACAGGGCACCTGTGCAAGAATAACTTACGGGGCCCCCGTGCAAGAATAGTTTACGGGGCCCCTGTGCAAGAATAGTGTACGGGGCCCCTGTGCAAGAATAGTGTAGGGGCCACTGTGCAAGAATAGTGTAAGGGGCCACTGTGCAAGAATAGTGTACGGTGCCCCTGTGCAACAATAGTGTACGGGCCCGTGTGCAAGAATAGAGTACGGGACCCGTGTGCAAGAATAGTGTACGGGGCCCCTGTGCAAGAATAGCTTACGGGGCCCCTGTGCAAGCATAGTGTACGGGGCCCCTGTGCAAGAATAGTTTACGGTGCCCCTGTGCAAGAATAGCTTATGGGGCCCCTGTGCAAGAATAGTGTACGGGGCCCATGTGCAAGAATAGTTTACAGGGCCCCTGTGCAAGAATAGTTTATGGAGCGCCTGTGCAAGAAGTGTACGGGGCCCCTGTGCAAGAATAGTTTATGGGGCCCCTGTGCAGTTGTATAGCTCACCAAGTACACAATTCCACTTGCTTTGAATGTGGATATGGGCCCCTGACCTCTTGGGCCCCTAGCTGTTGCCCCAATGATACGTCCGCCCCTGGGCCTGCCCGCAGAACAAGGTCACTGGGTCACAGGTGCCACAAAGTGAGAGTCACAACAAGGCCATGTGCACACGTTCAGTATGTGATGAGTTTTTTACCTCAGGATTTGTAGACAAACCCAGGAGTGGAGCAATCAGAGGAAAAGTCTAATAGAAACACCTGCACCACTTCTGTATTTATCACCCACTGCTGGTTTTGGCTACAAATCCTGAGGTAAAAAACTCAGCAAATTCTCAGCGTGTGCACGTGGCCTAATAACAAAACCCACAAAGGTTTGATCCCACCCCGGGAATGGCATTGGTGTTTGTCAGCTCCAGCCGCAGAAAAGAACAAACGTACAGAAGAAATGAGACATGGTCTCTAAGGGGTTAATGACCAGTGCGACGGCATCAGGCAGCAGACCTGACAGCGCACAGGACACAGCACAACCGCAGCCCCATACAACACACTGCACACTGCTGCTCCCAGGAGGCGCTTTATCATCGCGCATGCGCAGTGAAATTTTACGTCAATAGTCACACGGTTGAGTAGCTGCTGCCGCTGATTGGTGGAGATGTGCACTTCCGGGAATTAGAGGAACAGACGTACAATGGCGAGTGGCGGGGGAGAAGTGCAGGACATGGAAGGTAGGGGAGAGTGTGGGGAGACTGTGCCCCGGGGCAGATCACTGTGGAGGGATCACAGCAAGGGAATATGGCGAGGGATTGGATTATGTACAACTACAAGTCCCAGTACGAGCTGTCAGTGAGGAGGAGCCGTGTTCCTACACTGCATGATGTGCTGGGAGGGGAATGGGGCTACTGTTCCCTGGCATCAGCCGCTTCAGGGAGGATTTATGACATCACTGCTCAGAAGTGACAGCTGACAATCCCAGACATCTATGTGGAGGCTGTCAGCTGACAACATGTAGGGATGTGATTGGTGTGCTGGTTACCAAGGCAACCGCCTGACACCCACAGGGACCAGCACAGGAGGAGGCCAGGTACCTGCACACCCTCTGACTGAGCGTGCATTGCTATGGTGCATCAGAGGAAGAGGAGGCCAGTACCTGCACACCCCTCTGACTGAGCGTGCATTGCTATGGTGCATCAGAGGAAGGAGGAGGCCAGGTACCTGCACACCCTCTGACTGAGCGTGCATTGCTATGGTGCATCAAGGAAGGAGGAGGCCAGGTACCTGCACACCCTCTGACTGAGCGTGCATGCTATGGTGCATCAGAGGAAGGAGGAGGCCAGGTACCTGCACACCCCTCTGACTGAGCGTGCATGGCTATGGTGCATCAGAGGAAGGAGGAGGCCAGGTACTGCACACCCCTCTGACTGAGCGTGCATTGCTATGGTGCATCAGAGGAAGGAGGAGGCCAGGTACCTGCACACCCCTCTGACTGAGCGTGCATTGCTATAGTGCATCAGAGGAAGGAGAGGCCAGGTACCTGCACACCCCTCTGACTGAGCGTGCATTGCTATGGTGATCAGAGGAAGGAGGAGGCCAGGTACCTGCACACCCCTCTGACTGAGCGGCATGGCTATGGTGCATCAGAGGAAGGAGGAGGCCAGGTACCTGCACACCCCTCTGACTGAGCGTGCATGGCTATGGTGCATCAGAGGAAGGAGGAGGCCAGTACCTGCACACCCCTCTGACTGAGCGCGCATGGCTATGGTGCATCAGAGGAAGGAGGAGGCCAGGTACCTGCACACCCCTCTGACTGAGCATGCATGGCTATGGTGCATCAGAGGAAGGAGGAGGCCAGGTACCTGCACACCCCTCTGACTGAGCGTGCATGGCTATGGTGCATCAGAGGAAGGAGGAGGCCAGGTACCTGCACACCCCTCTGACTGAGCGTGCATGGCTATGGTGCATCAGAGGAAGGAGGAGGCCAGGTACCTGCACACCCCTCTGACTGAGCGTGCATGGCTATGGTGCATCAGAGGAAGGAGGAGGCAGCGGCCTGTTACTGTCAGTGTAGGTGTCACTGTCTGGGCCAGGGAACATCTCTGCTATGGGCGGTCCGTGCTTCTCTTGTCATTGGTGTCTGTCTCTGACCCATTACCGTCAGTAGGAATATCACCCTGTCTCTTGGAGATATTAGCGGCTCAGGCCTCTGGAGCAGTGTTGGTGCACTGGGCGCTGCCATTCCTCTCCTGCTGTACCCATCCCTGCAATAATGGCTGCGGGCAGATCACACTGCCCCACCATTGTTTATCTATGGGCAGCACAGCGGTCGGGTGCTCATTTTGATAGAAGCCTGAGAAATCTCCCATCAATTTGTTTTTTTTTCCCTTTATAAAAAAAAAAAAAAACACTGCTGAATCTGTAATGAATCCTGCCACACTGACCCCAATCATCAGACATCCACGGCCTGCTGTGAGATATATCCAGGCTGTAGGAGCCAAATGGGCCCACGTTTTTTAAGAACTTGATAAAGAAATCCTATTGATAAGGTAAAGTATGTTTGTACCATGTTACTTCGATTTCACACCACGGCACAGTCACGTCCGGTGTAAACCTGACAGCCCCTGACCTGATTTTGCAGTAATGCAGCCCTATGGGGCTGGATGGAGCCACATAGCAGCTATCTGCCTTCCGGTTTCCATCTGTCCAGGAGGATCTGGGACAATTCGGATTTTTCTCCCGGACACAAAAACGTTGCTTGCAGCGTTTTTTTGTCCGGGGGAAAAATTGGAACAAATCAAATCCTCCCAGATTCTTCGCCCCCTAACATGGGGATCTATGGCGTCAGATCCAACATAAAATCAGATCCAGGAGCCAGACACCGGGTGCTGGAGTTTAGCAGCGACCGCTGCTAAACTTCAGCACCATGAGCTGTCCCATGCAGAGACAAAGACTGCAGCTAGCGGTCTTGAAACTTCAGTGGCTGCGATCAGAGGGATCCGGCTGCAAATTGGACCGGGAGGCATATTTGCCCTCCGGTTCGGTTTCAAAATCGGGTCCGGGGCTGTCAGGTTTACACTGAACAGCCCCGGACCTGATCAGGCCGTGGTGTGACGCCGGACTTAGACAGTGGATAGAAAAATATTCTAATCTGAGTGACCTCAGTGGTTGATACCTTTTAATGGATGGTAATAAATAGCAAGCTCTCCAGACAACTCAGGTCTCTTCTTCAGGCTGATATAAGACAAAGTCCTATTTTGGCACATTTACCCTGTTTTCTCGACAATAAAACTGCATCTTGTATTAATTTTTGGTCCCAAAGATGCACCATGTCTTATTTTCAGGGGTGTCTTATTTTCCCATGAAAAACAATTCTCCATCATACAGCACCCCCATTATCCTATTGCAGCCCCCATCAGCCCATGATAGCCCCCAATATAGCACCCCCATCATCCCATTATAGCCATATACAGTATGGTAGCAGCAAAAAAATAAAGTGCCAATCCGAGCACAGCATCTGTGTGCCAATCAGAGGCCATGCGCCAACGTCACCTCCTATTACATAGTAACATAGTAACATGGACTCTAGTTCAACCCATAGCCTAACATGTTGATCCAGAGGAAGGCAAAAAAAAAACCATGTGGCAACACTAAGCTCCACATTGGGGGAAAAAATTCCCTGGATCAACGCCCTATCAAAAATCTAGTATATATAACTGGTAATATTATAGTTTTCAAGAAAGGCATCCAGGCCCTTCTTAAATGTTAGTAGTGACTCACTCATTACAACATCATGTGGCAGAGAGTTCCATAGTCTCACTGCTCTTACAGTAAAGAATCCGCGTCTGTGATTATGATTAAACCTTCCTTCCTCCAGACGTAGAGGATGCCCCCTTGTCCCAGTCTCAGGCCTAAGAGTAAAGAGATCATTAGAAAGGTCTCTGTACTGTCCCCTCATATATTTATACATTATTATAAGATCACCCCTAAGCCTTCGTTTTTCCAAGCTAAATAACCCCAAGTTTAATAACCTGTCTTGGTATTGCAGACCCCTTAGTCCTCTAAAAAGAAAAATAGGGAGGGGGACAAGAGGCGCAATAGTGCCCTATCACTAGTGACACTTGTGTAAGCTGGTGGTGCTATGAAGCTGCTCACCTGGTCCAGTTGTGATCCCCACAACTGGTTTGAAGGCGTTTTGGAAACAGTGTTCCAGCTGCTGCAGGACCTCCACCGACCACTAGATAGTGGTTTGAATCCAAGACAATGATGGGAGTGCTGGTGTGTCACGGTCCGCTCTGCTGTGGTATAAATAAACTCACCAAAGAGTCAGCAGTTATTCCATCCTTTATTTCCTCCTCTCTCCTACGCGTTTCAGCGCCACACCAGGCCCCTTCCTCAGGGATGTCCCTGAGGAAGGCGCCGGGTGTGGCGCTTAAACGCGTAGGAGAGAGGAGGAAATAAAGGATGGAATAACTGCTGACTCTTTGGTGAGTTTATTTATACCACAGCAGCGCGGACCGTGACACACCAGCACTCCCATCATTGTCTTAGTCCTCTAATGACTTTTGTCGCTCTTCTCTGGACCCGCTCTAGTTCAGCTATGTCTTTCTTATACACCGGAGACCAGAATTGTACACAGTATTCTAAGTGTGGTCGCACTAGTGACTTGTATAGAGGTAAAATTATGTTCTCCTCATGAGCATCTATGCCTCTTTTAATGCATCCCATTATTTTATTTGCCTTTGCAGCAGCTGCCTGACACTGGCCACTAAATGTGAGTTTGTCATCTACCCATACACCCAGGTCTTTTTCAGTGACAGTTTTGCCCAGTGTTTTACAATTAAGCACATAATTATACCTTTTGTTTCCTCTGCCCAAGTGCATAACTTTACATTTATCCCCATTAAAGCGCATTTGCCATTTAGCAGCCCAAGCTTCTAGTTTACATAAATCCTCCTGTAATATAAAATTGTCCTCCTCTGTATTGATTACCCTGCAGAGTTTAGTGTCATCTGCAAATATTGAGATTCTACTCTGTATGCCCCCTACAAGGTCATTAATAAATATATTAAATAGAAGCGGGCCCAACACTGACCCCTGTGGTACCCCACTGTTAACTGTGACCCATTCTGAGTGTGTTCCATTAATAACCACCCTTTGTTTCCTATCACTAAGCCAGTTCTTAACCCACTTACTCATATTTTCCCCTATCCCCATTGCCCTCATTTTATGTATCAACCTTTTGTGTGGCACCTGTATCAAAAGCTTTTGAAAAGTCCATATACACCACATCCACTGCATTTCCTTTGTCCAGTCCAGAACTTACTTCTTCATAGAA
Organism: Allobates femoralis; assembly: GCA_033576535.1. Classification (NCBI taxonomy): domain Eukaryota; kingdom Metazoa; phylum Chordata; class Amphibia; order Anura; family Aromobatidae; genus Allobates; species Allobates femoralis. Next base: position 96,766,282 of record JARQOC010000001.1, read on the forward strand.
GCTTATCAGATTAGTTTGACAGGAACGGTCCCTCGTAAAACTATGTTGATAATGGGTCATGAGGTTATTTTTCTTCAGATACTCCAGTATAGCATCTCTTAGAAAACCCTCAAGGATTTTACCCACAGTAGAGGTTAAGCTTACTGGCCTATAATTTCCAAGTTCAGTTTTTGTCCCCTTTTTGAATATTGGCACCACATTTGCTATACGCCAGTCCTGTGGTACACACCCTGTTATTATGGAATCTTTAAATATTAAAAATAATGGTCTATCTATGACAGTACTTAATTCCTGCAGCACTCTGGGGTGTATCCCATCCGGGCCCGGGGATTTGTCAATTTTAGTGATTTTTAGACGATGCTGTACTTCCTCTTGGGTTAAGCAGGTGACATTTAATTGAGACTTTTTGTTATCACTGATCATATTGTCTGTCATGGGATTTTCTTGTGTAAATACTGTTGAAAAAAAGTCATTTAGCATATTGGCTTTTTCCTCATCCTCATCCACCATTTCACCCAGACTATTTTTAAAGGGGCCAACACCATCATTTTTTAGTTTCTTACTATTTATGTAGTTAAAAAATATTTTGGGATTCTTTTTACTTTCTCTGGCAATGAGTCTCTCTGTCTCAATCTTTGCTGCCTTGATTTGCTTTTTACAAATGTTATTTAATTTTCTGTATTTATTTAATGCTTCATCACTACCTACTTGCTTTAATTCCCTAAATGCTTTCTTTTTGTCACATATTGCACTTCTTACCGCTTTATTTAGCCATAGTGGTTTCCTCCTATTTCTAGCATGCTTATTCCCATAGGGTATATATTGTGCACAGGTCCTATTCAGGATGCTAATAAACATCTCCCATTTGTGTTGTGTACTTTTATGTCTCAGGACATCGTCCCAGTTTATTGCACTAAGATCATCTCTCAACCGTTGGAAATTTGCCTTCCTGAAGTTTAGTGTCCTTGTAGCCCCTCTACTACACGTCTTAGTAAAGGATACTTGAAAGCTTATTAAGTTATGATCACTATTACCCAAGTGACCTCCAACCCGTATGTTTGATATGCGGTCCGGCCTATTGGTTAATATTAGGTCCAGCAGTGCCCCCCTTCTTGTTGGGTCCTGAACCAGTTGTGAAAGGTAATTGTCTCTCATAGTTTTCAAAAACTTATTACCTTTGCTGGAACTGCAGGTTTCTGATCCCCAATGTATTTCAGGGTAGTTGAAGTCCCCCATAATAATGACTTCTCCCTGAGTCGCTGCTTCATCTATTTGCTTTATGAGGATATTCTCCTCCACTTCCATTATTGTTGGGGACTTATAACAAACCCCTATCAGTAATTTATTATTTTTTCCCCCTCCCCTTATCTCCACCCACAGGACTCTACATTTCCATTAGATTCACCTATATTATCACGCAGGATGGGTTTTAAGGATGATTTTACGTATAAACATACACCTCCTCCTCGCCTATTTGTACGGTCATTTCTGAACAGACAATAGCCCTGTAAATTAACAGCCCAGTCATGGCTCTCGTCCAGCCAAGTCTCCGAAATCCCCACCATGTCATAATTATTTTCCAACAAAATCAATTCTAATTCCTCCATTTTGTTGGTGAGGCTTCTGGCATTAGTGAACATGCACTTTATGCATCTCTCGTTTACCTCTATTCCTTCTTACTAGTTGACTGTTCTAACCCCACCCCCCATGCCACCCCCAATTTTATTACTTGTGCCCAGGTTACTGTTTACACTATCTTCCCCTCCTATACAATGAATACCCTCCCCCCCAATCCCTAGTTTAAACACTCCTCCAACCTTCTAGCCATTTTCTCCCCCAGCACAGCTGCACCCTCCCCATTGAGGTGCAGCCCGTCCCTAGCATAGAACCTGTAGCCAACAGAGAAGTCGGCCCAGTTCTCCAGGAACCCAAACCCCTCCTTCCTACACCAATTCCTGAGCCACTTATTTATCTCCCTAATCTCCCTTTGCCTCTCTGGTGTGGCATGTGGTACAGGCAGTATTTCAGAGAATACTACCTTGGAGGTCCTTGCCTTAAGCTTGCAGCCTAATTCCCTGAAATCATCTTTAAGGACCTTCCACTTACCTCTAACTTTGTCATTTGTGCCAATGTGCACCATGACCGCTGGGTCCTCACCAGCCCCTCCCAGTAATCTGTCAACCCGATCAGCGATGTGCCGGACTCGAGCGCCCGGTAGGCAGCACACTGTTCGACGATCCCTGTCTTTGTGACAGATTGCCCTATCTATTCCCCTAATAATTGAGTCCCCCACTACCAGCACCTGTCTGGCCTGCCCTACTCTCCTGTTTTCCCCCTTATTGGAGCAGCCACTCCTCTGGCTTTCAGAGGTCATGCCCTGCTGCAGCAGTGCTGTACCTGAACTCACACCCCCCTCATCTGCCAACATAGCAAATTTATTGGGGTGTGCCAGATCAGGGCTAGCCTCCCTGGCACCCTTCCCTCTACCCCGCCTTCTAACTGTCACTCAGCTAGCTACCTCACGGTCCTGCAGCTCCATACTACCATCCTCCCCCACATCTATCCCATTGAGCAGCTGTTCAGTGAGCAGCAGACTCCTTTCCATATTGTCTATGGATCTCAGCGCTGTCAGTCGTTCATTTAGATCCAGTATCTGGGCTTCCAAATGCACAACGTACTCGCATCTCACACAGCAGTATGCACCCTCGACCGGCTGGTCAAGGAATGCATACATGTGGCAAGATGTACACTGGATGGCATTGCCAATCATGGAGCTCATTTCCTAATGGGGATTGCACTAGACAGAAATGATAAGTAAAAAAATGCAAAGTATTAATAAAATACAACCAACAATTCAGTAATTTCTCCCTTCCAAACTCCCTGAATCCAAAGTCACTGAATCACAAGTCACACACTTACTTCTGTCGCACTTGCGCTCTGTCACACGTAGCTCGCGGTCACACTCGCTAGAGAATCAGATATAAAGAGGGGTTTTTTTTGTGTTTTTTTTTCCCTTAGCAGAAAATCAGCCTACAGCTCAGTGTACTTCCAAAAAAATTACACTGATTGGTGCGCGGATGCTGGGCTCTGTTTGGCCTGAGGTTTACCATACATCTGTAGTACGGCAGCAGAGGCCGAGTGGCACCCTGAATACCACCGCGGGCACCTGACAACAGCGGCAGCCGGGTGGTCAGTAGATTACTCACGGCTGCATGCCCTGGTCTTCTGATCGGTGGCATGCTGTTATTTAAAAAAGTACGCCTTCTTTTTGAGGGCCCCATATTTTTGGGGAAACACAGTATACCTATATATGTGCCGTGTCAGACTTTCTTATACCAGCCTGAAGAAGAGACCTTAGTTGTCTCTAAAGCTTGCTATTTGATACCATCTTTTCAGTCAGGCTGCTTTCACATCAGCGCTATTTAAAATTTGCGGCAAATCTGACAGGTTTGCCGCAACTGCAACGTAACAGAACACTTGCGGCAAGCCCCATTTATTCCCTATGGGACTTACGGTCAGGTGGGCAAGTGCGGTTTTGCCGAATCCGGCACTTGCGGCGAAGGAATTGAAACGCTGCTAGAGCGGTTACTGCAACGTAGCAAGGCACAAAATGTCAGATTGTTGTATTTTTTGTGACTTGTTTATTGCGGTAATATAGGTGTCACAATGCAGCCCACTTACCTCTACCGCAAAGCTGCAACCGAACAGAGCGAACTGTGGTCGTGCGACAGCAGCCAAAGTCACCGTGTAGCCTTGAGATCGCTGCAGCCTAAGGGGTTTGTCACAAGTGAAAAGGGTAAAACTGCAGAGTGTCTGTATAACTAGTAAACTTTGCCACTCTCCTCTTTTTTAAAAACGCTCTCAATTATCCACAATTTTTTTTAATTCATTAGTTTACAGTTCTATGCCTAGTGAGCTGTTACCTAGGTTATGAGCAATCGCTGCCCCTCGGGCCCTGTGCCCGCCAGGTCCCTTGACACATCCAGCTAGACTCTCCTTACACTTTTCACATGCTGCAGAGGTAAACCTTTCTGGTATAGCAGCATGGATGATCGTTCTGATTTGACTATTGGTGCGACCATGCCGCCTGCTCAAGGTGTCTGTCTTCAGGAGCGAACTGGTCAAGGAAATGGAAAGTCAGGAGGCAGAGGAGCAGAACCCTCTAGAAGAAACCACAAGAAAACCCCTTTAACACGCCAACTACAAAGCCTACAAGCTAGCAGAATAAAATTAAATACAGATTCAATCAGATCATAAATGTATAAGAAATCAGGACCCAGGATGACTAAGGTCCAAAAACCTACAGCATTAAAAAGAAAATAACAGAAGAAACCCGTCAATAAATGTACAATCTCACCCCAATATCAGTATTAGAATCCTCGTTGTGAGTCGGGGAGCTGCATACATAGACCTCTGGGCAGAATGTCATCCTGTGTGCCCTACAATGGAGGTGGTGTCCAGATCACCATCTATCTGTTAGAATAGAAGTTCTGGCAGATGAATACAGGTCCACACAAAACTCTGGAGAGGTTGTGGTGTGATTGGCGAGCCTTATAGTGTCTCATTGTTCTCATTGTGTGATTTATACCTTGATTGAATTTCTTCTTTCTTTCTCGTCCACTGCCCTATTGCATGGGGTGATGATAATGCCACCTTGGTACATTGCTGGTACACATGCGAGTTCATAGTCTTCCCCCCCCCAAGACGCTCCCCCTCACTACCTGACCTATCCATCGTCGTCAACGATTGCTCTCTCTCTCCAGTCCCCCATGCCAAGTGCCTCGGGGTTATCCTTGACTCTTCCCTCTCCTTCAAGCCCCACATCCAGGCCCTCGCCACCTCCTGCCGACTCCAGCTCAAAAACATCTATAGGATTCGCACTTTCCTTGACCACGACACTGCTAAAACCCTTATTCACGCTCTCATCATCTCCCGCCTCGATTACTGCAACCTCCTGCTCACCGGCCTCCCCAATACCTCCCTTACACCTCTCCAATCTATCTTGAACTCCGCTGCCCGCCTAATCCATCTGTCTCCCCGCTACTCCCCTGTCCCCCCCCCCCCCCCCCCCCCCTCTGCCAAGCCCTTCATTGGCTCCCTGCTTCCCAGAGATCCCGGTTTAAAATATTAACCATGACATACAAAGCCATTCACAACTTGTCCCTTCCATACATCTCTGACATGGTCTCCTGTTACCTACCCTCACGCAATCTGCGATCCTCCCAAGAGCTTCTCCTCTACTTCCCCCTCATCTCCTCTTCGCACAACCGCATACAGGATACAGCATACAACCGTGCTTCACCCAGACTCTGGAACTCACTGCCCCAACACATCAGACATTCTCCTACCCTGGGAACCTTCAAAAAAAGCCTGAAGACCCACCTGTTCCGCCAAGCTACCACCTGCAATAAGACCCGGTCCACCACACGCCTCATGACTGGAATTTCCCCCTCCTACTGTATCCCCACCCGCCCCTCGTAGACTGTGAGCCTTTGTGGACAGGATTTCTCCCCTCTTGTTTCTGTACAACTGAATTGTCAACATTTATTGTTACTTGTATTGCTACAATGTTACTTGTCCTAGTCTGCCCTTTTTAACATGTAAAGCGCCATGGAATATAATGGAGCTATATATATATTAATAATAATAATAATACAAACTTTTACTTATCAGTTGATAAACGTGCAGAGTCTGAGGAGTCTACTGATGATGACGTTAAGGAGAAGCGGGATCTTCCAGATGGTGAAGTGCAGAATGGTGAACAACCTACAGGTACAAGCTATATTAATCCCAGAGCCCTGCTGTTTATACACATCATGTTTCAGGTTATAGTAACATTAACTTGACAGCGGATTCATGGCACCAACCACAGGCTGCTGAGTTATTGCCACCATGTGAGAAGTCTAAGCCATGTCCCTGGCAGCTTCTCCCCTCCCCGCGCCCTGTGACTGACAGGTGTTACCTTATGTGGGTAGATAGGCAGAGACCTCTAAGGTAAGGCAGCGACTGATATTTGGTTAACAGCTATTTCACATGTATTACCAATCATAAGGGTGCATACTCGCGATGAGTAAACGCGGCATTTTGGATGCAACGTCTTACCGCTGCGTTGTACAGTACAAGCACAGTGGATGGGATATGTAGAAATCCCATGCTCGCTATGCTTTTCCCCGCCGCAGCTTTATTATGACTGCAGTGAAGGTTGCCAGATTTCTGCAGCATGTTAATTTCATGCTGCGGAGTCATAAGTGATAATCAGCAGGTGAAATGCCCCCCCACCGCTGATGGTAAGTACAGGGTGGCTGGGGTCTCCCTGCGTGTACCTGCAGGTTCCCTTTGGATCGTGTGCACATACCCTAAAGATACACTTCCATTAAAATTGTGTGAATGTATATGCAGTGTATAGGTGTATTACTATACTCTCTGATCACTGTCCTCTCTGATTTCCAACCATGCTCCAGTCCATCCTCTTCTGGGTCATGTGGTGACTATTCCGACTTGCCAGCTCACACTGGGCGCTGTGAGTGAGACATAAGTTCCAATTACAATGTAAGCCTATGGGATCTAAGGTGTAATGTTTCTCCTTGTGGAGAGTGACGTGTAGCATGCGTGTGAGGAGTCTTATGAGCCATACAATGATCTTTTGGGAAATCAAATATGCACATTCAGAGAGGAAGAGGGCTTGAACGTTCGTGCCATGTATTGGAAGTAGCCGTCCAAAAAGTCTACCGTGTTTCCCCGAATATAAGACGGTGTCTTATATTAATTTTACCCCCAAAAGTCCCACCCTGTCTTATATTCGGGGTATGACTTACCGTATATACTCGCGTATAAGCCGAGTTTTTCAGCCCAAAAATTGGGCTGAAAAGTCTCCCCTCGGCTTATACGCGAGTATATACGGGACCCCCTCACTGTTTGGCGCCCCCACCTCAGCATGGGCCCCCCCGCACGCAGCGCTGCGCTCATACATTACCAGCCTGTCAGCTGTCATCCTCCGGTGGCGGATCGCGGCTCCCGGCTCTGGCTTCCATCTTCATCTGTGTCTTCCTGCATGTCACATGACCGGCCGGCGTCGCGATGACGTCATCGCGATGAGCCCCGGTCACAAAGCAGGAAGACACAGATGAAGATGGAAGCCGGAGCCGCGATCCGCCACCGGAGGATGACAGCTGACAGGCTGGTAATGTATGAGCGCAGCGCTGCGTGCGGGGGGGGGCCATGCTGAGGTGGGGGCGCCCAAACAGTGAGGGGGGCCTGGGGCTGCTGTGTACTACCCCTGGGACTGCTGTGTACTACCCCTGGGGCTGCTGTGTACTACCCCTGGGGCTGCTGTGTACTACCCCTGGGGCTGCTGTGTACTACCCCTGGGGCTGCTGTGTACTACCCCTGGGGCTGCTGTGTACTACCCCTGGGGCTGCTGTGTACTACCCCTGGGGCTGCTGTGTACTACCCCTGGGGCTGCTGTGTACTACCCCTGGGGCTGCTGTGTACTACCCTGGGGCTGCTGTGTACTACCCCTGGGGCTGCTGTGTACTACCCCTGGGGCTGCTGTGTACTACCCCTGGGGCTGCTGTGTACTACCCCAGGGGCTGCTGTGTACTACCCCTGGGGCTGCTGTGTACTACCCCTGGGGCTGCTGTGTACTACCCCTGGGGCTGCTGTGTACTACCCCTGGGGCTGCTGTGTACTACCCCTGGGGCTGCTGTGTACTACCCCTGGGGCTGCTGTGTACTACCCCTGGGGCTGCTGTGTACTACCCCCCTGGGGCTGCTGTGTACTACCCCCCTGGGGCTGCTGTGTACTACCCCCTGGGGCTGCTGTGTACTCACCCCCTGGGGCCGCTGTGTACTACCCCCTGGGGCCGCTGTGTACTACCCCTGGGGCCTGCATACCACTGGGGAGGCTGCTGTATACTACCACTGGGGGGGCCTATATACCACACTGCTGGGGGCTGTATACCTGTGCTGGGTTCCACCCTCGGCTTATACACGAGTCAATAGGTTTTCCCAGGTTTTGGGGGCAAAAGTAGGGGGTCGGCTTTTATACACGGGTCGGCTTATACACGAGTATATACGGTATATTAAAAAAAAAATGACAAAAATGAAAAGCCCCAGCACCATACAGTATGCCACTGCAGCCCCCAGCACAGTACCGTTAAAACCGCAATTCCGCCGCACAGCCGACTTGCGGCACACTTGCGGCATACTTGCGTCAGGTCCCCATACAATGTACGGTACTGTATGGGACACTTGCCACAAGTGTCCCATACAGTACCGTACATTGTATGGGGACCTGCCGCAAGTGTGCCGCAAATCGGCTGTGCGGCGGAATTGCGGTTTTAATGGGCAAGTCGGCAAGGAAACATCCTTACTTTTTAGGGTAATGGCGGCCTCGGGCTATGGATTCCTCCGCGGTGCAGGGCGTTGTCCAGATGCTTCTTCATGCAGGAGCTTCTGGCCAATCAGCACTCGAGCCGATGAGCCAATCAGCGCTCGAGATGCTGGGGAGCCGCTGGCCAATCAGAAGCTCCTGCCGGCAGCAGTGACGTCAGGCCGGGGAGACAGGCGCACAAGATTAACCCTATGCCCTCGGTGTTACCTGCGGCACCTGAGGGCAGGGGGGAGCCCACGGGGGACAGCGGACCTGCGGCTGCACCTGAGGGCAGAGGGGAGCCCACGGAGGACAGCGGGGCCAGTAGGACAGCGGGGACACAGGTAAAACATGCAATGGGCAAAAATGGCACTTTAGCAGTACCCTGTCTTATATTCCCCGAAAATAAGTCACCCTGTCTTATAATCGGGGTATGATTTATATTGGAAAATTCTGCGCCAGCCCTGCCCTGACTTATATTCGGGGGTGACTTGTTTTCGGGGAAACAGGGTATCTTGTCCCTTTTAACTAACCTCTCCATATGACTTAGAATATAAGCCAAGTGTTTGCTCCTCGTCAGTGACTCGCGGTGTACAGCTACTTTACTTTGGTTTCTGGTTTTGCAAATCTGCAGCAAATCCTAGGGGTTGCTTTTCTTTTGGCAGGAGGTCTCCTGCGTATTTGCTGCAGATTTTACAATGGAAACTATAACAAAAGTACATAAAAGAATTGTCATGCTCATTCTTTCAAAAACTCCACAAAACCTGTGGTGTTTCCACTTTCTGCAGAGAACAAAGTCTAGTGTGTGTGTGGACAACTTTTCCTGTAATCACATAGGTTTTGATGTTAATCAAAAACGCAGGAAAGGATTAGCATAAATTTACATAAAACACAGGCAAATCCGCAGGTCAAAAACGCCCTCTGTGAACTACGCCTAAAGGTGACATGTGGCTCACATATAGAGCCTGGTGAGATACAGAGAGTCGGAACCTTAGTCATATGGCTCAGTATAAGACCATAGTGACCCTGGGAATGGGGGAGAATGGTGATCAGTGAATACAGTAATACACGTGTACTGCATATATATTAACAAATGTTTAGCCCAAAACAATTCTAATAGGAGTGTTTGTTAGGATGAAGGTGTCAGCATTTATCCTCGCTGGGGGGAAAATTCCTAAGAATGTTTATGGCACAGTGTGGTGATCTGGACGTGTAATGGGGCCTAATGACAATATAGAGCTGGACACATCCATGTCTCTCGGTCTGACTATGGACCAGCTGCTGGAGATATAGCTGCGATTCTCAAGATAATTTATCAATGCCTTCAGTGCCTTGAAAAAGTATTCATACCCTGTGAACATTTGCACGTTTTTTCATCTTACACTCACAAACTTAAAGCCTTGTGCGTTTTTTTTGCTTATTTTTTTTTCGGCGTTTTTGTGTCACCTTTTGTTACACACCTGCATGTCCTTCCCCAGCAAAGTCTTTGAGGGTTCTGGAGGATTGTGATTACGATGGTTATTTTTTCCTTCCTCTTTAGGTGCAGATTGTGGCAAAGAGAAAAGAGCATGTCAATCGTTCGCTGCGATTTGTAGCCCTCCCATCTATTAACTATACTAACAAAAACGCATGGCCGCAATCTGCACCAAAAATGCAGTGTCGACACATACCCAAAATCTGTTGTATTGTGATTTATGTGATACACTAAGTATGAAGTATTGGTGAAGTGTAAAGGAAATGATCCATGGTTTTCTAAACATATAAAACAATATAAATCTGCAAATTGTGACTTGTTTGTATTCAACCCCTGAGTCAATGCTTTATAGGGTCACTGTTCAGTTCAATTACTGCTGTAGTCTTTTGGAGATGTCACTATCAGCTTTGGACATCTAATGGCTGAAATATTTGCTCATTATTCTTTGCAGAATAGCTCTAGCTCAGTGAGATTGAATGGAGGAGTCTATGAACAGTAAGGGTGGGTTTACACTTTTCAATATCGCAATTCAATGGCGCGGGAGCGCGCATTTAGTGCACGTTTCTCCCGCATCGGAGGTTTACACATTGCGATTTAGGAATCCAACGTCCGTACGATGTCTACGCCCCCCAACCCAGGAACGACCATTTAACATGGGAGTGAATGGGTGACGTTGAACTTCACATCGGAGTTGGGCTGTTACACAGCACGATCCGGCTCCAATCTCCATTCAATATCGGAGCATTGAATAGCACGCTCATTCAATCCCCGATATGGCATTGACATCATTCCTGCATCGTATTGGACGTTCACACCATACAACGCAGGAACGATATCGGCTCCAACGATCGAACCACGTGACTTTTCATTGAAATTGGACGCCGATATCGCAACGTGTAAACCCCCCTTAATTGTAAGTCTTGCCTCAGATTCTGAGTGCGATTTATGTTTGGACTTTGACTTGACGATTAACACAAATGAATATGCTTTGATCTAAACCATCCATTGTAGCTCTGCCTGGAGGTTTAGGGTCATCGTCTTGCTGGAAGGTGAACCTACACCCCAGTCTGTAGTCTTTTGTAGCCTCTAACAGGTTTTCTTCCAGGATTGCCCTGTATTTGGCTCCATCCATCTTCCCATCTACTCTGACCATCTTCCCTGCCCCTGCTGAAGAAAAGCCTCTCCACAGCATAATGCTGCCACCACCATGTTTGACAGTGGAGATGCTGTTTTCATGGTTATATGCAGCTTTAGTATGTCGACACAGTGTTTGCATTTAGTCCACATCGTGTTACATTGGTCTAACCTGACCAGAGCACCTTGTTCCTATTGCAGCTGTGTCCTCTACGTTACGTTACTTTGCAATCTGTAAGCGTAACTTCTTACGGCTTACTTTCTAAAATGGTTTCCATCTTATTACTCTTCATTAAATGCCAGATTTGTAGAGTATATGACTAATAGTTGACCTGGGAACAGATTCTCCCACCTAGTTGTATGCAGCTCCTCAAGTGTGATTATGGGCCTATTGGCTGCTTCTTTAATTAGAGCTCTCCTTGCTTGGGATGTCAGTTTAGATGGACAGCGATAGCTGGTTAGGTTTGCAGTTGTACAATACTCCTTCCATATTTTGGATATTGGATTGAACAGATTTGTGAGATGTTTAGTGCTTGGGCTATTTTATTTGTAGCCTAACCCTGCTTTAATCTTTTCCACAACTGTATCCCTGACCTGTCAGGTGTGTTCTTTGGTTTTCGTGATTCTATTTGATCCCTAATGCTCTCAAACAAACCTCTGAGACCTTCACAGAACAGCTGTAGTTATACAGAGAATAAATTACACCCAGAAGGACTTGGTTCACAAATTTAGGTGACTTCTGGAGGCAGCTGGTCACTCATTTTATTTAGGAGTATCAGACTACAGGGGGCTAAATGCAAGTGCTGCTCATAATTCTCAGATTTATATTTTTTAATATCTAGAAAGCTATGAATAATTTCCTTTTACACTTCACAAATACTTTCTACTTAATGTTGGTGTATCAAATCAAATCCCAAGCTCCTGGGACTGGTGTCATCAGCTTCTCAATGGGGAATTAGCAATCCAAAAATTGGAAAGCGTCGTACATCTTATCGTGCAGTAATGAGTTGTAAATCTCTAATAATGCCGCATGATTGTCGCTTTGCCAGTGCTGCCAGCTGGTTGCGTCATTATAGTCTGTTGATTGGCTGTAACAACGCATTAGTTGGCAGAGCCCGGTGTAAAGTAAGTAAATAGAGAAGCATTGTGTACGGCAGCTCCATGGACTCACTACTGGCATAAACACTGGGCCTTTCATGAAAATGGGTAGAAAGCAAGATGGTGGGGTTCCCCTGGGCAATCGGTCATCACTCGAGCTGTCAGCTTCTAATGCAAGCCAGAAATTGGTTGGCACGTCTGACATCACTGGCTTTCCATTATGTTAATTTCTCTGAATGTCCACCACTGTTTCACAATACTGGTCATTCTGTCCGGCTGTCAGACTTTTCCCTGGATACCTGTCCTGCAGCCAAACAGTATACATTACTAAGCTGGAGCAGAGTCAGAGCGCAGATCATTTATAGGGGGAGTAAGCAAGACGTTAATGTTGGCGTCTGCCCACAAGACTGATGTGTCATTTCTGAAGTTGTCCCTCAGATTCCCACTGTGGATCTGCAGTTTGCACTGCCGTGGATTCATACATTGCTGGGCTCCATTGTCATTCAATGAAGTTATTCTTATTGTGTTCCTGTTTGAAATCTAGAAAATGTACACTTCCTTCAACAGTGAATATTTATTTTTCTATGGTGAAACCAAAAATCTATTTTTGTTAACATTCCTGGGCTGTAGATTTAAAGGGAATGTGTCAGCATGAGGTAGGGACTGAGACACTGATTTCAGTGATGTATCACTCACTAGGTTGTGTGATGACATTTCAATACACTGTGTTTTATCAGCAGGAGATTATCACTGCTGGACAAGGTGGCTGCATGAATCGTGGTCCAACCATGTCCTCAGCACTAATAAACAGCTTATTGTCAATACACAGTGTATACAGCTGTTCAGGGTTGTGGGTAGGGTTAAATTTCTAAGCTCTGCTACATGTAAAAACTCTTGATCACACCGCCTTCCATTTATCCCTATGGTGCCGGATTGGTTTTGTGTATTCTGTGCTGGATTCGTTTTTGTCATGTTTTTATCACCGCGCCCAAAATCAGAGCCTGCAGCATTTTTTGGCTCCGGTGAAAAAATTGGATTGTTTCCCGGATGCTCAGAAATCCCACCGTCCAAATTTCAGCACCATGGACAGCACTTCTTCTAGAACAGGCTGTGAATTCAGCACCTTAGACAGCTGCAGAGCAGACACAGGCATACTTCAGCACCATGGAGAGCAGCAGAAAACGAATCCTGCAAAAAACAGGATCCTATTTGGCCACACTTTTCTGCACATCCTAAATGTCCTGACAGGTTCTGTCCGGGTTGTCCTGCAAAAAACAGGGTCCACCCTGACAGACAAAAACCGTATTAAAAGAAGAAAAGTAAGCTGCACAGCAATAATTTGTGTAGTTTAAATGGGTGCTACAGCGTGCATGTAGGGGAATACAGAACATCCACATAAGCCTGTGCACACCACAGTATTTATTTCAAGGTTTATTTAACCCCTTAAGGACCGAGTCACTTTGCAGCTTAATGACCAGACCATTTTTTGTAATTCTGACCACTCTCCCTTTATGAGGTAATATCTCTGGAACGCTTCAACGGATCCTAGCGATTATGAGATTGTTTTTTCGTGACACATTGGGCTTCATGTTAGTATTAAATTTAGGTCGATAATTTTTGCGTTTATTTGTGAAAAAATAAAAAATTTGGCAAAAATTTTGAAAATTTAGCAATTTTCAAATTTTTAATTTTTATTCTGCTAAACCAGAGAGTTATGTGCCACAAAATAGTTAATAAATAACATGTCCCACATGTCTACTTCACATCAGCACAATTTTGGAAGAAAAAAAAAAATTTGTTAGGACGTTATAAGGGTTCAAAGTTCATCAGCAATTATTCATTTTTCCAGCAAAATTTACAAAACCAATTTTTTAGTGACCACATCACATTTGAAGTCCCTTTGAGGGGTGTACATGACAGAAAACGCCCAAAAGTGACACCATTCCAAAAACTGCACCCCTCAAGCTACTCAAAACTATATTGAAGAAGATTATTAACCCTTCAGGTGCTTCACAGGAACTAAAATAATGTTGAAGGAAAAAATGGACATTTTAATTTTTGTAACAAAAATGTTCTTTTAGCCTCAATTTTTTCATTTTCACATGGGCAACAGGATAAAATGCATCCTAAAATTTGTTGGGCAATTTCTCCTGAGTACACCGATACCTTATATGTGGTCATAAACCACTGTTTGGGCGCACGGCAGGGCTCAGAAGGGAAGGAGCGCAATTTGAATTTTAGAGCCAATTTTCCGTTCAAAAAGTGAAATGGCGCTCCTTCACTTCTGAGCCCTGCCGTGCGCCCAAACAGTGGTTTATGACCACATATAAGGTATCGGTGTACTCAGGAGAAATTGCCCAACAAATTTTGGGATGTATTTTATCCCTTTGCCCATGCGAAACTGAAAAAATGTAGGCAAAAAGAATTTTTTTGTGAAAAAAAAGTGTTTTTTTAATTTTTATGAATGAATTTGTGAAGCATCTGGGGGTTCAAAGTGCTCACTATGCATCTAGATATGTTCCTTAGGGGGTCTAGTTTCCGAAATGGGGTCACCTGTGGGGGAGCTCCAATGTGGAGACACACCGGGGCCCTCCAAACGCGACATGGTGTCCGCTAACAATTTGAATGGAAAATGAGCTCAAATTGTTAGCGGACACCATGTCGCGTATGGAGAGCCCCTGTGTGTCTCCGCATTGGAGCTCCCCCACAAGTGACCCCATTTTGGAAACTAGACCCCCAAAGGAACATATCTAGATGCATAGTGAGTACTTTGAACCCCCAGATGCTTCACAAATTCATCCGTAAAAATGAAAAAGCACTTTTTTTCCACAAATAATTTCTTTTTTCATTATTACGGATCAATTTGTGAAGCATCTGGAGGTTCAAAGTGCTCACTATGCATCTAGATATAATCCTTTGGGGGTCTAGTTTCCAAAATGGGGTCACTTGTGGGGGAGCTCCAATGTGGAGACACACAGGGGCTCTCCATACGCGACATGGTGTCCGCTAACAATTGGAATTGTTAGCGGACACCTTGTAGGATATGAAGAGCCCCTATGTGCCTAAACATTGGAGCTCCCCCACAAGTGACCCCATTTTGGAAACTAGACCACCCAAGGAACGTATCTAGATGCATAGTGAGCACTTTGAAGCCCCAGGTGCTTCACAAATTGATCCGTAAAAATGAAAAAAGAAACTTTTTGTGGAAAAAAACGTGCTTTTTCATTTTTATGGATGAATTTGTGAAGCATCTGGGAGTTCAAAGTACTCACTATGCATCTAGATACGTTCCTTCGGGGGTCTAGTTTCCAAAATGGGGTCACTTGTGGGGGAGCTCCAATGTTCAGGCACACAGGGAGGGGCCTCCCATACCCGACATGGTTTCCGCTAACAATTGGAGCTAATTTTCTATTGAAATTGTTAGCGGACACTATGTCGCATATGGAGAACCCGTGTGCCACCAGCACAAGGGCAAGTGGTAGAGTTGGGGTACAGCACCAGAAAATGCCGCCTCTAATTAATGCGCTATTTTCTTGGGTGGCTGGGGGTTGAAATTTGCAGCGTGGGGGACCCACAACATTTGAGTCTCTCCACGCTGAGGATTCCAGTCAGCCAGCTACCAAGTTGTACATGGCTGGCTACAAATACAGCGAAGGCTTTATTTTATTTCTAGAACTAATTCTAGAAAAAAAAAATGACGTAGGGCTCCGCCATATTTTTGGTCCAGCCAGGTACAACTTGGCAGCTACAGACTGCCAGCAACCCCCAGCTGCCTCGCTGTACCTGGCTGCAACCAAAAATACAGCGAAGCCCATTTTTTTTTATTTCTAGAACTAATTCTAGAAAAAAAAATGACGTAGGGCTCCGCCATATTTTTGGTCCAGCCAGGTACAACTTGGCAGCTACAGACTGCCAGCAACCCCCAGCTGCCTCGCTGTACCTGGCTGCAACCAAAAATACAGCGAAGCCCATTTTTTTTTATTTCTAGAACTAATTCTAGAAAAAAAAATGACGTAGGGCTCCGCCATATTTTTGGTCCAGCCAGGTACAACTTGGCAGCTACAGACTGCCAGCAACCCCCAGCTGCCTCGTTGTACCTGGCTGCAACCAAAAATACAGCAAAGCCCATGTTTTTTTATTTCTAGAACTAATTCTAGAAAAAAAAATGACGTAGGGCTCCGCCATATTTTTGGCCCAGCCAGGTACAACTAGGCAGCTGGGGGCTGGAATCCTCAGCATGGAAAGGCCCAAGCGTTCTGGGCCCCCCATGCTGCGAATTGCAGCCCGCAGCCGCTCCAGAAAATGGCGCATTCATTGAAGCGCCATTTTCTGGCGCTGTACCCATGCTCTTCCAGTTGCCCTGGTGCCGGTGGCGAACTGGGTAATAAAGGGGTTAATGCCAGCTTTTTATTGGCAGCTGGCACTAAGCCCGAGATTCATAATATAGGGCCAATGTTAGACCCGCCATTAGGAATCTCTGGTAAATAGTCAGAAAATACACACATAGAAAAATCTTTTTATTTGAAAAAAAAACACAAACAAAATTCGGACTCCATCTTTATTATGAAGATCCGACGTAGTCCACAACGAAGGTCCCACGACGCTCGATTGCCTCTGCTCAATCCAGAGACTGCAGCAAGGGATCAAGTGTCCTCTTCCTACAGTCTCAGGGGTCAGAGTTATGGTGCACTGTATGACAATGATCAGTTATACAGTGCACCATGACTATGATCCCAGAGACTATAACAAGAGGACACTTGATCCCTTGTTGCACCCATCCATCCACCTATGCACCCATCATCCACGCACGCACATCCACGTATGCACATCCACGCATGCACACAACCACGCACGCACATCCACGCATGCACACATCCACGCACGCATGCTGACATCCACGTACATCCACACACACATCCACGTACATCCACATCCACGTACGCACACTTCCACGCACGCACATTCACACACGCACATCCACGCACGCACATCCACGCACGCACATCCACGTACGCACATCCACGTACGCACATCCACGTACGCACATCCACGTACGCACATCCACGTACGCACATCCACGTACGCACATCCACGTACGCACATCCACGTACGCACATCCACGTACGCACATCCACGTACGCACATCCACGTACGCACATCCACGTACGCACATCCACGTACGCACATCCACGTACGCACATCCACGCATGCACACAACCACGCACACACATCCACACATGCATATCCACGTACGCACATCCACGTACGCACATCCACGTACGCACATCCACGTGCTGACATCCACGCATGCACACAACCACGCACGCACATCCACGCATGCACACATCCACGCACGCATGCTGACATCCACGTACATCCACACACACATCCACGTACATCCACATCCACGTACGCACACTTCCACGCACGCACATCCACGTACGCACATCCACGTACGCACATCCACGTACGCACATCCACGTACGCACATCCACGTACGCACATCCACGTACGCACATCCACGTACGCACATCCACGTACGCACATCCACGTACGCACATCCACGTACGCACATCCACGTACGCACACAACCACGCACACACATCCACACATGCATATCCACGTACGCACATCCACGTACGCACATCCACGTACGCACATCCACGTGCTGACATCCACGCATGCACACAACCACGCACACACATCCACACAAGCACATCCACGCACGCACACATCCATCCATCCACCCACCCATCCATCCATCCATCCATCCATCCATCCATCCACCCATCCATCCACCCATCCATCCATCCATTCATTCATTCTTTCATTCATTCTTTCATTCATTCATACTTACCCAGCGATGAGGAGGAGGAGCCCCTGAGAAGAGGAGGAGCCACACTGCAGAGGAGGCCCGACGGTGCGGGCGGGTGCACCGAGCGTGCAGCCCGCCGGGAATCGGGATAGGTGAGCGGGCTGGGGACCCGGGATCGGGGGCTGGGGACAGAGTCCCGGGGGCCCAGCAGGGAGGAGGAGGGGGCCCTGCAGCTTTGCCGGCGGGCTGCGCCCGCCGGCAAACAAACTGTGCAAGGTGGAGGGCGGGGATGGACGGGAGACAGGGGGGGCTGCACAGGGGACGGGGACAGGACACAGAGGGCTCAGGACACAGGGGGGGGCTACAGGACACAGGGGGCTCTGGACACAGGGGGCGGGGACAGGACACAGGAGGGGCTGCACAGGGGACAGGGACCGCACACAGGAGGGGCTGCACAGGGGACGGGGACAGGACACAGGAGGGGCTGCACAGGGGACGGGGACAGGACACAGGGGGCTCAGGACACAGGGGGGGGGCTACAGGACACAGGGGGAGCTGGACACAGGGGGCGGGGACAGGACACAGGGGGAGCTGGAGCATCAGCTCATGGCCGGCGGCTGCGGTGCAACCCGCCCG
This sequence comes from Allobates femoralis, assembly GCA_033576535.1. NCBI lineage: Eukaryota > Metazoa > Chordata > Amphibia > Anura > Aromobatidae > Allobates > Allobates femoralis. Next base: position 96,784,809 of record JARQOC010000001.1, read on the forward strand.
CAGATAAGAGTGATTGCGGTGGGGGAGGGGGGTGAAGGGGTTAACAGGGGTGCCCACACCTCTGCCCCTAACCCTTGGCTGTCACTGACAGCTTTTAGATTTGAGCTGTCACTGTTCGTTTAGGAGCAGTGACAGTTCTAAGCCATGACGAGTATACTCGTCATGATGCGGGAACTGACAGCTTTTCATGACGAGTATACTCGTCATTAGTCGTTAAGGGGTTAATAAGAAAAGAAAACTGGTGCAGTAGACATTTAAAAACAAAATACCGTAAATCGCACGACCCTGGTTGCATAATGCACATGTCATGTACATAATTGTACCAAGAACCTGATGATGCAGATAAAGCGGTGTTTAACCCACCTCTATGGTTTACACAATCTATCAAATCAATATAGATGATTTCCATCCACGATCTACAATATTAGAGCACATATCATCAGGCTCTATTCCCTATCAAACAAGCCTAAAAGACTAATGTAACAAGGTGGGGGGGAAAAACACCACAGCATACTACATTCACACATATTACCCAAATGATCGGCTGCAACCAGATAGTCCGGGACCCACGCGTTCCGCTGCACTAGGCGGCTTCTTCAGGGAGAATCTCAAAAACCGTGGTGCGAAGTGACCGCTGGAATCAGTCTCTCTACCTACATTATGCTTTGCTTTGATGAGATGGCAAATCCCAATGACGTATTCCCTTTATATGGATTGTGACATTAGGAAATTGGCTGCTTTAAATCAGGTATTTTAGAAAAATGGAAAAAAATTAGAATTTAAAAAAAATATTTTTATGTACAATATATTAAAACAAAATCTTGTAATTTTCATCCTGGCCACCAATGCTTTAGGATTGAGATTACAGGATTAGAGTGACACAGGATGCACCATTCACAATAGGTGATGCTACAGCTCGCCTCCTCCTGTACTGTAGATATCTCAGGATCCACCACTCGCGACAGGTGATTTCACAGCTCACCCACTCCCTCTCCCTTCAGTACATACTTCAATACAGCTAATTGGGGTCTAAGGCTGCTTTCACATCAGCGTTTTGCGCTGATCGCGGCAGTTGCGGTGAAAAAAACCGCAACTGCCGCGATTACCGCATAACGGCTGCGATCGTGGCACACTTGCGGCAAGCCCCATACAATGTCTATAGGGCTTACGGTAAGTGTGCGGTTTCGGCAGGTGCGGCCACGATAAAACCGCAGCATACCGCGGTTTTTTCGCAGCCGCAAGTGCCGAAATCGCACCTGCCGCACTTACCGCAAGCCCCATAGACATTGTATGGGGCTTGCCGCAAGTGTGCTGCGATCGCGGCCGTTATGCGGTAATCGCGGCAGTTGCATTTTTTTCACCGCAACTGCCGCGATCAGCGCAAAACGCTGATGTGAAAGCAGCCTTAGGGCCCTTTCACATCAGCGTTTTTTGAAATTCGCAGCAGATGCGGTGAAAAACCCGCATCTGCCGCGTTTAACGCATAACCGCGACACTTGCGGCACACTTGCGGCAAGCCCCATGCAATGTCTATGGGGCTTGCGGTAAGGGTGCGGAAAGTGCGGTTTCGGCACTTGCGGCAGGTGCGGGCCGCGAAAAAAAATGCTGTCAGCCGCGGTTTTTTTTCGCGGCCGCACCTGCCGCAAGTCCGCCTATACCTTGTATGGCGTTTACCGCAACCGTGCCGCAAGTGCAGCGGTATGCGTTAAACGCGGCAGATGCGTTTTTTTCACCGCATCTGCCGCGATTTGAAAAAAACGCTGATGTGAAAGGGCCCTTAGTTTGTCTATTGCAGCTAATGTCCAAGTGAAGAACAGAGTCTAATATTTGGGAAAAGTGTAAAGAAAAAAAAAAAAAGTCTTCACTTAGATAAGTGTATACAGCAATTTTTTTTTCATCGCTATAGTGGTGTATTAAATCTGTGACTCTGCCCTTTATCATATAATCCCCTTACGGCGGCTTCACATCTTGCCGGCCCTGCACTGGGCCAACGGCGCCATCCTGAGCCCGAAATTTCTGACTAGCTGGAAGTCAAAAGTTTCATCACAAGCTCCCAACACGTCTCTTTGAAAGCCAGAATGAGGCCATGAGGCCAGAACGAGGTCTCGTAGAGACGCGTTACAGTAAGTTGTGACCTCTGACGCGCTCTATGAAACACTGGAGCTGCTGGCAGGTCACTTTTCGCTGCAAACCGACCAGAGCGCCACTAAAAAAAACACAAAGGAGGTGGAAGGAGAGTATCCGAGAGGGGGTAGGGGTCCAAGAATTAGAGCATCCCTACTGAGTGCAATGAGAGATCTATTTACTAATGAATGAAATTTGTGTTGTGAATCTGACATCTGCATTTTCCCCCTTTTTACCTCAAAAGACTCAGAAACACCGGTGAACTTGGAGACGATTATCCTGGATCCAGAAGCTGAGGTAATAGAGAATAAAAATTGTTTTTGTAAAGTTTAATTAAAGAGAATCTGTCAGCAGATTCGTGTTTTTTTTTCTATTTAGTCTGAGAGCAACATATTATAGTGCAAGAGAGTCTGATTCCATAGATAATATTTATTCATCTATATAGCGCTATTCATTCCATAGTACTTTACATACATTTGCGTCACTTACTAGGCTGTGTGCTGTAGTTTCAATACAATCCATGTTTTATCAGAAGGATATCACTGGAGGACTATATGTCACTTGCAGATGAGTCAGTCTAACCCCAACCCCACCACTGATTAGCAGCCTGCTCCCAATGTACAGTGTACAGAGGAAGCTGCCAGTCAAGGGTGTGGGCCGGTTATACACAGCAGAAGTCTTAGCTCTGCTACATATACATCTGATTCTATCAAAACTGCAGCAAGTAGCCCAGTAATTGACACATCATGGGAAGCAGTGTCTCTACATTATGCTGCTGACAGATTCCCTTAAGGGCCCCGTCACACGGGGTGACGGGGCTGGAGATGTCAGCGGCGAATGGCAGGGGCGCGCACGCTCTTGCCACCCCCGCCAGTGTCGCCGCCCCCCGGTTAGATGGGGCGACACCTCCTGCCCCGTGCCGCCGGGGTGTCTGGAATCCCCAGTGGCAATGCAGGACAATGGGAGCCTATGGCTCCCATCGCCTGACAGGTCGCCGGCGCCTGGTTACATGGGGTGATGTGTGAACATCTCCCCATGATAGTCGTCTGGTTTCAGAGCACTGCTCTGAAACCAGGCGACCTCCAGGCATCGGCGACATCGCCCCTTCACATGAGGCGACGTAGGGGCGATGAGGCCGGCGATAGGCCATGCCCCGACGTCGCCTCTGTTATGGGCGGCGATATCGCCCTGTGTAACGGGGCCTTCAAGGGGATGTTCTGGGGCCAATGATGCTGTAAGAGTAATCAGACGTTTCATGGTTTAATGCCTTGGGCAGAGTTGCCACAATGGAAGAATGCTGTATGGTTGGGTAGTAATGTATAGTGGCAGTGAAGTCATGTTGTGTAAATTAATTTATATGTAACATGCTTTTTTGTTGTAATATATTTTTTTCATATCCTAATTTTTATTAGGCAGGTTTCACATCAGCGTTTTATTCAAGTACTGGGCAGATTTTTGCTACATCTGCTGCGTAACGGACAATTTGCGGCTAGCAGTGTTCTCCTCCCATCCTCCACAACAGCACACAGGAGGTTACCTCTTGGCCCTAATAGGGGCAGAAAACACAAAAGAGGTTAAATAGCCCCTCCCGCCTCCTATCACCAGTGTTTCCTGTACCTATGGGGCACGAAGAGGTTCTCCTGGGGCTGCTGGTCGGCGAAGCAGTCCTCTTACCGAGCCAGGCGGCAAACCGATCGAGCTGGGGCTCCTTCTTCTCATGCCGCTTCGGGAGGAGCGGGACCGCACCGCTCTCCAACGCCTGATGGCAACGTTGAGCGGTGCTTCACGACCGGGATCCTCCTGCAGCATCTCTGCTTCCCTCCTCTCCCTCCTGCTGGTGCGGTGCTGGAGCCCTTCGCGCCCGGAAGTGACGTACAACGCCAAAACATGTCACATCTGGGTTGCGTTCCAGGGTGGAATGCATGGCACGTCCGGATCTTCCCTGCGTGTCGGCAATGGTGGCTGCTACTGGGGACCCGAGGAAGAGACGCACAGGATGCATTTGGCGCTATGCCACAGCTCCTCCATAAAAGGACCCTGGCAGGACACACACCTTACAGGTAGGATAATTGTTGTTTAGCATGGTGTCTCAGTCTGCTCCAGAAGGTTTCTCCCCAGCTGCAGATACAGAACCCAGCGCTACCTCAAGCCCAGTGAGTAACTTGGTAGCAGGTGTATAGTCCCCCTTTAGGAATTAATTGTCATCCCTTCTCTCCCTGTTATGTTTTACAGGGAGGAAAGGAACAGGCACAGAATCAGAAGACCCCCTTCCTGTAGATGTGTTTGTAATAAGAAGTTGGCACCAACACACAAGATAATTTTGTGACTCACATGCACAGAAAAAGTGATGAGTGAAGAAAAGCAGTCCTTAATGTATGAGCTGAATAATCTCAATAAACGGGAGATTCGATCCTCCATGGCTTCTGTATCAAATCCCCCTTCAGTGGCCTCTCCGGCACCCAAAAACAGAAGGTCACACTGATGGATTCTGCATCAGAAGCTTCAGACACTTCTGACTCGGATGAAGGTTTAGCAGAAGATTCGGATACACCCCAGAGCTGTGATACCCCCAGGTCATATTATTTTTCCTCTGGATTGGTATCTGCAGTAAGAACTACTATGGGGGTGGTGGAAGAAGGGTCGGCACAATCTGTTCAAGCATTATGTCATCCCAGGAGTGATGAAAGGGAGATTTCCTCTGGATGTCTCAGTATCTAAAATCTGGTCTGAAATTCCAAAAATAGATGTCCAGGTTGCAAAAATAGCCAATAAGACTACTCTGCACTTTGAGGACACCTCCAAATTGAAGGATCCTATGGATCAGAAGGCAGACAGCCTGCTAAGGAGGTCCTGGGAATCAACTGCTTTTTTGCTGACATCTAACATCGCCTCTACATGCGTAGCCAGATCCATGTCTATATGGTTAACCCAGCTTGATTCACATATATAGCAGAGGGCACTCCTAGAGAAGATCTACTAGCCTCTATTCCCTTGTTGCAAAAAGCTGCTAGCTTTTTGGCTGATGGTTTGGCAGAGTCAATTAGGGCCGCAGCTAGGACTATGGTCCATTCCAACATGACTAGATGTGCTGTATGGCTCAGAACTTGGAGCGGTGATATTGGCTTCAAAAAGCAAATTATGTTCTATTCCATTCCAGGGGGACTATGTCTTTGGCCAAGTCCTGGACCAACTTCTAGAAAAAGTGTCAGACAAAAAAGGTCTTCCTGAGCGAAATAAAAAAAGTCCTTTCGTACAAAACATACTTTTAGGGTCCAAACCCATTCCCAACAGCAGAAAGACAAAGGGAAAGTGGGTCGCCCGAGCTACCCAAAAGGGGGTAAGGGGAAAAGTATCTTTTCCTCATGACCACAGGAGAGAAAGTGACACCATTCCTGTTGGGGAAAGACTTTCCAACATTCTTCCCCAGGTGATATCAAGCCCCATTCTGCAGCTCATCAGACATGGGATGCGAATAGTATTTTCTTCCCCTCTTCCTCAGCATTCAAGTGTGACTTCTCTCACTTCTCAAAAACTCAAGTCATCTCTCTGGAAAGAGGTCCTAAAACCTCTCCACATGGGAGCTGTTATAACGGTTCCGGAGAGAGAAGTGGGGAAAGGACACTATTCTTGTCTCTTCCTGATAACAGGCATGTATCTTATTCCCGATTCAAGATGGAATCCATAAAGTCCACGATTCCCCTCATTGGGAAGGATTTTGTGTTGGCGACTTTGGATCTGCAGGATGCTTATTACCATATCCCAATACATCCTGCAGATCAGAGATTCCTGAGATTTGCAATCCTCTTTCAGGATCAAGGATCACTTTCAGTTTCAGGTTTTACCTTTTGGTCTGTCCTCAGCACCTCGCATGTTCACAAAAGTGATGGCGGAGGTCATAGCATTTGTCAGGAAACTGGGTCTAGTGGTGATACCTTTCCTAGACTACTTCCTGATCACTGCCTCCAACAAGACCCTCCTATAGCCTCACACACAGGAGCTGATTCAGATCCTGAAGTCCTTAAACTTGATTTCGGCAAGTTGATTATTCATCCTATCTCCATCTTGGCGAAAAGTCTTTCTGGGTTTTCTTCTAGACTCGCACAAGCAGGCTTGTTATCTCCCGTCAGAAAAACGGGTGCTGCTAAGAGCCAAACTTTCAATCCCTTTAGAAACCTCATGCAGTCTCCATCTAGACGGCCGTGTCAGCTCTATGCTCCATGATGGTGTGCATTTCGATGATACCGTGGGCTCAGACTCGCACAAGGCCCACATCTTCGCTCAGTGGAAAGGTCTACCTTCGGGTCTGAACAAGAAGATTCTACTTCCCTCAGGAGTCGGACAATCACTACGATGGTGGATGGATCACGACACCTTACGGAATGAGATTCTGTGGGTACAGTTACTGTTGGTGACTATTTACACCAGGGGTTGGGAACCTCAGGCACGAGGGCTGGATGCGGCCCTCAGGCAGATTTCTGGGGACCATGATGCTTGGGCTGGAAGACATGCTTTGCTGACTGCCTACCTTTTTTAAATCCAGTTCCCCAGTGATCTATATGCTCCAGTCTCAGCCTCCCCAGTGATGTATATGCCTCAGCCTTTCCTGTGACGTCTATAGCCCTAGCAAACCTGGAAAAACAGTTGTAAGCAACATCAATAACACCTAACATCACAGCCACAGTTGATTGTTTAACCAAATACAGCAGGTTAATTTTCAAGTTGATAATTTTGTGCAGCCTCCGAAGTTTGGTAGAAATTTCCAAATGGCCCCCGGCAAAAAAAGGTTCCCCACCTCTGATTTACACGGAAGCCAGCAAAAGAGGCTGGGGGGCGATGGTTTCCCACTTCTCTTTTCAGGGCTGGTGGTCTCGCCAGACAAGCGATTGGTCCTCAAACTTCAGAGAGCTCAGAGCGGTAGAGGAAGCGCTCACGATATCAAAGTCACTAGTCCAGGGAAAACATGTAAAAATAGTTTCCGTCAACATGACAATAGTAGCTAATCACTCCCCTGCAAAGTAATAGAAAATCTGTGACAAACACAATCTATGCTAAGGTCTGGAAGGTCTTTAATACCTGGTGTGGCGCTCTCCCTCCGGATCCGTTCCACCCCAACATTGCCAAGATCCTGGACTTTCTACAAGATGGACTTGACAAAGGTTTACGGCCTAGTACACTCAAGGTACAGGTCTCGGCTCTCGGTTCTTTCTTTTGATCAGACTCTGGCTGATCATCCATGGATCCAAAGATTTATGAGGTCGGCATCACAAATTCGCCCAACGAGGTTCAATTCCTGTCTTCCATTTGATCTTAACATCGTTCTGAATGGACTATCCAGACCGTCCTTTGAACTATAATCTTCTGTATCCTTAAGTAGACTGTCTTGGAAAGCTGAATTTTTAGTTGCCATAACCCCTCAGCTAGGAGAGTCGGTGAACTCCAGGCTTTTTCTATTACGGAGCATTACCTCAAAATTCTAGATGATGCTACTTTTACGGCTCGATCCATCGTTTCTTCCAAAGGTCTCGTCAGATTTTCATAGATCTCAGGATATTATCCTACCATTGTTTTATCAAAATCCCAAAATGAAAAGACTTTCATACGTTAGAATAAGACAGTTCTGTGTACATCTATCTTCAACAAACACACAATCCTGGAGATTGGATAACCATCTTTTTGTCCAGTTGGGCGGTCGTAACAAGTTAAAAGAAAGCTTCCAGAGGTACGATTGCAACATGAATCAAGCATGCCATTTCGGAGGCATATTTGTGTCAAGATTTATCTCCTCCAATCAACCTGAAAGCCCATTCCACCCGTGCAGTGTCTGTTTCCTGGGCCGAGAAGGCGGATGCTACCATCGAGCAGATCTGCAAAGCCGCCACTTGGTCTTATTCATACCTTCATGAAGCATTACAGGCTGGATATTCTTAAACATGTGGATCTGTGCTTCGGAAGGAAAGTCCTTCAAGCTCCGATCCCTCCCTAGGAATTTTCTCTTTCTCCCATCGCCTTCCACGACAGCATTCGAGGATGTCGTCCACGCCCTATTGGGGGTCAGGAACACAGAGAGGTTAAAAGCCCCTCCCCTTCCTCCGCACTCCAGTGTCTTCCTGTCCCCCTTGGGGCATGGAGAGGTTCCAGTGCTGTCAGGCCGGCAGGGGCAGCATTGGTTAAACTTACGGCCGGGCCAGAGATGGTCGTCGGGGGCGTCCTCCTCCTCCTTCTCAGGGCTCCCATTTGGGACCTGGCGGCCTTCCTGCGTCCTCCGGGGCAAAGCAGGCCGGTTTAGGAACGCCGGAGGCCTGTCTCAGCTCTCCGGCGTCTCCCTCCTCCAGCTGCGGTCCCGGGAGCGCGCACCGAGAGTGCTGCGACGTCACTTCCGGTTTCGGGTGACGTCACTTCCGGTTTTCGGCCGGCGGCTCCTGTGCGCGCGGCGGCGGCTTGGGCGCGGCTCCAGGGGCCCGGCAGGCCTATCGCACGCGTCTGCCTGCGGCCAGTGACCGGGAGGAGGGAGGGAACAGCTGTTCCTCGTTGGGGGCACGGTGCTTAGAGATAAGTACCCGCCGGAAGACTACACCCAGGTAAGGAGATCCCTGAAGATGGAGGGTGGTAGATCTTCCTCCTCTGCCTCTGCAGAGCCCAGCGTTCCCCCAGCTCCTGTAAGTGTATTGGGGGTGGTCACTGCGGTCAGGGGCTTAGATCCCTTCACTCACTCTGGGTCCCCTTCTCCCCCTTTTTCTATAGGGAGACAAGGGCCCCCCTGTTAAAAGCAGCAAAACCCCATCCAGAAAATGTGGCATCTGCGGCATGAAACTTCCTTCTTCCTGCAAAAAGAAGTTATGTCAGCCATGTACTGACGGTGTGGTCAGGGAAGAATCCCCGTCCCTGCTTGAGGAACTCCGGTCCATGGTTAGACACGAAGTTCAAGCGGTTAGACAGGAGGTACAGGCTTCTATCTCAGCCTTACCGGTTTTTGCTGCAGCATCCGGGCCTTCCCCTCCAAAAAAGAGGAAGCTCCAGGACTGTGATTCGATGGCTTTCATGGAAGCTGTCCAGAGCTCTGCGTCCGAGGACGGCGAGGATGTTGCCTCTGTTGCCTCTGCACAGGCACGAGATTCTGGACACTACTATTTTTCCTCTGAGTCCATGGGGGAATTGCTGGACGCTGTCCGTAGCACCATGGGAGTTGAAGAGGTGGAACCCCCTTGTTCAGTGCAGGACGCCATGTTCTGTGGCTTGAGGGCTAAGCGGCAATCGGGCTTCCCTGTCCATGAGGTCATCCGGGACCTCATCCTCCGGGAATGGGAGTTGCCAGAAAATAGGCTGATCACCCCTTCCGAGTTGAAACGGCGGTTTCCCTTGGAGGGTGCTGACTTTGTCGGGGATGTTCCGAAGGTGGACATCCAGGTAGCCAGGGTGGCGAAAAAGACCGCCTTACCATTTGAAGATTCCTCACAGTTGAAGGACCCCCTCGATCGTAAGATGGAGTGTTCTCAAAAAATCCTGGGAGGCGGCCGCTATGTCTTTGAAGGTGAACATCTCATCGACGTGTGGCCAGATCGCTCTTTAAGTGGATCTCCCAGCTGGAAGATCACATCCTGCAGGGTACTTCCAGGGAGGAGCTTTTGGATTCCGTTCCACTTCTAAGACGTGCGACAGGCTTCCTGGCTGATGCCTTGGCAGTGTCAGTCCGCATTGGCGCCAGGAGCGCAGTGTTGTCCAACACAGCTCGCAGAGCGGTGTGGCTTAAGATGTGGAATGGGGATGTCACGTCGAAACTTAAGCTGTGTGGCATCCCTTTTCAGGGGTCTTATGTCTTTGGTCCGGCACTGGATGACATCTTGGAAAAGGTGTCAGACCGGAAAAAGTGTCTCCCGGAACAGAAGCCCTTTCGGAAGCAGTCCTTTTCGGGCCGAGCGTAGCCAGCCCTCCCAGTATAGGGGGAAGGGTAAGTCCGGTCGCTGGGCCTACCAGAAAGGTGACAAGAACCGTAATATCTTGCTCCCCCAGCACCGAAGTCAGGGGGCGGGGGGCCAGCCGGGCTCTAAGCAGTGACGCCGGGCCCATTGCGGGGCGGCTCTTGAGGTTTCTCCCTCAGTGGGAAGCAATCTCCTCATGCCCTTGGATCCTCTCGACCATTCGGGAGGGTCTATGGTTGGAATTCGTAAGTCAGCCCCCTCCATGTCTGCGGATCACTCCCCTTCCTCTAGGGGACTCTCGCACACTGTTTTTGTCGGGTCTGCAAGACCTGTTAGGTTCCGGCGTAGTGTCTCCGGTCCCTCCGGGAGAAGTGGGTCAGGGGCACTACTCCAGGTTGTTTGTGGTACGAAAGCCCTCCGGGGCGCCCCGTATCATCTTCAATCTGCAACTTCTCAATCGTCATGTTCTTTACAGGCGATTCAAGATGGAATCCGTCCACTCGGCAATTCCCCTGATCGGTCAGGATTACATGATGGCCACCATCGACCTCCAGGACGCGTACTATCACGTTCCCATTCACCCGTCTCACAAACGCTTTTTGCGCTTCGCGATCTCCGGGGCAGGCGGGACGGTCCATTATCTGTTCAATGTACTGCCGTTCGGGATCTCATCAGCCCCCAGGGTTTTCACCAAACTGATGGGGGAGGTGATGGCATTCATCCAGTCCCAGGGCTTATGCGTGGTTCCCTATCTAGACGACATGCTGGTTATAGCGCCTTCGTCGGAGGTCTCCAGGACTTTAGAGATTCTTCAGGGTCTAGGGTGGGTGCCGAATCTTCGGAAGTCGGAACTGGTTGCCGCCACCCGCCGTCAATTTTTGGGGGTCTTGCTGGACTCCTCCGAACAGACTTCGTTCCTTCCTGTCGCACACCGGCTTCTGCTCCACGACAAACTGACCCGCTTCCGGGCTCGGGTGTGTCCCACCTTGCGGGAGGCGATGTCCCTGTTGGGGTCCATGACGGCCTGCATTCCATCAGTGGCTTGGGCTCAGGCTCATTCCCGTTTGCTTCAGGAACACATTCTGTGCTCCTGGGACAGGCGCCAGGATTCCCTGAACACTCGGGTCCAGACCCCGGGGCGGGTGGTGGCCTCCCTTTCCTGGTGGATGAATCCCGGGAACCTCCGGACGGGGGTGGCCTGGCTGCAGGCTCCAGTGACCACCGTGACTACGGATGCCAGCGGATCCGGTTGGGGAGCGATGGTGGATCGCGTACCGTTCCAGGGGTTTGGAGTCGCTCGATCAGTCGTCAATGGTCAAACTTCCAGGAACTTCTAGCGGTGGAGAAGACGCTTCATGCTGCAGTTCACATCCTACGTGGGCATCACGTGAAGGTTCTGTCGGACAATGTGACTACGGTTGCCTTCTTGCGCCACCAAGGTGGTACTCGGGGCATCCACTTGCAGGTGCTCGCAAGACGAATATTTTCCTGGGCGGAACGCCATCTTCTCTCCTTGTCAGCCGTTCATCTGAGGGGAGTGGACAATGTACAGGCAGATTTTTTGAGCCGCACGGAGGTCCACCCTGGCGAATGGAGCCTCCATCCGGACGTGTTTTGCTCTCTCACGGACAGGTGGGGAGTCCCTTCAATCGACCTGTTTGCATCGGGACCCAATGCCAAGGTGCCGACGTATTTTTCCCTGAGTCGGTCGGACCATCCTCTGGGGCTGGACGCCTTCGCCCATCGCTGGGACTTCCGGTTGGTGTATGCGTTTCCTCCGATCCCGCTGCTCCCCAAGACGTTGCAGAAGATTCGGGCGGAGGGGGTGACGGCTATCCTGGTGGCTCCCCTGTGGCCCAAAAGGGCATGGTTCGGCGCTATCCACGACCTATGCCTGGAGGGTCCGATTCCGTTGCCCCACCACCTCGACCTGCTATCCCAGGGTCCTCTGTTTCACCCGGACCCGCAGTGGCTCAATCTGGCGGCCTGGCTGTTGAGGCCGAGATCCTGACGGCCAAGGGCCTCTCCCAAGCTGTAATCCGCACGCTTCAGCAGAGCAGGAAGCCCGTGACGAACGCCATTTACGGGAAGGTTTGGAAACGCTTTCTGTCCTGGTGTGCTCCTTCCGTTCCGGATATCCATCATCCTAATGTGGCTCTCATTTTGGATTTTTTGCAGCGAGGCTTGGATTTGGGCCTTCAGCCGAGCACCCTTAAGGTCCAGGTTTCAGCTCTCAGTGCCGTATTTGATCAGGATCTTGCTGCCCATCGATGGATCAAACGATTTTTTACCTCTGCTTGTAGACTGCGTCCCAGGCTTCGGCCTTCCGTCCCTACTTGGGATTTAAACATTGTTCTTCAAGGGCTTTCTCGGGATCCCTTTGAGCCTTTGTCTGCTGCTTCCCTTCCATCTCTCTCACAAGACGGCGTTTTTGGTAGCCATTACTTCGGCCAGGCGAGTTGGGGAACTGCAGGCGCTCTCGATTCAGGCGCCTTACCTCGTGGTTTCCGATGATCGCATTACGCTTCGGTTGGATCCGTCCTTTCTTCCTAAAGTTGTGTCGGATTTCCATCGGTCCCAGGAAGTGGTGCTCCCGTCCTTTTGTCATTCTCCTGCTAATGCAGCTGAGGCCGTGTTTCACACCTTGGATGTCCGTCGGTCCGTCCTCCACTATCTCCAAGTGACCGCTTCCTGGAGATTAGATCAGAACCTGTTTGTTCAGCATTTTGGGAAAAACAAAGGGAAGAAGGCTTCCAAGGCTACCATCGCTTCCTGGATCAAGAAGGCGATCTGTTCGACCTACGTCGCTCAAGAACTTGCTCCTCCGGTGGGGTTGAAGGCTCATTCCACTCGGGCTGCTGCTACATCCTGGGCGGAGCGGGCTGGAGCTTCATCTGAGCAGATATGCAGAGCGGCTACATGGTCGTCCCTCCACACCTTTTCTCGCCACTATAGGTTAGATCTGTCCTCTAGTTGGGATCTGTCCTTTGGTAGGAAAGTCCTACAGGCAGTTTTCCCACCCTGAGGAGTATCGGTGGTATTCCTCCAATGCTGTCGTGGAAGGAGATGGGAGAAAACTGAATTAGTCCTTACCGGTAATTCCTTTTCTTGGAGCCTTCCACGACAGCATCAGTTCCCCCCCTTATTGTCGGTTTTTGGATTCGGGTGTGTCAGGTAATCCATGTCTTCAGGTGATCTTGGTAATACACTGGAGTGCGGAGGAAGGGGAGGGGCTTTTAACCTCTCTGTGTTCCTGTCCCCCAATAGGGCGTGGACGACATCCTCCAATGCTGTCGTGGAAGGCTCCAAGAAAAGGAATTACCGGTAAGGACTAATTCAGTTTTTGTGCTACTCCTGTTGTGCTGTCCTGGAGGATGGGAGAAGAAACGGAATTAGACTTGCGGTAATTCTGTTTCGGGGAATCCTCCATGACAGCACGAGTAATTCCCTCCCTATTTTTTTCTACATATTTTTGCATTTTCCTTCTTGTGTAAGTAAATCTTGGAACTGCATTTGCCGTATGGTCCTTGATAAACACTGGTGATAGCCCCTCCCACCTCCTATTTAACCTCTTTTGTGCTTCATACCCCTATTAGGGGTAAGAGGCAACCTCCTGTTGTGCTGTCGTGGAGGATTCCCAGAAACAGAATTACTGGTAATTCTAATTCTGTTTTGTTTTGCGCAGCCGCAAGTGCCAGATTTGCCGGTGGCTCCGGACAAAAATAAACGCCGCTGACCGTTTTTTCTTTTTTTTTTCGCGGCTGCAACTGCCGAAACTGCACTTGCTGCGTCTGCCACACACCTATCACAAGCCCAATAGACAATGCTTGGGGCCTGCCACAAGTTTACCGCAAGTGCCGCCGTTAGGATTTTTGTATGGCATTTTTGCCCAGATCCGGCAGATGCAACGTGAAAGCACCCTAAGGCTGGTTTCACACTGCAGATTTTTTCCTGATCAGGTTTGTGTTTCAAATCCAGGAGTGTCTCCAAAACTCAGAACAGGTGTCAATCTTTCAACTAGTTTTTCTCTGCAAGTTCCTCTCCTGGTTTTGGCACACAAACCGGATGGAACCTGATCAGGGAAAAACCGGCAGTGTGAAACCAGCCTAAGAGAAGAATGTGATTTAATGAATAGGTTTTTCTGATAGGTTCATTCCCTACTAGCTGATGCATTGCCACCTTAAAGGGGAAGTCTGGGTAGAACTTTTTTTTTTTTTTTTTTTGTTCTCTCCTCCCCTCCTACATAATGAAGCAGAGCTGTACACTGAAGTTTTAGGATCTATAGATCACTTATAAATAAAATCATATCTGTTCCTCAGCTCTCACCCCTTTCTTATGGGACAATAATTCACAGAGCAGATTTAGCAGAGGGGCGTGGTGGGGACTTGGCTGCCACTTCTGGTGCTCACACTACATGCCAGCCCCCACTCTATATGCCTGCTGTATGTATCACTGTACTCTCCTGAGCTGAGAGTGACAGCTGCACAAACACATACACACAGTCACTCAGCTCAGGAGAGTTGTGTGATATCTACAGCAGGCGTACAGAGTGTGGGTGGCATGTATTGAGAGCATGGGGCCAGCGGCAGTTTTCCCTGTACATTACACTAGCTAGACGTATGAGGGGACTGGAGTGTAGGATGATCATGTAGCCCCGGTGGCCACACCCCCGCCATGCACCCCTGTTCTCAGCAGTAGCATGAGGCTGAATCTGCTCCGTAATGTATTGACCCATACGGGAGGACTGAGTAGCAGATATGATTTTATTGATTTATAAGTGATCTAAACATCCTAGAACTGTTGTGGACAGCTCATCTTCATCATGTAGGAGGGCAGGGAGAGTACAAAAATATTTTCTCACTAGATTGACCCCTTTTAGAAAATTCTGGTTCCCTGCTGCACTTTGTTTATATAAAGAATAAAATTGTTTTACTCACCATCCCCTGGTCCAGTGTTGTCTCTGCCACTGCTCTTTAGTATCTGAGATTGGCTGCTGCACTGATCTCATGTTGACAGTGGCATCCAATCATTATCTTTGACCTCAGCGGCTCTGAGCTGGGAGTCCTGCCTACACAAGTGAACGGAGCCGCAGAGCTCACGGATTGAATGCAAATACCAGGAGCAGCGACGGAGACTTGGTGGTAGACCGGGGGAGGGTGAGTAAAGCTCTGGAACCTGGAGTGTCTGCAAAGGGACAACTTTTTATAACCATGGGCATAATGAAATACCGATTATTCTGCCTCGTTACAGAGAACCTTGTTTTAGTGTTAAAACTAATATGGTTTTGCAGGAAAAGAGTCCAATGACCGGGCACTACACCTGTGGAGCTCTGCTAAAAGCCTGTCGGCTATCCCCGGTGCCTGGTGTTGCACAGCCTTATAAGAATAATCAGAGATTCAAAAAAGAGAATAAAGAAAGGCGGCACTCACCGTATAGGCTGGTGGAAGGTTGTTTTAATCCAGGAAAATCAATCCATTAAAACATTGTTAGTGCGGTGGGGAGAGGGAGTGAGAGGCCGTCGGAACGACGGTACCGTTTCGTATCGTGTAGTGATACTTCTGCGGGTTCCAGTATGATACAGCCTATACGGTGAGTGCCGCCTTTCTTTATTCTCTTTTTTGAATCACTAATATGGTTTTACAAACATTTGATTAAGAGAAGTAGATTCTAGGTGCCTCCCGTCCGCTGCTTCCTGATTGATCTGATTACAGACAAGTCTATAAACCTGTGTCAGAGGACAGCTGCCCAGTCATCACTTCTACCTTCTTCTTCTCTTATAAAAACTATATTTGCTGTGAAATGGCACAAGGTTTCAGAGAAAACCTCCAGTCTGGATGTAGTAGACTGTGTGTGCTTCATGCTGTAGTTGGTGCAGGAGGACAGGCACTATATATGATGCTTATTATACAGTGCCTTGTGAAAGTATTTGGCCCCTTGAACTTTTCAACATTTTGCCACATTTCAGGCTTCAAACATAAAGAGATAAATTCAATTTTTTTTGTGAAGAATCAACAACAAGTGGGACACAATCGTGAAGTGGAACGAAAATTATTGGATATTTTGAACTTTAACAAATAAAAAAACTGAAAAAGTGGGGTGTGCAATATTATTCGCCCCCCCCCTTGAGTTAATACTTTGTAGTGCCACTTTTTGCTGCGATTACAGCTGCAAGTCGCTTGGGGTATGTCTCTATCAGTTTAGCACATCGAGAGACTGAAATTCTTGCCCATTCTGCCTTGCAAAACAGCTGGAGCTCAGTGAGGTTGGATGGAGAGCATTTGTGAACAGCAGTTTTAAGCTCTTTCCACAGATTCTCCATTGGATTCAGGTCTGGATGTGACTTGGCCATTCTAACACTTGGATACGTTTATTTTTGAACCATTCCATTGTAGATTTTGTTTTATGTTTGGGATCATTGTCTTGTTGGAAGATAAATCTCCGTCCCAGTCTCAGGTCTTTCGCAGACTCCCAACAGGTTTTCTTCAGAATGGTCCTGTATTTGGCTCCGTCCATCTTCCCATCAATTTTAGCCATCTTCCCTGTCCCTGCTGAAGAAAAGCAGGCCCAAGCCATGATTCTGCCACCACCATGTTTGACAGTGGGGATGGTGTTTTGAGGGTGATGAGCTGTGTTGCTTTTACGCCAAACATATCGTTTTGCATTGTGGCCAAAAAGTTTGATTTTGGTTTCATCTGACCAGAGCACCTTATTCCACATGTTTGGTGTGTCTCCCAGGTGGCTTGTGGCAAACTTCAAATTAGACTTTTTATGGATATCTTTGAGAAATGGCTTTCTTCTTGCCACACTTCCATAAAGGCCAGATTTGTGCAGTGTATGACTGATCGTTGTCCTATGGACAGACTCTCCCACCTCAACTGTAGATCTCTGCAGTTCATCCAGAGTGATCATGGGCCTCTTGGCTGCATCTCTGATCAGTCTTCTCCTTGTTCGAGATGAAAGTTTAGAGGGATGGCCGGGTCTTGTTAGATTTGCAGTGGTCTATACTCCTTCCATTTCAATATGATCGCTTGCACAGTGCTCCTTGAGATGTTTAAAACTTGGGAAATCTTTTTGTATCCTAATCCGGCTTTAAAGGGAACCTGTCACCTGATTTTAAGCCCCTACACTATCTCTAGCTGTCCCTACACCTTCCTAGCAGCTCCCTATCTATCCCTTTCTTATCTAAAGTGGCCCTATTAAACATGTGTAAAAGAAGTCTAAACTTACTGCAGTCCCCGTGGTTGGGGGACTGGGTAGGCGTGGCCACGCTTCCTTCCTCACACCTCTGTGTTGTAATGCATGCCCCAGTGCATTATGGGCTTGATCACGTGATCAGCCCGGCTCCGCGCATGCGCAATGCGCTTATTGAAGCCAGGCCGATCACGTGATCAAGCCCATAATGCACTAGGGCCGATCACGTGACTGGCCCCATAATGCACCGCGCCGGATGTGATGCCCGGCCGGTGCATAGAAGTACACAGAGGGCGGGAGATTCCAAATCCAGGGGGCAGAGAGGACAAAAAATAATGCCGCCCAGCGGGGCATGCATTTTAACACGGAAGTGTGAGGAAGGAAGCGTGGCCATGCCTACCCAGTCCCCCAACCACGGGGACTGCAGTACGTTTATACTGTTACACATGTTTAATAGGGCCACTTTAGATAAGAAAGGGATAGATAGGGAGCTGCTAGGAAGGTGTAGGGACAGCTAGAGATAGTGTAGGGGCTTAAAATCAGGAGACAGGTTCCCTTTAAACTTCGCCACAACAGTATCTCTGACCTGCCTGGTGTGTTCCTTGGTGGTCATGATGCTCTCTGCACTTGAAACAGAACCCTGAGTCTATCACAGAGCAGGTGCATTTATACGGAGACTTGATTACACACAGGTGGATTCTATTTATCATTACCAGTCATTTAGGACATTGAATCATTCAGAGATCCTCACTGAACTTCTGGAGTGAGTTTGCTGCACAGAAAGTAAAGGGGCCGAATAATATTGCACGCCGCACTTTTCAGTTTTTTATTTGTTAAAAAAAAGTTTAAAATATCCAATAAATTTCATTCCACTTCACGATTGTGTCCAACTTGTTGATTCTTCACAAAAAAATTTAAATTTATATCTTTGTTTGAAGCCTGAAATGTGGCAAAAGGTTGAAAAGTTCAAGGGAGCCAAATACTTTCACAAGGCACTGTATATGGTCCCGCTCAACAGGGGACCGGCCAACAACATTGGTAATTTGTTCTGCTTGAGATTGTGTCCCGCAGGTGCTCTTTATGGTGGCCTGTATCCTGTCAATGTTGAGCTTATGGAGATCCATCATTACTCCAGTTCAGAATTTATGTAAAGTGCTGGGATGTTACTGGTTGTATTTTTTTTTTTTTTTTTTTTTTCATTTCTAGAATACATAACGTCTTCATATAACTTGTTCTTCGATCTGTGCCTGCTTTCTTAATGAAAGTGCATGACTCTATTCTAATTCACTTCATACTTACCATAGGAAGTTGACTTGAACCACATGAGAATAGGAGAAATTATGGGATTTGAGGTGCTCAAGAAGGTTCAGGTAGGTAAATTTTATACATTTCCATGCATTTAGTTACAGCCTTGTGCATGCTGGTAATTATACACAGCCTTGTGCATGCTGGTGATTATACACAGCCTTGTGCATGCTGGTGATTATACACAGCCTTGTGCATGCTGGTGATTGTACACAGCCTTGTGCATGCTGGTGATTGTACACAGCCTTGTGCATGCTGGTGATTGTACACAGCCTTGTGCATGCTGGTGATTGTACACAGCCTTGTGCATGCTGGTGATTATACACAGCCTTGTGCATGCTGGTGATTGTACACAGCCTTGTGCATGCTGGTGATTATACACAGCCTTGTGCATGCTGGTGATTGTACACAGCCTTGTGCATGCTGGTGTTGCTTTGCTAGCAGTCAGAGGTTCTGAATCCAGTACTGTTATATGTCATTTATATTGTATGCTTTTATTTATTGCCTCTTTTCCCTCCTTTTCCCCTGAATTGACTCCTTACCTGCCTGTCGCCTATGCCCATCACTTCTTGTCCTCTAACCTACCCTCTCTCATTGAATCTGCCCCTGTAGACCCTGTGCCTACGTCAAAATCTCATAAAGGTGATTGAGAACTTGGAGCAGTTGGTGACATTGAATGAATTGGACCTGTATGACAATCAGATTCGTGTTATCCAGAACCTGGAGAACCTGAGTCAACTCCAGTGAGTCTTTTCAGACAGTGTGGCTCTCCTCCTTGTCCTATATTCATTTACATCCTTTCCTCCTCCACTAGGGATTTGTTGTCTCACATATGGCATGATGGCATGTGTTCGGGCATCTAAAGGCAGATGTCACTGCACCCCCACCCCTTAAAATGATTTAACCTCTGTTTTAAATTTGATTTATTGGCAAAATGTGAAGCCTTTGTGCTGTTTGCAATAAACTAAGGAAGGAATAGCAATAGAAATTACTCAATAACTAATATACCAAGTGTTTCTCTAAATTAAACCAAAGACCTTTCTGCAGTCTCAGAACTGTTCATCCCCCATCATGACAAGCTTCTGTGTTACTTGTAGAGCTCCATTGGCTGTTATGACCTGCTGCAATGCATAATGACCCTGACATCTGCAGCCCTGCTTTTGTGTGACGCAGGTGGATGGGTCCAAGGCATTGGTGAATGTCACTCATCTCAATAAGTGATTGCATACCACTTGGAGGATTTGCACCTTTTCAGAATACTTTTCCCTATCTGCAGTTTGTTGTAAAGAAAACAAAACCCCAAATTGCTTTACTTACCTTCCAGGGTGCAGTGCGTTGTCTCCACCTTTGCCCCGGTCATTGCTGCCGATGATGTCACCTCTTCAGACGTAGACGGCACAAGCTGCTGAGCCCAGTGATTGGCTGCCGCGGTGACATCACGCCAATTTCGCTGCAACCAAACAGAGACTAGGGCATCGGCAGAGACAAAGTGCTGGACCATGGGAGGGAAAGTGAAGCTCGGTTTGTTTTTACAACGAATTCTGCATCTTGAAATGGGGCGATCCTATTATCGATCGCTGCAGGTCCATCCACTCTGGCATCCACCGTTCCTAATCATGGACACGAGGTGCTAATTCTTCAGAAGTGAACAAATCGCGGATATGAAAATAGTGTACTGAGGACCGTTATCTGCCATTGTCTAGTATACTTTCAGCATTCTTTTGAAAGCAGGGCCCCTGTGGTACAGAGGGCAACAGAGCACAAAAGAAGCCATCGACTAGAGATAAAGCAGGAGTAGGTGAATTTTAGGAAATTGTCTATATCTTTACTATGTTGGCAGACAGCCCCAAATGTTCTGTTGGCATACCTTTGTCCTTCATCTTGCATGATTTGAATGGATCTGTTACCACTAGTATCCATATGCGTTGGTATACATTAATATGCGTAAAGCAATCAGTAGAGTCATAGCACAGTGCACATAACATATAGAAAATGGTATACCCATGACCTGCTAAAATCATTACCAGATATCAGAATACAGATGGGGTATCTTATCAAACAGATATGAGACGGGATGAGGGGGGTGTACTTACTTTGAAATGAGCTAGAGATGCAGTTTTTTTTTTACATACATACCGTGTTTCCCCGAATATAAGACACTGTCTTACATTCTTTTGACCCCCAAAAGTCCCACTATGTCTTACTTTCGGGGTATGTCTTATATTAGAAAAAAAAAAAAGACGATTTTTGTTTTAACCAAAAAATAACATTTTCTCCTTGCAGAACTCCACTACATTTTTGCCCCAAGATTCTTCGACCATGGCTTTTTTATACTCCACAGAGTAGCTCTTCCTTTTACTCGGGCCGGAACCACTCATGTCTGGGGGCAGAAATATAGCGTACGGTATAAGCATTGCTTATGGTTCCGTATCACAGTCACCCATACAGTCCCATACAGTATCCCACAGCCTGCCATACAGAAGGGTTGCCATTACAGTACGGTATCCCACAGCTTGCTGCCATTATTGTACAGCATCCCACAGCCTGTCATTACAGCATCCCACAGGCTGTCATTACAGCATCCCACAGCCTGCAATTACAGCATCCCACAGCCTGCAATTACAGCATTCCACAGCCTGCAATTACAGCATCCCACAGCCTGCAATTACAGCATCCCACAGCCTGCAATTACAGCATCCCACAGCCTGCAATTACAGCATCCCACAGCCTGCAATTACAGCATCCCACAGCCTGCAATTACAGCATCCCACAGCCTGTCATTACAGTATCCCACAGCCATTGCTTACCGGTAATGGCGGATTGCGATTCCTCTGCGGTGCTGGACAGGGCAGGGCAGGCTTCTTCTTCCTCGTGCAGGAGAAGGGGGGACACTGGGCCAATCACAGAGGCCCTGACTTCTGGCCGGGCGGGGGGACACAGGGGGACACTGGCCAATGAGCAGGGACGTCAGGGCAGTGACCGGCGGGTGGGCACACAGGGGCCGATCAGCCAATGACAGAGGCCGCAGTGACACAGGGGGACACAGGCACCGGTATGTAAAACCTACCCGGTAATGCATTACCGGTATCCCGCACTACGTCTTACATTCTTTGCCCGGAGTTTCACTACGTCTTATAAACGGGGGATGTCTTACATTAGGCATCCCCCAAACACCCCCTGGTACGTCTTACATTCGGGGGTGTCTTATATTCGGGGAAAGACGGTATATTAGGCAAAGAAACGCAAAAACTGATTATACAGCCATTCTGAGAGTTTCTAAGTAGGTACATAAAACTAATCGGTGCTAAGATCTAATTATGTGTGCTGCTTGTATTGTGAAATCTGAGAAACAAATGAGCTTTAACAGTAGAAATTGAAGTAGTGAATATGTAGATGAACAGACACTTATTTAATTTATTTTGTAAGAACACAATATGCCTGTTCGTTTTTATATAGACCTCTGTAAAGAGAGTGTGGAGGTGTCAGATACATCTGGGGCTGTCTGTGGAGTGCATTGTGCTATGTTAAGTCAGGATTGCCAAATAGTCGGAGAGATCCCTGGAGGTTTGGCTGGTGGGGTTAATACATTCATAAATCATACGTTTAATTCTTGGTTGAACCACCACAAGACGAAGCCTGACCACCTTGGTGCAGTAACACATCAATCTATGACTTTTTATTAGTACTTAGCGGTATGTAACAAAAGGAATTGTTTATTACATAGTCTTAAAAGGAATATCTGGTGCTCCTTGTGGTCCCATCAGGAGGTGACGATGTTGTATATGCACAGACCAACCAGGACTCTTGCCCAATTGTCAGCGGGCACATGTCATGCGCAAATGAGCGCTCTCACCTCCTGATATAGAAGTGTGCGGCACCAGACTATGCCTTTTACGCATTGTGTGTATGTATAAATATATGTATATACGCACTTCTTCTACACATAGATATGGCCCACAGTGTCGGCACCCTCAAAATCGTTCTAGAAAATGAACTATTCCTTCCAGAATGTCATTGCCCTTACATTTTGTAGCACACATGTTTATTACTTTTTGTGTGTATTGGAACAACATGAAAAAAGGGCAAATTATACAGAATTTCTCACACAACCCCAAAAAACGGGCAGGACAACATTGTTGACAATCTTAAATTAAATTAATATTTGGTTGCACCCTTTGGAATAAATAACTGCAATCAAGTCACTTCCTATAACTAACGACAAGCTTTTTACACCCTCATCTAGAATTCTGGACTTTTCTTTTGCAAACTGCTCCAGGTCTCTCCTATATGAAGGCACCTTCTCCCAACAGTAATTTTGTGAGATTTAGATCTAGAATAATTGTTACCACTTCAGAACTCTCCAGCGCTTTGTTTCCAACCGTATCTGGAGGCTTCTCTGAAGTTTGGAGTCAATGTCCTGCTGGACACAGCATGTAGACCCAGCTTTCTGACACTAGGCACTACATTGCACCCCAAAATCCTTTGGAATTATTCAGATTTCAGGATTGCTTGCACACAGTCAAGACACCCATTGACAGAGGCAGTAAAACATCATTGAACTTCCACTTTGTTTGACTTTAGGTACTATGTTCCTGTGTTCTATTTTTTTTGTAGGCCTCATTCAGTTTTTGGTAAATGGTAGAATGATGAGCTTAACCAAAAAGCTCTCTCTTTCTCTAGTCACCTTCCACGAAAGCATAGGAGGTTGCCTCTCCATGCTTTATTAGGGACAGGAAGCAAAAGAGAGGTTAAAAGGACCCCTTTCCACTTCCCATTAGCCAGTGTCTTTCCTGTCCCCATGGGACATGGAGAGGTTTTTCTTCTGTGCTGCGGGGCCGGTGACTGAAGCATACCTTTTGGTTTTAGCTGGGCAACATTGGTTGGGCGCTCAGGCTCTCCTGCTCCTGCCTCCCTCAGGCAGTGGGACTGTCTCCCTGGCCCTCTGGTCCCTCCCTGTGGGGCAGTGTGAGCCATGGGATCCCTGTTTGGCGGCCTCCCTGAGGCCGCTGGCTTCTTCCTATTCGCGCGCTGTCCTGTGCGATCCAGGTGTGACGTCGGTGGGCGGTATTTCCGGGTCACGTGTTCCTCCGGGAGCACTGCGCTTCCGGGTGCCAGCCTCTGGATCCCGGCGGGGACAGCGTGCCGGGCACGCCTACGATCGTTCAGTGACCTGTCTGGTACCCTGAACAGGGAAAGGGGACACCCAACACCTGGCGCTTCCAAAAATCAGAAGTTAAAATTTTTTTTTCCTCCTCAGGATATGGCCGAGCTCATTAGTGCTGTATGTAGCACTATGGGCCTGGAAGAGGAACAAGTCCTTCATTCTGTCCAGGATGAAATGTTTGCAAGGCGGAGGTCGGTTAAACAAGCCGGCTTCCCAGTCCATGCAAACATTCAGAACCTTATTTCTCAGGAATGGGAATTTCCTGAGAAATATTTTAAAAGTGATCTAAAAGACAGGTTCCCCCTGTAGGAGAACATGTTTAACTGGGATGTCACATAGGTGGACGTGCAGGTGGCAAGAGTTGCTAAAAAGACTGAGGACACTTCTCAATTTAAAGATCAAATGGATAGGAAGATTGAGGGTTTAATGAAATGTTCCTGGGAGGCATCTTCCTCTGCTATTCAAGCAAATATTGCCTCCACCTGCGTGTCTAGGTCATTACTCAGGTGGTTGGATCAGCTTGACAGCTATATTTCTCAGGGTACTCGGAGGAATTGGTAGACTCCCTCCCATTACTTTTCAGAAGCATCCGCCAAGAAACTGGTAGCTTTCCTGAGTGTGTTCGTATGGCTGTGCGGACCTCAGTATTGTCCAACTCTGCCAGACGTGCACTTTGGTTGAAGATGTGGAGTGGGGACTCCACTTCCAAAATGCGGCTTTGCTCTATCGCCTTTAAAGGAGAGTTGGTCTTTGGTTCAGCTCTCGACGATATACTAGAGAAGACGACTGATAAAAGGGCTCTTCCAGAGCAAAAGTCGGCTAAGAAAAGATTTTTTTCCGTACCTCTGTGCCTCAGGCCTCCCAGCCCAAAGGCGAAGGGAAGACAGGTAGATAGAGTTATTCAGAGGGCAAGGGAAAAAACATTCTTGTCCCTTCCCAGCAACAACAGCAGCAGGATAAGCAGTGACTGGGTTCCGGTGGGGGAAGGGGGGCTGGTGGGGGTTGTGGGAGGCTCTCGAACATTTTGTCCCACTGGCGGAGTATTTCCAATTGCCAGTGGGTCCTCAACGTCAATTCTGACGGTCTCCTAATAGAGCTGGAGTCTTCCCCTCTGCCGGGCTTGCAGGTCACTGCCCTGCCTTCGCAGGGAGCTATCTCCTGTACTCCAACCTGCAAGACCTTTTGTCTTCCAAAGTAATTTCTCCTGCGCTGAACGAGGGACAAAGCAGCGGTTATTACTCCCGGCTCTTCTTAGTGAGGAAACCGTCGGGGATGTCCATATAACAATCAGTCTGAAGCAGCTGAACCAACATGTCAGATACC
This sequence comes from Allobates femoralis, assembly GCA_033576535.1. NCBI lineage: Eukaryota > Metazoa > Chordata > Amphibia > Anura > Aromobatidae > Allobates > Allobates femoralis. Next base: position 96,809,832 of record JARQOC010000001.1, read on the forward strand.
GCAGATTCAAAATGGAATCGATAAAAACGGCGGTTCCATTGATAGAGCGTCATTACCAGATGGCCACAATAGACTTAAAAAATGCCTACTTCCACGTGTCTATCCATCACCGGCACAGGAAGTTTTTACTTTTCGCAGTCCTTTGCAACGGCTTAATTCACCATTACCAGTTCAAAGTGCTCCCTTTTGGAATCTCCTCTGCTCCGAGGGTGTTGTCAAAAATCATGGGTGAGGTAGTGGCATTCCAAAGAACACAAGGCATCTGTGTAATACCATATTTGGACCACCTCCTTCTCATTGCTCCTTCGGCTGCGGCTCTCAGGAGTGATATACAGACGTCATTGAACACACTTCAGTCCTTGGGCTGGATCCCAAATTTAAGGAAGTCTCAGGTCCAGCCTTCCTACACAAGGAGATTCCTGGGGGTAATGTTGGATACACAGATGTCATTTCTCCCAGAGGATCGCAAAATGACCCTCGCTATAAAACTTTCAGTTCTAAGAGCACAGAGGACCCCCCCACACTTTAAAGCTGCAATGTCCGCACTGGATTCAATGACGGCCTGCATCCCATCGGTGCTGTGGGCCCAGGCTTACTCCTGCTGTCTTCAGGATTTGCTTGTCAGGTCGGGTTACCGCTTCCCTACTGTGATGGTTGAATCCCAAAAATCTGGTCAGGGCATAGCCTGGTCCAGACACCTCTGGGTCCCAGACACACCTGACAACAGATGCCAGCAAGCGAGGCTGGGGTGCCATGGTGTCATGGGAGTTTGGAATCAGTCACTCAGCTCCTAATCCTCCAACTACATGGAGCTGAAGGCAGTAAAAGAAGCTCTCCTGGTAGCTCAGGATCTGGTCAGGGACTCGCATGTGCTGGTTTATTCAGACCATGTCACCACAGTGGCCCATCTTTGCCATCAGGGCAGCACAAGGTCCGACGACCTGAATGGCATCTCAAGTCGGATCTTCTGCTGGGCGGAACAGTTCCTTCAATCGCTGTCAGCGGTCCACCTGAAGGGCACATTAAACCTTCAGGCGGATTTTCTCAGTCGCAGGGATCTCCACCCAGGGGAGTGGAGCCTGGATCAAGCAGTGTTCTGCAAGCTGGTGGCAAGGTGGGATCCCCTGGAGGTTGACCTTGTTGCTTCCAACCAAAACAGGAAGTTCAGAACATTCTTCTCCCTCAATTCCAGGGACAATTCAATCAGGGTAGAAGTCTTCTCCCACGCTTGGAAATTTCGTCTGGCCTACGCCTTCCCGCCAATTCCCCTCCTAGCAAGAGCTAGATAAGAGAAGACCGAGTCCTAACTATCTTCATTAGCGCGGTTTATTTATATGTAAACACCAGAGCTAGTCTTATGGCCAGGTGTGACGGTACCCTATCGGTAGCGTTTCCATAGGCGACGCAGGGGCACGGCCTATCGCCGCCGACATCGCCGGTGCGTCACCTAGTGTAAAGAGGCGATGTTGGCGCTAACAATCGCCTTAAAGTGGTCGTTTGGTTTCTCAGCAGTGCTCTGAAACCAAGCGAGCACTCTGGGGCGATGTGTACACATCGCCCCATGTTACATGGCGTTCGCTGATATTACAGGCAATGGGAGCCATAGGCTCCCATGTTACAGGATCGCCGCTGGGGTTTGTGGACACCCCAGCGGCGATGGCGCCTGTAACCTCACCGGTGCATCACCGGAGGTATTGCCGCATGTGAACACGCGACAGCGACGCTGGCGGGGCGCCAAAAATGTGCATGCCCCCCCGTGCGTCGCCGGCGATATGTACGCCGATATGGCCAGGTGTGACGGTACCCTTAGGGTTATTATTTAGGGTTATTGTTGATTTGCTGGTTGTAGGCCTTGGGGTAGTACCATGTATTACTTCCCTTTTGGTACTAATATAATGGTTTGTATTTGTGTTAAGGCTCTGCGCTAAATCTCTATGTTGGCAAGAATGGACACCACCATGGTGCTTGGTACAACCCTTTTTCGGGATGTTTATTGAAAACTATACATTTACTGAGGTAATACTTAAAATGATAAAACACACAAAAAACTCAGTATATGAGTAAAATCCTTATTTTGGTGGGTCACAGGTGTGTGGGTTCCTCCTTTCTTATCAGAGGATCTTCACAGCTTTGGCTGTGCCCAGAGTAAGGTGGTAGTTGATAATTCTACTCTTGCTGGTGTTCTGGATAAGGCACTATTTCTTGCTTTTTGCTGAGTGTGCATAGAAGTTAGTTTGGTCTTGTAACCTCTTTGTCACTTGGCATAGTTATTAATAGGTCAATGGTAACCTTAAAAAGATCCTTTATGGTAGGGCCTGTGCTGTTGTGCTGTCAGTTTGGTGGCCCTCAGCATCCTCCACTGAGAGGAGGAGGAACTAGCAAAGTACAGAGCAGAACGGAGAGCCGATCAGGGTCAAAACCACACCCTATAGGAGCCACCAAACTGACAGCACAAGGACCTACCATAAAGTATTTTATTAAGATTACCATTGACCTATTAATAACTATGCCAAGTGACAAAGAAGTGACCTTTTTATCTGGTTTCAGATGGAGGGAAAGGGATACTGTAGAATTGTGCTGGGGCGCCAAGGAACACCACAGGAGGGGTAGAGTTTAACAAACCTTTATTTGAACCTCATGCACACTCCACAACGCGTCCCGATGGTATGGGAGACCGTCTTCATCGGGTGCCACCAGCTGTTACAGATAAGGGGGCAGACTTGGCTTTTGGAACAACCCAGCCAGCTCCTTTCATTCATCACATCATGTACCAACACAGGATACCTTCTCAGCTTTAAGTCCAAAGCATGGCAAAAAGGGCACTGAACTCAGGGACTCAGTGGAAAAATAAAATATATTAGTACCTTCCGCTATATATCCATTTAAACACTATGAAATATGTTTTTGTTCTGCTGGACCAGCGTTTTAATGTCTGGGGTAGGAATGGAGTCAAAAGTAAAATCTATTCTTTTCTTCCTCCTTATCAGTTATTAAGTCAGTCATTAAAGTTACATTTTATTACGTGTGTGTGTGTGTGTGTGTGTGTGTGTGTGTGTGTGTGTGTGTGGTGTGTGTGTGTTATATATAATATATAATATATATATATTATATATATATATATATATATATATATATATATATATATATATATATATATATAATATATATATTATTCCAGTGGAAGTAAAATACATTGGCTTGGCACCTGTTTGACTCTTGCAGCATCTTTTATGATGACTTACAGCTCTTATAGACCTTTCCACAGTAAAGCCCGTCACATAACATGATCATTAGCGAGATTTGTGTTAAGTCCCAGATTTGTTTTGTGACGGAACACTGATCTCACTAACGATCTCGTTATGTGTGACACTTGGCAGCGATCAGACCCCTGCTGTGAGATCGTTGATCGTTACAAAGTGCTCTGGGTCATTTTTAGGTTGTTGGTCTCCCGCTGGGAACGCTACACGCTGTGTTTGAAAGGGACAACGACCAACAATCTCAATACTACGCCCGAGAGTGACCATTCCCAATAACCTCCTATCATTCCAGATTGTTGCTGAGTCGCTGGTGAGATCTAACTGTTTTGACATCTCACCAGCGATATCAAAGTGACGCAACAACGATCCTAAGGATTGTTGTCGGGATCGCTGTTGCGTTGTTGTGTGTGACAGGAGCTTAATTCTCTCTATGGTAAAATCTTGTATTTTCAGAATCCTGGATCTATCCTTCAACCTTATGAAGCGCATTGAGGGTTTAGACTCGTTGTCTCAGCTGAAGCGTCTGTACCTGGTAAACAACAAGATCAGCCGCATTGAGAACCTCAACTCCTTAACGCAGCTCCGTCTGCTGGAACTAGGCTCAAATCGCATTCGGGTAAGAACAGGGAGTGCGAACACTATAACATTACAGTGGATGTATTCAGTCATGCACTGCAGTTATTGTGCAGGTTATGGGGAAACTAAAGCTGTATATTTTGTGACCTTTTTGTGTTTGCTATATTCCATTTTGTTCACAGCCATTAGTATCCACATTTAGTAAGCCCGCAATATAGTCGCGTATGTGCTTATTGGGTTTTTCAGTGGACAGAGAACTGATTTCTATGTACAAGATAAGTGTCACAACATACATGAGGGGTGTATTGTATCTTTTTGTTTAATTAAATTTTCCCCTTATTGATTGTGAGGGACAAGTAATTTAATGGTATAGCTTAAAGAATTATTTGATCGCGTCTCTTAAAGCATTTTATAGGCCACTTGTAGTTATATACTCCATATACTATATGGAAATAAGTATTGGGACCCCTCCACATTCCACTACAGGAGCTCTTATGACCTCCCATTCTACATCCATAGACTTTTAATATGGAGTTGATCCCTTTTGCAGCTAGAACATCTTCCACTCTTCCGGGTAGGTTTCCTGCAAGATTTTGGAGGTGTCTACGGTAATTTTTGCCCATTCATCCAGATAGACATTTGTGAGATCCTGGCCCACAGTCCCCACACTAGTTCATCCCATAGGGTAGGATAGACTTGAGGTCAGGACTCTATGCACCCAGTCAAGTTCTTCTATACCAAACTGTATACCAATACTGTTCTTGTATACCAAACTGACCCAACTGACTTTATAGACCTTAATTTGTGCACTAAAGGCAAAGTCATGGGGAACAAAAAAATATCTTCCCTTTTCTGCTCCCTCAAAGTTTTAAACATACAAATGTCCAAAAGGTTTAAAAGTTTTGGTTTGATGAAGCATTAGTATTTCTTTTCACTGAAACTAAGGTAAGGGACCAAGAACAACACAATGCAGTCAGGCAGGTAACATTCTCCTGAAATTCGCCAAACCCAGACTCATTCATCAGGCGGCTCCACAGAACATGTTCTGACTTCTCCAGAGTCCAGTGCTGGTGTGACGTTACACCACTACATCAGACACTTGTGCTTGGGTGGGGTCATTCCATGTCAAGTGATCCAAAAATGAATATTTTTTTTCCCTGACGTCCTCAGATTTTAAAAAAAAAATTTTTCTATATGAAGAACTTTTGAATTTTTTTCTTTATCAGTTAATTTTTTACAGATTTTTAAAGTTTTAAAAAAGTGCGAATTTTGGCCTGGTATGGCTTTACATTTTCTATCATATCTCGGGCTAGAAATAAGATAGAGAAAGAAAATAAACACCAATCTACTCAGAACTGTCAAGGCTTTCACCAGATATTATCACAAGAGGATCTTTGTTAATATTTTACCCATGTGATTGCAAGCGCAAAACTTTAAAACGCATTTCCGAAAAATCGGCGCGCTTTAAATATTTCAAAAACTGCCCATGTGTCTGCTATGCTCTTAGCCACATCTGTACCAAATTTCAAGTTGGGGTCTTGATGGGATCTATTTTAAAATATTTTACTATTAATAGCGTCATGGGTCATTCCATATCAAGTGATCTAAATATGAATATTTTTTTTTACCTGACGTCTTTACATTTTTTTTTCTCAGGCTAGAAATAAGATAATGAAGTGGGAGAGGCATATTTTACTCAGAACGGTAACAGCTTTCATTTGAGATGTTACAAGACTATGTTTCTTTATATCAAATTCAAACTATTGACGGGCAATTGTGAAAAAATGACTGATTGTGTTCTTGGTGATTTTTGAATTGACACAATAATAGTTAAATATTTTAAAATATGATCCCATCACGATCCCAACTTGAAATTTGGTACAGATGTGGCTAAGAGCAAAAAGACACATGGGCAGTTTTGGAAAATTATTATTAAAACGTTTTTTTCGGAAATGCGTTTCAAAATGTTGCGTTTGCGTTCGCATGGGTAAAAAATTAAAATTAACAAATATACTCTTGTGACATATCTGGTGAAAGCCTGGACAGTTCTGAGTAGAATGGTGTTTATTTTGTTTCTCTATCTTATTTCTAGCCCGAGATAAAAAAAAACGTGAAGTCATACCAGGCCAAAATTCACCCTTTTTTTAAACTTCTGTAAAAAATTAACTGATGAAGAAAAAAATTCTAAACTTTTAATTTGTAATTAACTAAAGTACTACTTCATAAAGAAAAAAAAAAAAAAAAATCTAAAGACGTCAGGTAAAAAAAAATATTCATATTTAGATCACTTGATATGGAATGACCCATTGACGCTATTAATAGTAAAATATTTTAAAATATGATCTCATCAAGACCCCAACTTGAAATTTGGTATAGATGTGGCTAAGAGCAAAGCAGACACATGGGCAGTTTTTGAAATATTTAAAGCGCGCCGATTTTTCGGAAATGCGTTTTAAAGTTTTGCGCTTGTGATCACATGGGTAAAATATTAACAAAGATCCTCTTGTGACATATCTGGTGAAAGCCTGTATAGTTCTGAGTAGAATGGTGTTTATTTTGTCTCTTATCTTATTCCTAGCCTGAGTTATGAGGAGAAACGTAAAGGCAGGCAACAGCGAAATTCACACTTTTTCCGGACTTTGAAAATCATTTAAAAAAAAAAAAAAAAAAAAAATTTTTTTTTAATTTTCTCTTCACATTTTGCATTGTCTGACATGCTATTATCAAATAACAAAATCTCAAAAGAATTAAAAATATAGAGGTAATAATCATTGGTTCACTTGACATGGAATGACCCGGTGATTAAGGCTTGCATGCAGTGTTTCAGCCATGGACTCATGCCGTAAGCTCCTGATGCAGTTTCTGGACTGATGGTAATTCCAGAGAAGGTTTGGACTGTGTAGTTGATTCCGTAGAGGGTTGGTGACTTTTATGCACAGAGCGCCTCAACGCGCATCATTTTATGTGATCTACGATCGATTCCGTTCACTTTTCTACTGTATAATGGCAAACAGTTGACTGTGACATTTTTCCCTCCTAAATACTCCACAAACTGGGTTGTTTCATCTGTGATATCCAGAATATCTTGTGCAGATCTGTGTGTTTTTCATGGTTTAATGTAACAAACCTTGTGTGGTCAGCAAGTACCTGTACTCCATTCATTAAATATGAAAGAACATTAGCTAGTCCTATGTAATTTACACACATTATAGTAAATTCACTTAATTTCTCATTAAAAGTAATTCATTAGAATAGCCATGCGTGAGGCTGAGTGTACTTTTTTTTTTTTTTTTTTTTTTTTTCATTGCAGGAGATAGAGAATCTGGATATGTTAAGAGACTTGGACAGTTTGTTTCTTGGGAAGAACAAGATCACCAAGTTGCAGAACATGGAGACGCTGAGTAACCTGACCAGTCCTGAGCGTGCAGGTAACCTCCGCCGCCATCATATACAATTTACAATAGTGCAATGTTTTACTATGCTAATATCTAATAATGCTAACATATGTTATACAGTCATATGAAAAAGTTTGGGCACCCCTCTTAATCTTACTCATTTTTTTTTTTTGTTTGTTTAAAATTGTTTTTTTGCAACAGCTATTTCAGTGTGATATATGTAATAACTGATGGACACAGTAATATTTCAGGATTGAGGTTTATTGCACTAACCAAAAATGTGAAATATGCATTATTTCAAAATTTGACAGGTGCCAAAGTATGGGCACCCTTCTGATTTTCATGATTTGAATACTCCTAACTACTTTTTACTGACTTACTGAAGCACTAAATTGGTTTGGTAACCTCATTGAGCTTTGTACTTCATAGCCCGGTGTATCCAATCATGAGAAAAGCTATTTCAGGTGTCCACTTGCAAGTTGTTCTCCTAGTTGCATCTTCTCTGAGTGGCATCATGGGCTCCTCAAAACACCTTTCAAATGATCTGAAAAAAAAGATTGTTCAACATAGTTGTTCAGGGGAAGGATACAAAAAGTTGTCTCAGAGATTTAACCTGTCAGTTTCCACTGTGAGGAACATAGTAAGGAAATGGAAGACCACAGGGACAGTTCTTGTAAAGGCCAGAAGTGGCAGGCCAACAAAAATATCAGAAAGGCAGAGAAGAAGAATGGTGAGAACAGTCAAGAACAATCCACAGACCACCTCCAAAGACCTGCAGCAGCATCTTGCTGCAGATGGTGACACTGTGCATCGGTCAACAATACAGTGCACACTGCACAAGGAGAAGCTGTATGGGAGAGTGATGCGAAAGAAGCAGTTTCTGCATGCACGTCACAAACAGAGTCGCCTGAGGTATGCAAAAGCACATTTGGACAAGCCAGTTTCATTTTGGAAGAAGCTCCTGTGGACTGATGAAACAAAGATTGAGTTGTTTGGTCATACAACAAGGCGTTATTGCATGACCCCACAATAACACAGCATTCCAAGAAAAACACTTGCTACCCATTGTCAAATTTTGGGGAGGGTCCATCATGCTTTGGGGCTGTGTGGCCAATGACGGCATCGGGAATCTTGTTAAAGTTGAGGGTCGCATGGATTCCACTCAGTATCAGCAGATTCTTGAGAATAATGTTCAAGAATCAGTGTCAAAGTTGAAGTTACGCCGGGGATGGATCTTTCAGCAAGACAATGATCCAAAACACCGCTCCAAATCTACTCAGGCATTCATGCAGAGGAACAATTACAATGTTCTGGAATGGCCATCCCAGTCCCCAGACCTGAATATCATTGAACATCTGTGGGATGTTTTGAAGCGGGCTGTCCATGCTCGGTGACCATCAAACTTAACTGAACTGGAATTGTTTTGTAAAGAGGAATGGTCAAAAATACTTTCATCCAGGATCCAGGAACTCATTAACAGCTACAGGAAGCGACTAGAGGCTGTTATTTTTGCAAAAGGTGGATCTAGTAAATATTAATGTCACTTTTCTGTTGAGGTGCCCATACTTTTGCACCTGTCAGATTTTGAAATAATGCATATTTCACATTTTCAGTTAGTACAATAAACCTCATTTCCATCCTGAAATATATATATATTTTTTAATCAAATATATTTTATTAAATCATCGAGTAAAATACAAATAATACATTCTTGACATAGTTTCAATGAAAAGATGATTATTGTTTGTAATATACAACACCCGTCCCATTAACAGGAACATAAGAACATACCCTCCCTCCTCCCAACACCCCCATCCCCCCCCCACTCCTTGAACAGTTTCCATATACCATCGATATTTATTTCAAATAAGAGGAAAATAGAAAGTGTTTTCCGATAGACATGTGCTCGACAATTGAACTCTTCAAACCTGTTATCAGGTCTAGCTTCTCCATTGTCTGGTTAGAGAAAGGGAGGAAATAAAAAAAAAAAAACAGCAGTATTATTATATCATATCACTCTATCTCCTCCATGGCTCCCATATTTTTTCAAACATCGAGGCTGCACTCCTTCTGTTATATATGTCTTCCTCCATACGCACCACGTAATCCACCTGTTTAATATACTCGGCTCCCCCCGGGGGCTCAGTCCTGATCCAATACATCGCTATTAATTTCCTGGCCAGATACGGTATAATAATCTTGCAATTGCAATTTTTTGGCAGCTTGTCACTTTTATCTCTTCAACGTACCCCAATACGCACACCAAAGGCACCCTCGGAACCTCACACACACATCGTCTTTCAATCTCTGTAATGACATTCGTCCAAAACGTCTGCAGCATAGGGCAGTTCCACATCATGTGTAGAATCCCTGCCTGTCCCTGCCTACATCTTGAACATTCAGAGGTGTCTCTAACCCCTATTTTGTATAAAAATTCAGGAGTCCTGTATGTTCTGTGGACAAGATACAGCTGCGACAATCTTCCCGGTTCACTTAATGAAAGCTTTGGACCATACTCCAAGGTACTGTCCCAAATCTCATTTTCCATTTCTCCAATTTCCAACTCCCATTTGGTTCTCGCCGTGATCGGGTGTCGCAGCAACATCACGTGCAGAAGATCTCCATACAATGTTGATATTACTCCTTTAGATCCACCCTCCATACAAACATAGTCCATAACAATATCTTTCTGTATGGTGAGACTACCTAGTTTCATTTGTTGCTTATATGCATGCAATAACCTAAGATATAGAAACCCATCCGTTGCCGGTATCTGAAACTCCTCCTTCAAAGCAGCAAATGATTTCAGCTTTCCATTTACCGTGAGCTGTAACAAATATTTTATACCCCTATTCTCCCAACTTTTTTGGTCACCCAATTTATATATTTCACCAGTTTTGCATTTTTCCACACCGGCGTGTATATCGTAATTCCCGTAATCCCTCTCAGCTTTTTAATTCTAGACCACGTTTTTTGTAGTAGACACAGAGTGGGGAACCGCCCGCCTGCTCTACCAACGTCCCCTGCCTCCAAACTGATTACTAATGGACCTCGTCCCATAATATATTCCAATAGCTTTTGACTGGAATTCCGCCCACCTTCTGACGCCCATCCCCTCATGTGTTGTCCTTGAGCCGCCAAAAAATATAGCCACAGATTCGGCATTGCCAAACCACCCTCCTTCTTTGGTCTCTGTAGGGTTTCTAATTTTAATCTGGGTTGCCCCCCTCCACATACCAGATCTCGGAATAATGAGTTCAGTCTTTGAAATAACCCCTATTGAATCCATACTGGTGAGTTGTGAAGCACATAGAGGAGTTTCGGCATCATGATCATTTTGGCAAGGTTTGTTCTACCCACCACCGAGAGAGGCAGTTTACACCAAGCCTGTGCCTTATCCTTTAATTTGGCTAACAACGGCATCATATTCAACTCAAGATAATCCATAAGTGAACGAGATATCTGAATTCCCAAATACTTAAATTGTGTAACTATTTTCAGTTTGGCACAACCAATGTCCTCCCGTTCCTCCCATTCCTCCATATCCACCATCATGAGATTCGATTTGTCCCAATTTATCTTTAATCCTGACATCTGGCCAACCCTTTCCACTACCTCTACCGCACACCGTAGAGATTCAGTAGGATCTTGCAAAAACAATAAGATGTCATCAGCATATAGGGCTATCTTCTCCTCCACAGGCCCGTACACAAATCCTTTCACCCCAGCCTCTTCTCGTATATAAGCTGCAAGTGGCTCTATTGCCAATACGAACAGTAATGGGGAAAGAGGGCACCCCTGTCTGGTCCCCCTATCAAGCGAGAACCTGTCAGAGCGTCCACCATTCACTCGTGTGTGTGCCACAGGAGAAGAGTACAGCAATTTAACCCATGAGATAAAGCTCTGCCCACATCCTGTCCAGTACTAGCCACAAATAGTCCCACTCCACGCCGTCAAAAGCCTTATGGGCGTCCAGGGACACCACCACTCTGTCACCTGCATTATCTGCCGGGAGCTGAAGATTCAAAAATAGTCGTCTCAGATTAAGAGCTGTAGACTTTTGGGGCATAAACTCCATCCTGAAATATTAGTGTCCATCAGTTATTACATATATCACACTGAAATAGCTGTTGCAAAAAAACAATTTTAAACAAAAAAAAAAAGGAAGATTAAGACGGGTGCCCAAACTTTTTCATATGACTGTATGTACACTTCAGTGCCTGGATTATTTACTCTATATAACTTGTCTGTTTAGTAAAAGCATTAATGCTGTGAACCATCATCCTCAGAGTAATCGCCTCCTGAAGATTGAAGGTCTCCAAAGTCTGGTGAACCTGCGGGAGTTGTATCTGAGCGACAACGGCATCCAAGTCTTGGAGGGTCTGGAGAACAACGTAAGCTGCACAAAGCAGATGGGCCTATAAGGAATCCCAAGTATTGTTGGGATTGCGGAGGCAGATCTTTTCCTGGCTTTAAACTCCTTGAATCTTCTTTTTTTTTTTTTTTTTTTTCTGCAGCTTTAAATGGCTTTCGCAATAGCTTTCCCACTGAGAAAGGTGTATAGACGCTTTACCAGGTTTACTCTTTCTCCTGTACCAAACATTTTGTTGCTCCTCTGTAAGTTTTGGATCAAGTAGATGAAGCAGTCATGTGAAGCATATCTCACTTTGTAGTTTTTGAGCCTGCTGAGAGTTGTTGTGCTCCCTGTTGTTGATATGTGAGCTAAAACTCAATTACAAACTGGGAGGTGCACATTGTTGGTAGATCTTGTAGTGTCCTCTGGTGTGGTGATACCCGGCAATAAGTGTTCGATTTGTGCAGTACCACCATGTAGCAAATTAAAGGGGAACTCCAGTGAGAGAGAACTTTAGTACAGTGCCTGCCCTCCTACATGGTGAAGAAGAGCTGTACACAAACGTTTTAGGATCTAGACATCTTCTAAATCAATAAAATCATACCTGCGCCTCAGCTCTGACGCTCACCTCATGGAACCTAAATCTATGCACGCCCCCTCACTAAACAGAATTGTGAGGGGGCGTGAATGTAGGCTGATCCTGCAGCCCCCAGCATCCATGCCCCTGACACACCACCTGCTTTTTGCTCTTACATGAAGCTGCTGGGCTGAAGATTCTGGGTTTCCTGAGGTGGGGGCCAGAGCTGAGGAGCAGGTATCATTTTGTTGATTTATAACAGATCTATAGATCCTAGAACTGCAGTGTTCATCTCTGCTTCATCATGTGGCTGGGCAGGAACTTGCCTAAAAATTTTACTCTCACTGCAGTTCCCCTTTAAACACGCCACCAGGTTCTCCAGTGTTTTAATTCCTAACAAGGATACTATACCCCCTAAGCAGCACCATATACCTTTTATAAAAGGCTTTAACGTTGCCAAGCACGGCTTTCTAATATGCATCAGGCTGCCCAATTGTCGTTTCTGGGCTATGTATATTGCCAATATCCAGGACCCATTTATGCTGTAGAGTGGGTAAATGGGTAATTCTAAGACTAATTGTGATAGTTATCAAGAGACCAAGACTGACTTTCCAAGAAAGATGATTACCTATAGTATATGTAAGATTTCTGGACATTGTGTCTGAACTTCACTGTTGCATTTTTCTCATTGTGTCCTTCAGACTAAGCTCACTACTTTGGATGTCGCTTCTAATAGAATAAAGAAAATTCAGAATATCCGTCATCTAACAGAACTTCAGGAATTTTGGGTAATGTCATAGTTACTTATTCACTTTCTGGCTGCTTTACCTCTACTCTATTGCCCTATACATGCTTTACGTTTAATCAGTTTGGATGAGACCCCTTTAATGACCAAGCATACTGTATTTTTTGGATTATAAGATGCACTTTTCTTCCCAAACATTTGGGAGGAAAATGTAGGGTGTAAATTTGCAAATGTTTTGTGCACTTTAGCTTGTCCTGTTGGGGAGCTTCATATATGTATTTTGTTTATCACAGATGAACGACAACTTAGTGGAGAACTGGGCTGACTTGGAAGAGCTGTGTGGGGCTAAAAGTCTGCAGACCGTGTATCTGGAAAGGAACCCTCTACAGAAAGATAACCAATACAGGCGCAAGATCATGCTGGCGCTGCCTTCTGTCCGCCAGATTGATGCGACGTTTGTCAGATTCTGAGTTGATGGATGACGTTATGCCGTTCTCCCTTCTACTGTAGCAGCACAGTACAACTGCAACCTCTTTCTTAAGATAGAAATTGTTTGTGTAATATCCCATCGCATTGTCATCTGACCGCTGTCATCACTGTTCTGTTCCCCACACTGCATGATTTTCTCCTATCAAAGTGAATGTTAACTGCTCATTCCATAGACTCCTCTGCTTGTCACTGGACTGTCTTCCCTAGACAATGAATTGAAATAACCCACCCGCTGGTGGTGTCCAATACAGTATTTATTTCTGGACAGTAGTCCTCTAGTTAATAAAGATTTTTTTTTTTTTAACCTTCGCATAAGACCATGGCATGTCATGTTGCATTTTGCCACACTCTAGTCATTCCATCACCTTACAAGTCACAGCACTAATGGATCCAGTAATATTCCTCTTATTTGCATCGTCATGGATTGTTTTTGTTATAGATTTGTTTACAAGAGTTGGTTTTATACCTGCACCTTTGGGCACTCTGGTTATTTTTTGCACCTTTGTAAGTTTGTATGATGCCCCCCCCCCCCCATCCATTAAACATTTTTTTTTTTTAAGAGAAACAGCAGAGTTTAGCTATGTAATCTGAGAGTCAAATTCCAGCAATGTGTAATTTGCTAGACTGTATATTGCTGCTTCTATAAAATCAGTTATTGATCAAGAGGCGTTGATCACTACAGGACTAGGTGTCTGGAGCCTCCTGGTCAACCCCGCCCTCCCACCACTGATTGACAGCTTTCTGTTTTCACTGTACTTTCACAGTAAACATCTAATCAGTGGTGTGGTTGGGATTATACAAGGCTCAACCTTTTCTGAGCAAGTGCCACTGCTGTAGTCTGCGTCTTCTGACCTACATCATGCTGCTCACAGATTACATAGACAAAATCTGGTGACAGGTCCCTTTTAATAACTGATAAGGGGGTTTGGAGGGGTGCATCATATTTCCTTGTGTCAAATCCAGCAGTCATACCAACGCCGCTTAATCTTTTCTTCTCCATTCTTATCAATGCAAAGTTACTAACTCCATAAAATAAATTAAAAGGGTATTCCAATAAAGGTTATTTATTGTATAAGCCAAGATTATCAAATTCCAGTCTGTCGAGCAAAGAAGGAAGGTTCTGCAAGTGCAATTTTCTATTCAGGCTCTGGCTATTTCCTTTTGAAAGATACCTCCCTGGCAGTGAAAGGATTAGTGGTTAATACGTCATGTTTATGAAAGCATATCATATCTAGATTATTAGGGCTAAATTTTAATAAGTTTAGAAAACCCAGTAATTTAGGTGAAATTTTTGGACTGCAGCACAATACAAAATCACTCAAGTGCAGGATTTTTCTATAACCGAATGTTTCTTCTCATCACCCCACTCGTAATCAGGAATTATAGTAATATCTTGATTTACAAATTTAATTTGTTCCGTGACTGAGCTCTTAACTCAATTTGCTCTAATGTCAAATTACATTTCCTCCTTAAAATTAATTGAAATGCAATTAATCCTTTCCAGCCTCTACTTGTAGGGCTCCATTCTGCTACTGTATATATGATCCCCCAAACTGGTACAGGTCTCCCATCACGTAGTACACTGATTAGCTGTTGGCATACTGTAATTGCTGCTCTCCACGCCTGGGTGATGAATGGGGGGGAGCAGGGAATATTTAATTGCTTAAGGAGTGGACACAAGCGATCACAACGCAGCTGCTCATAACTCACATTTGTGCTTGCATCTTAAAGCAAAAGAAAAAAAAAACAACAGAGCAACCGCTCTTATCTAAAAAAAAAAAAATGTGCATGTTGGTTTGCTCTTATGACAAGGTAATAATAATACCACAGTAATTGTGCCTTTTTCTATTAATTTGTTTTTGTGAAATCATGTTTTTAAACAATGCCGTTTTATACGAATCCTGGCACATTTGCAGATATGTTTTTTGTTGTTTTTTTTTTTGCACTGTAGAGCATGAAGAACCATGTATGTAAGCCTAAACCTGTGCTGGAGGATCAGCACAGGACATCACATTCGCCTGTTCTTTATGTGAGTTCAGCAGTATAATATAGTTTTGTGAGCTCTGCAATTCATGCTCTCAGAAGATGGTCTCTGTGCCCACACATAACTGAAAAGAGGATTTCTCCTCCCATCCTCCACGACGGCACAACAGGAGGTTGCCTCTTGGCCCTAATAGGGGCAGGAACACAAGAAAGAGGTTAAATAGCCTCTCCTATCTCCTCATGCCTGTGTTTCCTGTCCCTATAGGGCACAAAGAGGTTCTGGGGGCTGCTGGTCGGCGAAGCAGTGTCTTACCATGGTGTCGGTGGTGAGGCAATTGGGCTGATCTCCTTCCTCTCCATACCACTCCTGCTTTGGGAGGAG
This sequence comes from Allobates femoralis, assembly GCA_033576535.1. NCBI lineage: Eukaryota > Metazoa > Chordata > Amphibia > Anura > Aromobatidae > Allobates > Allobates femoralis. Next base: position 96,825,590 of record JARQOC010000001.1, read on the forward strand.
CGGGACTGCACCGCTCTCCAACGCCTGATGGCTGAACTGAGCGGTGCTGCATGGCCGGGACCCTCCCACATCCTCTCCCTCATGCAGCGGTAGCTGCAGCAAGGTTTTGCGCCTGGAAGTGACGAAAGGCGCCGAACACCTCACTTCCAGAGCTGCGTTCTGCAGTGGAATGTATAGCACAACCGCGTTTTCCAGCACGCCATTCTCTGGCAATGGTGGCGGCTGCAGGAGACCGGAGGAGAAGGGCATACAAGGTGCGATTCAACGCTGCACCACGGTTCCCATACATAAGGACCCCTGGCGGAACCCACTCCTTATAGGTAGGGCAATATTGGGTGCATGATGTGTGCCCCAGAAGGTGTATTCCCAGCTGTAGATGCAGAGCCCAGCACTACTTCAGGCCCAGTGAATAACTTGGTAGGAGGTGTATAGTTCCCCTTTTGGAATGAATTGTCATCCCTTCTCTCCCTGTTATGTTTTACAGGGAGGAAAGGAACAGACAGAAGCAGAAAGCCCGTTCCTTTAGTTGTGGTGTTTGTAATAAGAAGTTGGCACCAACGCAAGAACATTTTGTGCCTTTCCTGTACTGAAAAGGTTATGAGTGAAGCAAAACTGTCTTTAATGGATGAGTTGAAAACTCTGATTAAACAGGAGATTAGATCTTCTATGGCTTCTGTCCCAAATCTCCCATCTGTGGCTCTTCCGGCACCCAAAAAGGCGAGGGTTACACTCGTGGGTTCGGCACCAGAGGATTCTGGCTAAGATGAGGGTCTGACTGAGGAGTCAGTCTTGGTTCGGATGGCCATGTCAGCCCTGGGCTCCATGATGGTATGCATTGCAATGATACCATGGGCTCAAGCTCACACCAGAATGTTGCAGTCCCATATCCTCGCTCCGTGGAATAGTCTACCCTTGGCTTTGAACAAAAATATTCTCCTTCCTTCAGTAGTTAGTCACTCCCTCCAATGGTGGTTAGATCCCGGCACTTTAAGGAAAGGGATTCCGTGGGTGCAGTCTTCATTAGTGACCGTTTACACGGACGCCAGCAAAAGAGGCTGGGGGGCGATGGTCTTTCACGTTTCCTTCCAGGGCAGCTGGTCTCACCAGACAAGCGATCGGCTTGGTGAATGGAGTGTGGGCCTGCCTTACAGCAGTCCCCGAGGTTGGGGGACTGGGAAGTTTAAACTCATTTTTGAGATGTTTTATATGGCCACTTTAGATGAGAAAGGGATAGATAGGGAGCAGCTAGGAAGGTGTAGGGACAGCTAGTGATAGTGTAGGGACTTAGATTCAGGTGACAGGTTCCCTTTAAAGAAGGCAGAATGATGTTTTTCATTATGGTTGAAGAAAGAAACTACTTTGGGAAGCGACAGAAATACTGTACGCAAATCACCTTGTCCAGGTTGTAAAGAAAAGGGGAGTGGCAGGACAGACCCATGAGTTAGAGGCCTTGATTTTAGGTTTAGAAGAGAGATTTTTCTGGAAAAGACTACATAGTTACCTCAAGGGGCAAGTGTCAACTCTAAGGATAAGGCCAGACTCAAAACAGACTGCAGCAATGGCCAGGGTCACGCATGCCATCTGTTTTGCCCTGGATCCGATTTTGGAATCAGTTGTTAAAAACGCATGCTTTTTTTAACATGGGGCCCTATGGGAAACGCATGCATTAACACATGGTACATATAGGTACCATGCATTAACGCATGCGTTAACGCATATGCTTTTTTTATGAAAAAATGACCATGTTCAAAAAATATTTAGGGACACAGGAGGCACAAAATGCAGCCTAGGAAAAACGGATTTGGCATGGGAAAAACTTCCAAAAACGGACTGCCATGTGTGACCCTAGCCAATGAGAGAAGATATAGTAGGGAAAAACACAAGGGTAACCCCGTAAGAGTCGCACTCACAGAAGGCCTTCTAGGTATGATGATAGATTCAAGATGAGCATGGCTTCTGTGCCTTAATCATGGCCTTCACAACGTAATCAGAAAAACGTGAGGGTTTTAGAACTGTGGCTTCAACAGCCATGCTGTTAAATGTTGTGACCGAAAATTCAAGTGGTGAGAGGATTTTAGGAAAGTAAGGTCTGGTCAATCTGTAAGTCTTTCAGGAACATCCACATGTCATGATTTTTCAGGCCAGTGCAGAGTCATGAGTTTGGCAGGGATTCTTTCTCACTCGATCTTTTAAGGAATTTGGGTTGCAGGAGTACAGGAGAGGGAACAGATAAGGGAAGGTAAATTGAGCCAAAGGATTGCCTGTGGCTAGAGGGTCGCAATTACTGGATATGATGTCCAGAGGGCAGACATAGGAAATTCTTCTATGGGGCCTCATGATTTCTAACCCCTCCCCTCCCTCAAAAAAAAAATAAAAAATTCAGCTGCGTCACATAGCCGCATAGTTCACAACTTTTCAGCCCTCTCAAAGTAATTCTGCCATTGAGGCCCCCTAGATTCCACATTAACTGCATTCATAGGGTATGTATAATGTCAACAAAAGTGCCCCACAAACACTTTGAAAACTCGCACAGTAAATTGCTCCACAGTACCCTCGGCTACCCTAACAAGGTATGTTGACCCCCAGCACAGTAAGACACCCCATCTGTAACCCCAACACAGCATACATGCAGTAGAATGGCCCCCACACCACGCCACACTGTATAAAGACCCTCACTAGCCCTCAAAACAGTAAAATGGCTCCCACACAGCCCTCTGCACAGTATTATGAAACCCATACAATACTTCACACTGTATAATTGCTTGCATACAGTATAATGTCCCCCACATAGCCGTCCAAATAGTATAATGGCTTCCACATAGCTCTCCAAATAGTATAATATTCTCCACATTACCTTCTATATAGTATAATGAATAGTATAGTCCTCCATATGGCATAATGGGCCCCACATAGTCCTCCATACGGTACCATGAAAATGTCTGTTGACAGATGACAGACCTGCGTGGAAGCTTGGGGTTGTTTTTTTGTGAAGCAAGATTACATTTTCAGTGATACTATTTTTTTTTCTATACAACTTTTTGATCATTATTCCTTTTTTTTATTAGTATGATAAAAAAAAAGATTTTTGTGTAATCACCGTAAAATCCTTTTCTCTTAGCCTCTAATTGGGGGGACACAGAACCATGGGTGTTATGCTGCTGTGCACTAGGAGGTGACACTAGGCAGAATCTGTAAAGGAGTAAATTGGCTCCTCCTCTGCAGTATACACCCATGGAACAGGCATTGCCTCACCAGTTTTGTGCTAAAGCAGTAGGAGAGTTAACATATAATAACAGTAAAACAGGGCCTGTAACCACACAGACAACCTGTGTAAACAGATATAGTTAACAAGTTAAAAACAGAGTAACAGGTCCTAAATTAAACAGGCACGTGTGTAAACAGGTAAGCGTTAGCAAAGTAATATAAATACAACAAGGCCTGTGACTAAACAGGCACGTGCGTAAACCGTGAAGAGTCAACGGAGCAATAATTGTATAACAAGACCTGTAACTAAACAGGCTCACAGTACTACAAGGCCTGTAACAAAACAGGCACAAGTTTAATCATTCAACAATTAACAGCGTGATGAAATGCAAACATGAGTCGACCTGTTAACCATATAACAGCTGATAAGCTATGTAAGAACTGTGGAAAAAACCCAGAAGAACAATAGGGCGGGTGCTGTGTCCCCCAATTAGAGGCGAAGAGAAAAGGATTTTACGGTGAGTACACAAAAATCTTCTTTTCTCCTTCGCCTCATTGGGGGACACAGAACCATAGGACGTCCCAAAGCAGTCCCTGGGTGGGAAAAAGCAATGGAACTAGTCACACTGAATATGATCAGTGAGGAACTATGCACCTACAGGCGTGCTGCTGTCACCTGGAGGACACGTCTACCCAGCCCTGTGACTGAGTGCAAGCCCTGTAGTGGCTTGAGTATGTGTGTAGGCTGACTCTTTTGGCTGCCTACACACTCATTATGCTGACACCTGTTGCCGAACGGACCAGGAGGCCCTCACGGCCGTAGTCGAATGTGCCGTAACACTGCCGTAAGGAATGAGGTTTCGATGGTATAAGCGTCTTGGATGGTTAGACGAATCCACCTGGTCAGAGGAGCCTTAAAGGGAACCAACCACCTCAGATCACCCTAATACACAGTTAGTACATGTCCCTGCCCCCTAAGGATACCTTTCCAGCACTGTTTTTGTGTAAAATCTTGCATTAGTATAACTGATATAAAGAGTTTATAAACTTACTAGCCTGGAGACATCTGGGCGTATCCCTCCTTCTGTTATACTTCAGGGCTGTGCATTCATTGCATGGCTGTGCTCCCCCTCCCTCTGTGCAGAGGAGATAACGATCACGCCCATCAGGGCAGGGCAGCAGGCACGGAGGGAGGGGGAGCACAGACATGCAATGCACAGCCCTGAAGTAAAACAGAAGGAGGGATACGCCCAGATGTCTCCAGGCTAGTAAGTTTATAAACTCTTTATATCAGTTATACTAATGCAAGATTTTACACAAAAACAGTGCTGGAAAGGTATCCTTAGGGTGCAGGGACATGTACTAACTGTGTATTAGGGTGATCTGAGGTGGTTGGTTCCCTTTAAAGGCTGACGTGATAATTTCTTCCATCTGGAATAAAGAAGAAAGAGAATCCGACCTCTTCGAGAGGTACTAGTCTTGGATGTTTAGATGCGTAGGGACCTGACAAGGTCCTGCATATGTAGGTCCTTCACGATCGAATAGATTGTAGTCGGGCGCAGCAACGACAGAGAGACGTCTTCAGTGAAGTGGAAGGAGTATACCGCCTAAGAAGAAGGATGGACCCAGCCGTAGGACAGTTTTGTTCAGCTAGAAAACCAGAAAAGATGGTTTACATGAGAGCGCTGAAAGTACCGATACCTCTGCAGAGAAAAATAATTTGCCACCAACATATACTACTGTTTGGATGAGAATACTAAGGGAAATATCCCATATAGGCTCAAAGAGAGGTTCTTGTAGAGCTGTGAGTACGAAGATTAGGTCTCACAGGTGTAGCCCTGTTATATGGAGACCTTGAATGGAACCTTTGAAAGAAGGATTTTCCTAGAGGCCTGGTGGCAAGACGTTTTTGGAAAAACGTGTGAAACAGTCTGAAAGCCTGCTGTGTGAGAGACCTCAAGGACAGACCTGAGTCTAGTTCTGAGTGTAAGAAACAGAAAGTTCTTGGTATGAAATGGGGCCAAGGGTGATGACCCCTACAGGTGCTCAGAGTTAAAGAAAAAATAAAACGATTACAATTGTGGTATATCGTCGATAAGGCGGGTTTACTTACTGAGACTATGGTTGCTACAATATCCAGGGAAAAAAAACTTTGGGTTAAGTTCCAGGTCTTAAGGACTACGCCACTAATTTCAGAGTTGAGGAATTCCGAGGGAGAACAGGCCGTGAGAGAGAAGGTCTGGACTGTCTGTTAGTCGCCCTGGTACTGCTGGTATGAGTTGAACGAAATTTGCGTCCACGTGCATCTGGGCCAGTCTGAAAAACACAGGGATGATCCAGCGACATTCTTGTTTGACCTTTCACACTATCCTGGTAATGGAAGAATATAGGGAAGACGGAGACAGGTCCAGTCTTGGACTAGTGTGTCTGTCCTAATGATTGCAGATCCTAGGACCTGGTTAGAAAGGATGGGACCTAAGCAGGGGGCGTGAGGCCGTCAGGACCACATTTGTAATTTCCTGGCGTTGGCGGCCTTGACAAGGGGCATCTGGATGAAGGGACCGCTTCCTTGAGTCCGTCCCTTGGCGGGCAAGCCTGGTATGAGCACAGCTGAAAGTACAGTGTTGAAGGATTCCACCCAGTGAGGGATGTGGCGAATGTCTGTTATCACTTGGAGACTGCGGTTTCCATTTCGGTGGTTGACATATGCCACGGCTGTGGCATAGTCTGGCTGTGGCATAGTCTGACTGTATCCTAACAAGTCCGACTGCTAGAAGGTGCTGAATGATTTCAGTACTAGAGATACTGCCCGAATCTTTGTAGATTGAGGGGCATCTTAGGGTGTGGGCGGGGCTACTGCCATGTACATTGTGATGGGAGTACATAATACCATATTTTGTTCCTGGGCCATGTCTAAGCATGGATAGTTGAAAAGACCGTAGTTGTAGCTGAGCCTATGGAACTGCTTCCCATGCTGTCACTATGCTGTCTAGGACTCTTATAGCCATTGTGAAGGATTAAAGGAACCGCTGAAGGAGACTGCTGATTCCCAGACGAAGAATCAGTGTCTTCTCTGGGAAAATCCAATATGGCTGAGACTGCATATGTGATGCTGCAGGATGTGGCAGTCAGGAATACGCAGCGGAGCTGGGACTCCTGGAGTTTGTGTGCTGTGCTGTAGCATATGCCTTGTAATTGGGGTAGACTAATGGCGGGTAATCCATGAACTGAGACTTCTTAACGTGCCCAGTGAAAGGGATAGTGTACGCAGACTCCTAAAATCATGCATTGATGAATACGTCGTCCAGATATGGGAGACCCCCTAGAATGCAGTATAGGCATTTCCAAGTTCGGGCAGTATTTATGAGCTATAGGTCTCACGGTATTCACTCTTGACTCCTGAGTCGAGAAAGGACTGACTGCGTGGAAGAAGGTTTGGGCCACAGCCACACGGTGGGCCCATCCATTGGATTAGTGCAGCTGCGAGACTGCGAGGTCCAGCTTCGGAACGGGCTGAGTAGAGGGCGTGCTCGTGTTATCTCAACCTAAGTACCTAATATAGGTGTACTGAGGAGCTTGGCAGCTGGGCTCGTGTTCCATGATCTGCAACTTAGAGCTTCGTTTTTGAGATCTGGGCATGGAGTCCGGGAGACCTTGTGCGGTCGCAACTTCAACCCGAGTCCCCAACAGTGGGGAGTCGAGGGTATGGTTCATAGATTCCAGATACCGTTGGCTGAATTACCCGTGCCATTGCGGATCATAGTGTTTTAGCCTGCGTCTTGTGAGACTTGGTTGTGGTCACTGCCAACCAGAGCTCCAGCTGCGGGGTCTGGAGAGGATTGGTGAACAGTCCTGGGGCGCCTTACAGTTGTCAGGTATTGTAGGTTATATCAGCTTCAACTGGGCTCTCCATAGTGGGGGCCTGAGGAAGGAACCTGTCAGTTAAACCTGTAGTAAGTCCACCACTAAAGAGGTCCCTGCGTGGCGACCGATCCTTTGGAAGACTGAGCCTTATCTGTGACCAACCCTAACGATTCCAAGTGACCGGAAGGGAATGGGAAGCACTTTTGCCTCCTTAGCGCCTGAGGGTAATCTTGAAAAGTAATTCTCCGAACAGACGTCTACTGAGGCATGGGAGACCTGTGATGGCCTCCATACGAGGATGTCCGCCTCCTATTCACGTAACCAGATACCAAATCTGCTAGCGATGGCAGTGGACGCTGTTATTGCAGAGCAATTGGCAGCGTCCAGGACTTATGAATCAGATAGTCCTGAGGAAACCAGAATTGTACACAGTATTCTAAGTGTGGTCGCACTAGTGACTTGTATAGAGGTAAAATTATGTTCTCCTCATGAGCATCTATGCCTCTTTTAATGCATCCCATTATTTTATTTGCCTTTGCAGCAGCTGTCTGACACTGGCCACTAAATGTGAGTTTGAAAATAACCGAATAGGTACTAAATATCAAAATAGAAAAACTCACCAAAATTGGTCGCTTTTTTTACCCCTTGCATCTAGCAGGTGGCTGCAGATTCCCCCAGGAGGTAGCACATGTGTCTAGACACCGGTACACAGACCCCTGCAACCTATAACATGGGGGCGGTTTGTAGCAACCAGCGACCATCCATGTATGCAGGGAGAGGCTGGTGGTGAATGCAGACACATGGACACCATTAGGCCCCTGCCACACTCAGGTGTTACATAGTGTCTGAGCAGCCTATTGGTGACGCCTCCTATTAGAGTGGGCGGGCCGCTCAGCACTGATACATGCATCACAGTGACAGACGCCCCCTAGAGGAAAACAACCTTAACTGCAAAAGATAAAAAGATGCAGGTTGACACTAAAGATAAAGATGTAAGGTGTCAGTTGGTATTATGGCGCCAGAATATCGTAAGCTCGTGACCCACCGTCAAGGGCCCTTACACTCACGAGTACCTAGCCACATGTATAACACATGTATAATTTAGCTTTAGACAAAAATAACCGAATAGGTACTAAATATCAAAATAGAAAAACTCACCAAAATTGGTCGCTTTTTTTACCCCTTGCATCTAGCAGGTGGCTGCAGATTCCCCCAGGAGGTAGCACATGTGTCTAGACACCGGTACACAGACCCCTGCAACCTATAACATGGGGGCGGTTTGTAGCAACCAGCGACCATCCATGTATGCAGGGAGAGGCTGGTGGTGAATGCAGACACATGGACACCATGTTTTTGATATTTAGTACCTATTCGGTTATTTTTGTCTAAAGCTAAATTATACATGTGTTATACATGTGGCTAGGTACTCGTGAGTGTAAGGGCCCTTGACGGTGGGTCACGAGCTTACGATATTCTGGCGCCATAATACCAACTGACACCTTACATCTTTATCTTTAGTGTCAACCTGCATCTTTTTATCTTTTGCAGTTGAGGTTGTTTTCCTCTAGGGGGCGTCTGTCACTGTGATGCATGTATCAGTGCTGAGCGGCCCGCCCAGTCTAATAGGAGGCGTCACCAATAGGCTGCTCAGACACTATGTAACACCTGAGTGTGGCAGGGGCCTAATGGTGTCCATGTGTCTGCATTCACCACCAGCCTCTCCTGATAAGGATGGTCCTGGTTGGCTACAACCGCCCATTTATGGGTTGCAGGGGTCTGTGTACCGTGTCTAGACACATGCACCTCTGGGAATCTGCACACTGCTAGATGGCAATGGGTAAAAAGCGACCATTTTGCTCTTTACTATTTGATATTAGTACCTTTCGTTATTTGTCTAAAGCTAAATTTACATGTGTATACAGAGCAGTACTACTGAGTGAAGGGCTGACGGTGGCTCACGAGTTACGTATTCTGGCCATATACCAACTGACACTTATCTTATCTTAGTTCAACCTGCCATCTTTTACTTTGCAGTGAGGTGTTTTCCTTAGGGGCGCGTCAGTGATTTGCATGTATCAGTGCTGAGCGCCCGCCCATCTTAATGGGATGTCACAATAGGAACTCAGAACTATGTACACACTAGTGTGGCGGCCTAATGTGCATTGTTAGCATTCACCACCTAGCTCTCCCTGCATACATGGATGGTCCTGTTGCTACAAACGCCCATTTATAGTTGCAGGTCCATGTACGTGTTAACACATTTGCTACCTCTGGGGATCTGCAGCACCTGCTAGATGCATAAAAACACAATTTGGTATTTTCTAAATTTGAGTTTGTCATCTACCTATACACCCAGGTCTTTTTCAGTGACAGTTTTGCCCAGTGTTTTACAATTAAGCACATAATTATACCTTTTGTTTCCTCTGCCCAAGTGCAGACCTTACATTTATCCCCATTAAAGCTCATTTGCCATTTATCAGCCCAAGCTTCTAGTTTACATAAATCCTCCTGTAGTATAAATTTGTCCTCCTCTGTATTGATTACCCTGCAGAGTTTAGTGTCATCTGCAAATATTGAGATTCTACTCTATATGTCCCCTACAAGGTCATTAATGAATATATTAAAAAGAAGCGGGCCCAACACTGATCACTGTGGTACCCCACTGTTAACTGTGACCCATTCTGAGTGTGTTCCATTAATGACCACCCTTTGTTTCCTATCGCTAAGCCAGTTTTTAACCCGCTTACACATTTTCCCCTATCCCCATTGCTCTCATTTTATGTATCAACCTTTTGTGTGGCACCGTATCAAAAGCTTTTGAAAAGTCCATATACACCACATCCTGTTCATTTCTTTGGTCCAGTCCAGAACTTACTTCTTCATAGAAGCTTATCAGATTAGTTTGACAGGAACGGTCCCTCGTAAAACCATGTTGATATTGGGTCATGAAGTTATTTTTCTTCAGATACTCCAGTATAGCATCTCTTAGAAAACCCTCTAGGATTTTACCCACAGTAGAGGTTAAGCTTACTGGCCTATAATTTCCAAGCTCAGTTTTTGTTCCCTTTTTGAATATTGGCACCACATTTGCTATACGCCAGTCCTGTGGTACAGACCCTGTTATTATGGAATCTTTAAAGATTAAAAATAATGGTCTATCTATGACAGTACTTAATTCCTGCAGCACTCTGGGGTGTATCCCATCCGGGCCAGGGATTTGTCAATTTTAGTGATTTTTAGATGATGCCGTACTTCCTGCTGGGTTAAGCAGGTGTCATTTTGACAGTTTTTGTTATCACTGATCATATTGTCTGTCATGGGATTTTCTTGTGTAAATACTGTTGAAAAAAAGTCATTTAGCATATTGGCTTTTTTCCTCATCCTCATCCACCATTTTACCCAGATTATTTTTAAAGGGCCAACACAATCATTTTTTAGTTTCTTACTATTTATGTAGTTAAAAAATATTTTGGGATTATGTTAACTTTCTCTGGCAATGAGTCTCTCTGTCTCAATCTTTGCTGCCTTGATTTGCTTTTTACAAATGTTATTTAGTTTTCTGTATTTATTTAATACCTCATCACTACCTACTTGCTTTAATTCCCTACATGCTTTCTTTTTGTCATTTACAGCGCCCTTACAGCCTCATTTAGCCATAGTGGTTTCCTCCTATTTCTAGCATGCTTATTCCCATATAGGGTATATATTGTGCACAGGCCCTATTCAGGATGCTAATAAACGTCTCCGTTTTTATGACTCAGGATATCGTCCCAGTTTATTGCACTAAGGGTCATCTCTCAACGCTGAACTTTGCCTTCCTGAAGTTTAGTGTCCTTGTAGCCCCTCTACTACACATCTTATTAAAGGATACTTGAAAACTTATTATTTTATGATCACTATTACCCAAGTGATCTCCAACCTGTATATTTGATATGCGGTCTGGCCTGTTGGTTAATATTAGGTCCAGCAGTGCCCCCCCCTTCTTGTTGGGTCCTGAACCAGTTGTGAAAGGTAATTGTCTCTCATAGTTGTCAAAAACCTATTACCTTTGCTACCCAATGTATTTCAGGGTAGTTGAAGTCCCCCATAATAATGACTTCTCCCTGAGTCGCTGCTTCATCTATTTGCTTTATGAGGATATTCTCCTCCACTTCCATTATTGTTGGGGACTTATAACAAACCCCTCTTAGTAATTTATTATTTTTTCCCCCTCCCCTTATATCCACCCACAGAGACTCCACATTTCCATTAGATTCACCTATATTATCATGCAGGATGGGTTTTAAGGATGATTTTACGTATAAACATACACCTCCCACTCGCTTATTTGTACGGTCATTTTGAACAGACTATAGCCCTTTAAATTAACAGCCCAGTCATGGCTCTCATCCAGCCATATCTCCGAAATCCCCACCATGTCATAATTATTTTCCAATAAAATCAATTCTAATTCCTCCATTTTGTTGGTGAGGCTTCTGGCATTAGTGTACATGCACTTTATGCATCTCTCTTTACCTCTATTCCTTTCTACTATATTGACTGTTCTAACCACACCCCCATGCCACCCCCAATTTTATTACTTGTGCCCAGGTTACTGTTTACACTATCATCCCTCCTGTACAATGAATACCCTCCCCCCCAATCCCTAGTTTAAACACTCCTCCAACCTTCTAGCCATTTTCTGCCCCAGCACAGCTGCACCCTCCCCATTGAGGTGCAGCCCGTCCCTAGCATAGAACCTGTAGCAACAGAGAAGTCGGCCCAGTTCTCCAGGAACCCAAATCCCTCCTTCCTACACCAATTTCTGAGCCACGTATTTATCTCCCTAATCTCCCTTGCCTCTCTGGTGTGGCTCGTGGTACAGGCAGTATTTCAGAGAATACTACGTTGGAGGTCCTTGCCTTAAGCTTGCAGCCTAATTCCCTGAAATCATCTTTAAGGACCTTCCACCTACCTCTAACTTTGTCATTTGTGCCAATGTGCACCATGACCGCTGGGTCCTCACCAGCCCATCCCAGTAATCTGTCAACCCGATCAGCAAAGTGCCGACTCGAGCGCCAGGTAGGCAGCACACTGTTCGACGATCCCTGTCTTTGTGACAGATTGCCCTATCTGTTCCCCTAATAATTGAGTCCCCCACTACCAGCACCTGTCTGTCCTGCCCTGCTCTCCTGTTTTCCCCCTTACTGGAGCAGACACTCCTCTGGCTTTCAGAGGTCATGCCCTCTGCAGCAGTGCTATCCCTGAACTTGCATCCCTCTCATCTGCCAACTTAGCAAATTTATTGGGGTGTGCCAGATCAGGGCTATGCCTCCCTGGCACTCTTCCCTCTACCCCGCCTTCTGTCACCCAGCTGGCTACCTCACTGTCCTGCAGCTCCATGCTACCATCCTCCCCCACTTTCCCATCCTCAGTGAGCAGCAGACTCCTTTTCATATTGTCTATGGATGTCAGCGTTGTCAGTTGTTCATTTAGATCCAGTATCTGGGCTTCCAAATGCACAACATACTCACATCTCACACAGCAGTGTGCACCCTCGACCGGCTGTTCAAGGAATGCATACATGTGGCAAGATGTACACTGGTGGCATTGCCAATTATGGAGCTCATTTCCTACTGGGGATTGCACTAGACAGAAATGATAAGTAAAAAGAAAAAGAGAATTTTGTTTACTTACCGTAAATTCTTTTTCCTTTAGTCATTAAATCTGGGAGACCCTGACATTGGGTGTTATATGCTGCCCCCTGGAGGTCACACCAAATATAGGAGAGATTTTCTCCTCCTTCCCTGCAGCATATACGCCCCCTGCAGGAATACTGTCAGTTTGGTATATAAGCAGTAGGAGGAAAATATTGCACTTTAAACCAAATTCCCGGCCAACAGGGCCAAACAGGAAAATTATAAGGCCAGAACGGTGGCCAACAGTAAGACTATGCTGATAAAGCCGCAGGTACGCCCGTAGGGCAAAAAGGGAGGGTGCTGGGTCTCCCAGATTTAAGTACTAAAGGAAAAATAAATTTACGGTAAGTAAACAATTTTGTACGACAAGGAAAAGGAATCTTGGAGACCCTGACATTGGGACGTCCAAAAGCAGTCCCTGGCTGGGAAAAAACCACTGCACCCTGAAAGGCAACTCAGACATTTACAGGTGGGCAACACCAACTCCCCGCCTGCGGAGGATGAACGCGGTATGCCTAGGAACACTGACAATGCGCCGACACACCGCCACTTGGTGGAAAATAGCGCCTGTGAACCTGACCGCCGGGGGCGACGTGTGCGAGGCCGAATAGGCTTCCAATATAGCCGACCTGATCCAACGGGCAATTGTGGCCTTGGAGGCGAAGAGCCCTTGCCGCGTCCAGCCATGAGAATGAAGAGAGAGTCCGTCCGACGGAGAGGGGCTGTGCGAGACAAGTACACCCTCAGGGCCTGACCAAGTATAGAGTGTGGAGGGCCTTTTCAAACCTTGTGAACTGGGTTTGGGCAAAAAGACGGAGAGAGATATCCTGATTGAGGTGGAAAGAGAGACCACCTTCGGGAGAAAAGAAGGGACAGGACGCAGGACAACCTTGTCCTGATGTACCACTAAGAATGGAGGCTTGCAAGACAATGCCGCCAAATCAGACACCCGCGAAGCGAGGTGATAGCCACCAAAAATGCCACCTTTTGTGAAAGGGTGACAAAGGGATATCTGAGATAGGTTCAAATGGAGCTTCTGAAGGGCCGAGAGAACCAAATTAAGATCCCAAGGTTCCAGAGGACGCTTGTAAGGAGGGACAATGTGGGCCACCCCTTGCATAAATGTGCAAACCTGTGGGAGCCTAGCCAGCCTTTTGGAATAAAGGACGGAGAGAGCTGAAACCTGTCCTTTTAGAGAACTCAGGGCAAGACCAGTGTTCCAGCCCTGACTAAGAAACAAAAGTAATGTTGGCAAGGAGAAGGGCCACGGAGAATGGCCCTTAGAAAAACACCAGGAGAGAAAAATTCTCCACGTCCGGTGATAAATCTTTTCGAGGCAGGCTTACGAGCTTGTTTCATGGTGTCCTGAACTTCCCAGGGAAGACCCGATTGCGTCAGGACCCAGGATTCAAAGGCCAAGCAGTCAACCTTAGCGCCGCATAATTGTGGCGGAAGAATGGACCTTGAGAGAGAAGGTCTGGACGATCTGGCAGACTCCAAGGTTCGCCGTCGGCGAGGCGGAGCAGTTCCGGGAACCAGGCTCTCCGGGGCCAATTGGGTGCGATTAAAATCACACGGCGACATTCCGCCTGTATCTTGTGGAGCAACCGGGGTAACAGGGCCAGAGGTGGAAACACGTATGCAGGCGAAACTGAGACCAATCCTGGACCAGTGTCGTCCGCCGCCAACGCCCTGTGGTCGTGAGCCCTTGCTATGAAAACCGGAACTTTGTTGTTGAGGAAAGATGCCATCAAGTCGACATCCGGCGTCCCCCACCCCTGCAAATGGCTTGGAATACTTCCGGGTTGAGAGACCATTCTCCCGGGTCCATACCCTGACGGCTGAGATAGTCCGCTTCCCAGTTGTCCACCCCCGGGATGTGGACCGCTGAGATGGGGGAGCCTGTGGCCTCCGCCCAGGACAGGATTTTTAGAACTTCCAGCATCGCCAGGGTGCTGCGAGTGCCTCCCTGATGATTGATATAAGCGACGGCCGTCGCATTGTCTGATTGGATCCTCACCTGGCGGCCGCTTAAGAGCGGCTGAAACGCCAGAAGCGCCAGATACGCTGCCCTGATTTCCAGAATATTGATGGGAAGGGAGGACTCCAGCGGAGACCATGTACCCTGGGTCCTGTGGTGAAGAAACACTGCTCCCCATCCGAAGAGACTGGCGTTCGTAGTGACCACTGACCAACATTGCGGGAGGAGGGAGCGACCCTGAGACAGGGACGGAGATGTCAGCCACCACTGGAGAGAGTCCATCGTTTCGGGGGATAGGGAGATCTTGTGGTCCAAGGTCCTCGGATTCTTATCCCAGACACGAAGGATCTCCAGATGAAGGGGACGCAGATGGAGTTGTGCAAGTGGAACTGCTTCGATTGAAGCTACCATCTTTCCCAGGACCTGCATCAGATGCCTGATGGGGGACGAGCGATGCGGGAGGATGGAGCGAACACCCGCTTGGAGAGAGACGACCTTCTCGTGAGGCAGACGCACCAGCGCTGTACGAGTGTCGATAAGCATACCCAGATACACCAGACTCTGGGTGGGCACTAGGACCGACTTCGGGAGGTTGACTATCCAGCCGAACCTCTTGAGCGTCGACAGAGTCGTGGACACCGCTTGTTGGCATTCCTGATGTGAGGGAGCCTTGACCAGGAGGTCGTCCAAGTAGGGGATGACCAACAGACCCTGCGAGTGCAGAATGGCGACTACGGAGGCCATCACCTTGGTGAATACCCGTGGTGCGGTGGCCAAGCCAAAGGGGAGAGCCACTAACTGGAAATGGTCGTCTCCAATCACAGAAACCGTTGGTGAGCTGGAGCGATTGGGATGTGTAGGTATGCATCCTTGATGTCTATGGATTGACAAAGAAGGTAATATTGTTGCGCCACTCTGTAATTGTCATCGGAAGCAGGTTATTTGAATGGGAACCTCACCTGTGCTTGTTGTGCTGTCTGTACAACAAGAATTAGTGCATTGATGTTTATCTCCCTGTGTCCTCGGCTAATGAGCGGCTGTGGATGATGAAGATTTTGCTGCGTCCTTAATCCCAGCACCTCACATGTGAGTCGTCACGTGGTGGGTCTGTGGGCGTGTTCAGGACGTCATCCAAAGTCCTATTGCCCGGAGCTGCTCCATACCACACTCCGCGTAGCGGAGGAACGAATGTATTTCAAAAGAGTAATAGGTATTTGTGTAAGCGCTGGGGAATCAACCGGCACCAAGGCTATTATGAATAGTTACCTCTCGGCTTTATTTGTACAATAAAAAGGCAGGGTCCTTTAGACCACAACGCGTTTCTACGCTCTCCAAGCGTCTTCCTCAAGTGGAATTCCATTCCACTTGAGGAAGACGCTTGGAGAGCGTAGAAACGCGTTGTGGCCTAAAGGACCCTGCCTTTTTATTGTACAAATAAAGCCGAGAGGTAACTATTCATAATAGCCTTGGTGCCGGTTGATTCCCCAGCGCTCACACAAATACCTATTACTCTTTTGAAATTGATGTCTATGGATGCCAAGAATTCCCCTTGAGACATTGAGGCTATCACAGAACGTAGAGATTCCATGCGAAAATGCCTCACTTTGACATGCTTGTTGAGAAGCTTTAGGTTCAGCACAGGGCGGACGGACCCGTCCTTCTTGGGTACAATGAAGAGATTTGAGTAAAATCCCTGAAACCGTTCCCTGTCGGGAACATGGACGATGACTCCTTCCCGCTTCAGAACCTCCAGCGCTTGGTGGAAAGCGTGGACCTTGTCGGGAGGGGGAGATGTCATGAAGAATCGGCTTGGGGGAACTGAGTTCAGTCCTATGAAGTAGCCGTGAGAGACAACATCTCGCACCCATTGGTCTAGGATGTCGAAAAGCCAAACGTCCCGAAAGTGGGACAATCTGCCCCAGACTCTGGGAGCGGAGCCGGATCCGTGTGAGTCATTCAGAGGCTGTCTTGGACGGCTTCTGACTAGAGGACTTCTGCTGGCGAGAGCGCCAGGAAGAACCCTGGCCTCGGGCGGGCTGGGACTTGTCGGAACGAAACGTCCTGTTGGTAGAGGAGGACTGTCTGGAGGACCAGACAGGGGAACGAAAAGAAAGAAAGGAACGGAACCTGGCAGACTTTTGCTGTGCAGGTTTTCCACCCTTTTGTTGGGGCAGAAGAGTACTTTTGCCTCCTGTCGTGTCTTTGATAAGTTCGTCCAGACGTTCCCCGAAGAGACGATCCCCGGTACAGGGGATCCCTGTAAGATGCTTCTTGGAAGAAGCATCACCTTTCCAATCGTGGAGCCAGAGAATTCTCCGAATGGCAAGGGAATTGGCGGCCGCCACTGCTGAACGACCGGCTAGTCAAGCACGGCGTTAAGAGCATATTTCAATACCATAGCCATTCGATCTAGAAGGGAAGACACCTCAGGAACCCTCTCGTAGGTCCTGGAATGAACCGCGTCTGTAAACGCAGAAAGGGCCTTAAGAGACCAGGCCGCTGCAAAGGCGGGAGGGAACGCAGCGCCGACTGCGTCATAGATCGACTTGGTTAAAAGTTCAACCTGACAGTCTGCCGAGTCTTTTAAAGACGAGCTGTCGGCAATGGAAATTGTGGTTCTGGTAGCCAATCTGGCTACGGCCGGGTCCACCTTAGGAGGTTGGGACCAGCTAGATAGTACTGCCGGGGCAAACGGATACTTGGGATCCGTGGATTTTGGTAGGAAACGTTTAGCCGGACAAACGCTAGGCTTTTGTACCGTGTCCGTAAAGTCAGGGTGATCAGCGAAGATGTTGGCAGGTCTCTTAGGATCCCTGAGCGAGACCTTGGCTCGCTGCTCAGACTGAGTGTCAGGAGCAGGAAGGTCTAGAATGGCATTAATAATGGAGACAATATTATCAGCCAGAGCGTCCCCTTCAAGGACAGATTCAGAGGCCGCCTCTGAGCCAGAGGACGAAGAGTCCTCTTCCTCACCCTCCTCCAGAGGTTCCCTAGATTGAGACCTGGGCGGGGAGGGGGGAGGGTCTCGACGTTGTCTTTTGGAGCTGGGCTCCCCAAGAGACTGTGTGGGCCTGTTACGCCTAGTGGAAAGAGATGGACCCGGGACCGAGGAGGAACCCTCCAAATCCTGGTCAGGGTTCTGGTTAATGGCCTGAATGATGGACCTAGTCATGGAGGCTACAGATTGCGACATAGCTCGCGACACTGGCAGAGCCACTGAATCAGACAATGACTGAGATAAGACGTCAGGCCATTGAGGAGCCGGTGTTAGAACCGGGGGAGCGGACGCCTGATCCCCAGAGAGGGTAGAAGCATCCACCTGGGGCCGGGTTCCGAGGAGATCCAGTGACCCATTCTGCTCACAAGTCGTGCAGAGGGGATTGACACTCTGCCCAGGCAATGTGATTTTGCACACTGTACAGGTTGCATACAATTTTGGAGCCTTATGGGACTTACCCCTTGCTCTTAGAAGAAGACATAGTCTGACCCAATCCTGTGTACAAACTACCAAAAAGACAGTATAACAGAAGGGGAATGCCACAGAGGAGAATCCACACCAATGGTGTGGCTTACCGCTCATTCAATGGTATGAGTCCGGATCCCAAGTCTGAGCCTCCCAGCAGCAGCTGTATGCTGAAGAATCTGCCCAGAATGAGGCCAAAATGGCCCCTGCAGAGAGTGAGGGGGGAGTCAGAGAAGGGAGGGCCCGCAAAAACGCGGGAACTGTGGCCCCATATGTGTACACAGGAGGGGGGAGAGGCCAGAGGCCAAGCCGAGATGCTAGGGCTATTGGAGCAAAGCCCGCCCCACTGCTGATAGACAAGCAGGGGGCGGAATCGCGGTCTAGGCCTCCGGCGAAGCCGGGGACTAAATTAGGAAGCCGCGGCCGGCCTGCGTGAGGGGTCTGGCGCGGAAGTCCCGCAAAAACACCGCTAATGCGGGAACAAGGAGCCCCATGCCCTGAGCCCTATGCCCCATCCCCCTGCTGTGCAAAGACAGGTAGGGAGGGGATCGCTGCTGGGCTTCTAGCAAGGCCAGGGGCCGATGCAGGGACAATACTGCAGGTCCATCCCCGGATCCTGCAGTGGATGCGGGGGCCCCCATGTGCGCAGCACATACCTGAATCCCCAGAGGGGGAGATGTTTGGGGGCCAGCTCAGTACCTGAGGTGGAGCCTGCATCCATCGCCTGTGACTGCCAGGAGTTGAACTCCGTCACAGGGGGCCACACAGTGACTGTGTAACAGCCAGGGGTACAGAAAACTGTAGACCCCTCAGTCGGCTTCCACCTCACCAGAGGCCCTTTGAAAGGGTATGGTGTGGGAGCACGGCATATGGGGCCGAAGGCCCATGCCGGGTGACCCCGATGGTCCTCTAAACTTCATCTGTAGCAGGAGCTTCAGTGTGGAGATGTGCCTCCAACGACACCAAAATACAAACTGACAGTATTCCTGCAGGGGGCGTATATACTGCAGGGGAGAAGGAGGAGAAAATTTCTCCTATATTTGGTGTGACCTCCAGGGGGCAGCATATAACACCCAATGTCAGGGTCTCCCAGATTTGGACGACAAGGAAATGTAAAGTATTAATAAATATAACCAGCAATTCAGTAAGTCCTCCCTTCCAAACTCCCTGAGTCCAAAGTCACTGAATTCCAAGTTACACACTTCCGTCTACACTTACGCTCCCGGTCACACTAAGCTCGCGGTCACACTCGCTAACAACTAAGATTTAAATTTTTAATTTTTTTTTCCTTAGCAGAAAATCAGCCTACAGCTCAGTGTACTTCCAAAAGTGCACTGTTTGATTAGCAGAACTTTGTGCAGTGTTGGAGCTTTTCACACAGATATAATCGTCTGCACTACTTGTCAGGACTTTTTCTATAGCAAAATGAAGCTGCAGGGGGAGAACAGAAGAGTGAGGACTGAGGAGGCAGAGAGGAGTTTGCGTGGAGTATGGAGGGAGTGTGCTAAGGCTAACTTTCACATTTGTGTTCGGGACGCGTGCGTCTGGTGCGCAGATGCAAACGCACAGCCGAACCCCTACATCCTGATGTCAGCGCAGCATTATCAGCATGCGTTGACAGTGATATCGCCTTAGGGAATCCATTCTTAAGCAAGTTACTGTAGGAAATCATGTGTGGTAGAGAGACGCAGGAACATCCGGATGGCACTGCATCACTATTGACTTCCATGTATGATTTGTAATGCTTGCCGAGGCTTTGCCTACAAATCTTGCATACTTGGGCACACAATAAATGCAACAAGTTGCGTTTCCTGTGCACTAAAAAAAAATAAAGCATGCATCTGCAGGCAAACGCATACACCATGCATCCCCTTGTTAAACACAGGGACACACGACGCATGCGTTCGCCAACCTCCATACGCAGTGCGGATGAACGCTAGTGTGAAACTGGCCTAAGTGTCGACTCACAGGCTATTGCAATGCATGATGGAACTTGTAGCAAGAGTAATCCTGGGGATGAAGTGGTGGATGTCAACATCAGAACTACAACAGGCAGACTCCAAGTGATGATATCTGCATGATAAAATGTCTATATTAGTATAATAAGACTATGGGTGCATTTAATGGCATATAATAGTCCGACTAATGAACAAAAAAATGTAAACCGCGAGGCATTTTTTTTGCAAGGTCACATGTGAATGTGGTCTTGAATATGTAGGACAAACAAAAAGGAAGTTTAAATGAAGAGTTGGAGATCAGTCTGAAGACATACTACACAAAAGGGACACCCCTGTGGCACACCTTTGTCTAGGTTAGACATCAGGGGAGATCTACAATTAAGTTGATACAGTGCTGTGCAAATTAATAGGGACAAAATCAGTCTTTTCTTGTTTTTCTTGCATTCATTTTACTATTGCTGATAAGTGTTTTATCAGTTCTTGGTGTTTTCCTTTTTCTTCCACATTTCCCTTTTCGTTTTGGAGAAAACGATACAGTTACATTGTGTGTGAATTATTCTTGAAACGGTAAATTTTCCAATACCAATGGAGGACGCGATTTCTCTTACAGTCAGACTTGTATGTTCATTAAGAGTAATAATTCTAGACCTCTTCCATGGAGTAACATCCATTTTTACAGGCACGAATCACACAGAGAAAAAGTACAGTAAACCACTCCTCACAGAAACAAGCTCTCAACTGAAGCTGAGGGGGCAGCTAGCTGTTATTTTCTGACTAAAACCAGTCAAACCACTTAAACTATTTTGATGTAGGGCAATTACATGACATATATGGATGCACCCTTGGGATGGTTCCCATACTAATGGGTGTTATCTGGTGTCGTAGCAACGTGTGGCACTTAGAATTCTGATTTGGTGTATGTCAAACATTATTCTGTGCTTCAAACCAAAGTACATAATACACTGTGGATTACTGCATAGGTGTTACTTATTTGTGTATTATCCACTGTATAGTGAGCCGTGAGGCACCCTGACATACATTGTACCACCTGGGTTCCAATTTGCTTGAATATTAGGAATTGTTCCACTATATGATGTTCTATAGTAATGTTGTAATGCTTTTAAAGGCTCTTCAATAAAGTTTTGTACTTTTTATACAATCCATTGTCTCCTGGGAGACTTTTTGATTCACATTACATTATATTTTGTCATGTTCTTCTCCACACAAATTTAACTGTATGATTCATCTGACATTCCCGAGAATGGACTTTTTGCTCCATATTTTACTTTCTTCAATGAAGATGCCCCCTCAATTCTTACTATTAAGGCAGTGACACAGAAGCGGCTGGCTTTTAAAGGATGTTTATTTCCTGACCTTTGTGTACAGGAAGTTGATACTGAGGCACAGTAAGTAGAAATGTCCAAGGAGTAAGGGGGCCGAGGAGAGGTCTGGAAAAATAAACCTGGAACTAAATGTTACCCCCCACCCAAACCGGACAAGAACATATCATCCCTTTCCCCCGGCATCAGAGGTAAGGGGACAAGAGAAAGGGCTGTGACGAGACCATCGAGATGTGCTGGGCTTTTTTAATACCCATTTCATTACTCAGCTCATGGCAAGGTTGTTCTTTAGCAGCAGAGGGTACAATTCAATCCTGATGCCACCGATGTGTTATTCTAGGCTTCTCCACAGCTTGGAACATGATCAGCTGTAATGTCATAAAACCAGATGAGAGGATGGGAAGAGGGGAAGTCAATATGCCTTCAACGCTTCCCCCTTTGTGCATATCCTTCCCTCTTAAATGGCTCTGGCAGTGAAAGGTTTACAGGGCACTTCGTAATACATTCTGCTCTGTGGCAGGAAAGGATGCCAATTACAACCATGGCATTTTAGACATTAGACTGACAGATAATAGCCATCTCTGCTGTCTGAATAATCCAAATCTGTTCAAAACAGCATTTTGTCTTACGTTTTATGATATTACCAAGTACAGCTGCACACCTAACAGTTTGGTCAGAAAAACTAGAAGGACAAATGGTTTAGACATTTCCAAATGGATACAAACATACTACCATAAAATCAGAGTGGCAGCTCCGGCAAATCAGCAGAAACTACAATCACTCCAGATATCTAGCAACTAACAAAAGGCTGTCGTGGCAGTATGTACAACTGATTTCACTAGAGCTCATGGTGTGTAGAAACACTTAGCATCACTATGGCAGACAGGTGCAGTTATAGGCTCTTTCTAGACTATCGCTGAAATACCAATGTTTATCTTTCGTGAGGAACCAGAAGTGCCAGGTAAACCCCTGCAGCAGTGACTGGTATATGGGATCCTGGAAGGCAGAGGAAAAGGGCAGAGAGGGAGATAAGGAGATGACAGGTCAAGTGATTCAGACACAGCAACAGGAGAATTAACAGGAAGCAGACATGTCAGCAGGCATTAAGCCTTTTCCACCACCATGTCTCTTTGGGCCCCATGGAGAAGTCTTGTGGGCCACTGGAGCCCCAAAGCTGGGGAAATCCTCAGAACTGGTCATGTCAGGAGCCTAAAGGAGAGGACGAAACAACACATCAGTCTTGGGGTTTTTACTTCTGCCCTTGTATAGTCCTGAGTATAAAAGTTAATCATGGCCTATCTGGCGGTGTGTAAGACACTCACCTTGTCGTTGCCACCTCCTGCTGCCCATGGAGCATCACGTACAACAAAGCCCTTGGATGGCTGGGGCTTGTTCTCTTCCTGAGAGGGGGGCTTCATGTAAGATTGCATCACTTCATTCTCTACCACATCAGACATCTGCAAATTAAAAAATAAAATCTACAATTACTACTATAAACTAATGAAATGATAGACTGTTAATTACAATACTAAGTATTTTGTCCATAGCCACATAGCACAGATTAGATGATCTTACATATTCCTCCTCCAGATTCAGCAGATGATCAATGGCTTCGTCCACATCCTCAGGTTTACCCATCACAGTCACAAGGTTGGGATCAGGGGCTCCAGCCTGAGGAAAACGAATATCCACCTGGAGAAAAGACAAAAGGCTCATTTATTGTAATATACTTCTAGCGATTTAGCAACCAAACCAATTCTCATCAAAGACCACGCCACAACGAACATTTCTCATTGTGGATTGTATACAAGATGATCAGACAAGCAAGGTTACTAGGGGTTAATATTACTTGCTTTCAAATGAGGCATAAAGCAAGACATATCCCAAGGCAATGTTCTCTGGACAGAGCAGGACTAACGTCTGTCTTATTTTCTTTTATGATCTTGAATTAGAGTGGTCAATTATTGGATTGGTCGCTTGGTAATCCAGAGATTGGGAAACATCCTCCACTCTCATTAATACAGGGAGGATCCACTGAGGAATTCCCCTTAAATACCATCATATAACCCAACCGGACAAATGCGATCAGATGTTGACCAATATGAAGACCGAAGATGTCCTCACAACATGTACCTTAAATTCATCCATGATCCTGCGTATGGCTTTGCCTCTTCCACCAATAATCCGGGCATGGACACGATGATCCAAGGTAAGATCTTCAGACACCATCTGCTCCAGGTCCCCAACAATTTGCATGATTGCCTCTTTAGCAGCTTCCGTATTTTTCTCGTAACCAGTGATTGTGATCTGATCCTAATGATAGATTGAAAGTGACAAGGTGACAAACTAATGGATGAAAAATAATCAAAAAAGTAAAGGGAAATAAAGGTTAGAAAACACATATGCGAGGATTTGTAGTTATATAGTATCTTCGTTTTCTCTAGATGGGGAACTTATTCCATGGTGTCTGTTGGTCATCTATAGCTAGTACACCACATTTGATCAGCAGTATATAGGTAGGGGTGTCCTAAAAACAAACTTGCCACGGTTTTTAAAATCCATTTTCATATTAACAATTAGGTCATTCTGATTTTGGAGTGGGGATCTCCGTCCTCTTGGCCAAACAGACACTGCAGAGATCGCTCCCTTTAGTCTACAAGTCCAATGGTGTAATGACATATTTCGTCTGTATTACTGCAGGAAAATTAAAAGTTTTCCCAACAAATTACAGTTGATTGCTGGGAACGTAACACTGTTTTTTTACATCAGTTTTGTCTGACGTGTGCAGTTACTTTTACAGGTAGATCCCTTGATTGAGTCTTCATTCACAAACTGTCCACTAACAACAAAATATAATGGAGACATGCCAACTATACTCAGTGTTCGGAATTAATCTCGCCAAGGAAAGTCAGTGACCCCATGGAACAAAACAGGAAGAGGATGAGATGAGTGGGGGTACACAGGCGTCAGCCATTGCTGTATTTATTTTACAGTTTAATTGGGAAGAAAAACAGAATTTTCCCTCATTTGTGAAAAACATATGCACAAGGTGTGAAACAATTTGCATCAATGGACCCTTCTAACAAGTGCGGATTGTCCCTAGTACACATGGATAGTGACCGTAACTCTACATTTGTACATTTCTGTAGCAAAGAAAAAATAAAACAAATTTAAAAGAACTTACCTGGTTTTCATCATTCTTATCAGGAAACTGGATGTTGACATCATGTTCGGTGCGAATCTGACTGATGACTGCACCTTTGCGGCCAATAATTTTAGGATGATACTTGGGATCTACAGCGATGAGCAACTTAAAGCTTCTCAATGCCTTTAAAATCAAAAGAAAGGAAAAAAGCAACCATGAGTAGACAAAACACAAAAACCACCTACCACCCCTTAATTGAGGTTTCTCCTTCACCTTGTAGAGACCTACTAAAGCACAATGGCTTTAAAATCCATCTAAAAAGCTGTCAATCTAAAAACATCTCACCCTGTCCTCCTGCTCAGCCTGCAGCTCCTTCACTCGATCAAGAAGACCACCTTTGGCGCGATCCAAGCTAGTAGAAAGCCCCGTGATGGTTATTATATCACACTGTAGCTCTGGGGCTGGCACTTGGATATTGACCTAATGTACACGACACAAATACATGTAATAAGTTGATCTTTAATCACACTGATGGGTCTGCTCAAAATGAAGCCTGAAGAAACTTGCCTCAAACTCATCCATCATCTTGCGGATGCCTGTACCTTTCTGCCCAATGATGTAACGATGCAGATCATATGGGACCTCCACCTCAATGCTGACTGGAACAAGGGCCTAAAGGAAGAAATAAACCACATTTATCCAACATCTGTGAATGTCAAGATTTTTTTAATCAAACACAGCCAATAGGGTATAGATTCCAATGTCTTCTACTTAATCATCTCTATGTCATCACAAACCTTTAGGGCTTCGGTAGCAGAGTCACATCGCTCCTTGCGTCCAGAGATCAGAATGATGTCACATTTCTTAGGGGAGCCGGGGTCTGCAGCAACTTTATTTTCAGCTCCCTCTTCTCCATTCTCTTGGGCTGGTGACTCAGCATTTTGGGCTAGAGAAAAAAACAAAAAACATCTCATCATACATGTATGTTTTCTTTACCCAACCACCACAATTATCTGAACTAAGAGGTTCCTTACCTGCCTGAGGGTTCTCTTCACGGTCAGGGAACTTAATCTGAACACCGTGTTCTTTTGTGATCTGCTGGATGCGAGAACCTTTAGGACCCATAATGGATCGATGGAATCGTTGAGGAATCATGCACTCAATGGTAACCTGAGCCTCCTAAAGGATGGACGTGAGAAACGTCAGAAACCCCCATTATGCTACCACACCTTTCTGAACAAAATAAGAAGCAATTATGTATCTTCTCACCAGATCTTCAATAATGTCCAGGATCCGTTTTTTGGCAGCCTCAACACACTCTTTTGCACCCTTCAAAGTAACACGATCACTCTGCACTCCGGAGCGCGGGAAACTAACGGTGACCCCACCATATTCTTCTGCTATGTCCCTCAACACTTGTCCTCGTCTAATTACAAAGTGACGGTGGTGCTTAGGATCCACAGCCATAGTGTCCTCAACTATGTTATCCTAGAAAAGAAAATAAATTAAGAGCTCATAATTTAGAAGGCATCTGAAAGCCTAATGAGGCCATTAAATATTATCATTATATTAAATGGCTGCAGGTGACAAATCTGTGAGGAATGGTTGCCTGATTCAGGAGCTCACCGACTTACAAAATACAATTGGTGTCTCTATACCGGACCACTCTATTACACATCGTGAAGAGCAGAAAGTTACAAGCACGTAGTACTGCAGATCACTTATTATTATATCATTAGTGCAGCTTAAAGAGTTTCTGTAGGAAAAGAATCAAAACTAAAAGGAAATGACATCAATGTCCTAAATACCTTTAGTTAGCAAATCACAATCTCTTTCTGAGGAGCTGATCACTATAGCGCATCTCAATACCTGCTGTCTTGTTACACAGTCAAAAACCAACCCATTTAAAGGGGTTATGCAATAAACTATTGAACATTTTAATGAATAGATCTTAGAATAAAAATAAGTCCCAGAATTGGATGTGTTAAATGTTTCTGTCCAGAGATGTGCTCATAAATGTGCCCCTGTGTAATTGATGTGTCTAACCATGTGGGAACAGGTCGGATATATCACAGCTCCTAGGCAGGGAAGGAGTACAAGAATATATGGGCATTACAGTAGGGATCCCAGCTGATTCTGTAAGGTAAAACATTTCATTGCCTGTTAAGATTTCATTTTTACTCATAGCAGGGATCTTACACATAATTGGGAGTGAGCTCACTCCCTTGGATGTAGAGCAACCCACACATATATGCTCGCAGATTGCTTTACTGTTGGCACGACACTGAAAATCACTGTGCCAGATCCCAAACAGTTTGAAGGGGACTTCATTAGATAAGGTTGCCTTAGTCCTCGGCAGTTCATTCCTTCTTCTACATTTAGAAGGTCCAGTCTGTCCGTTATGTTTTTGCTTGAAACTTAGTGGCTTCTTTGCTGCACTTCTTGACATCATGGCACCCTCCAAAAGCCTTCGCATCACGTGCGTACAGATGCACCGACATCTGCCGGCTGTTATTCTTAAGCAAGGTATGCTCTGCTAAACTGATTCTGTAGCTAAATCCTCTCTAAGAGATGGTCCTGGCACTTGCTGGACTTTCTTGGTCACCCCGAGGTCTTATTCACAAGATTTGTTTTCTCCATGTGAAGTTCTTAATGAGTGATTCAATTATGATTTAGGCTCAATGTTACAAGCAGCAATGTCCTTGCCTATAAGGCCTTTTTGATGATTGCATGAGTTTATTTGGCGGTAACCATTTGACAAGTGAATACCGTATATACTCGCGTATAAGCCGAGTTTTTCAGCCCAAAAATTGGGCTGAAAAGTGCCCCCCTCGGCTTATACGCGAGTCATACGGCCCCCTAAAAAGTTTTGCGCCCCCACCTCCCTTTCTGGGCCCCCCCGCATGCAGCGCTGCGCATATACATTACCTGTCTAGCAGCTGTCACCCTCCGATGGCTGATCGCGGCTCCCGGCTCCGGGCTCCATCTTCCTCTCTGTCTTCCTGATTGTCAGGTGACCGGCTGGCGTCGCGATGACGTCATCGCGCTGCGCCCCGGTCACACAGCAGGAAGACAGCGAGGAAGATGGAGCCCGGAGCCGGGAGCCGCGATCAGCCATCGGAGGGTGACAGCTGCTAGACAGGTAATGTATATGCGCAGCGCTGCATGCGGGGGGCCCAGAAAGGGAGGTGGGGGCGCCAAATTATGAGGGGGGCCCTGCTGGGGCCCTGTATACTACCACTGGGGCTATATACTACCACTGGGGCTGTATACTACCACTGGGGCTGTATACTACCACTGGGGCTGTGTGTATACTACCACTGGGGCTGTATACTACCACTGGGGCAGAATATACCACTGGGGCTGCTGTATACTACCACTGGGGCTGTGTGTATACTACCACTGGGGCTATATACTACCACTGGGGCTGTATACTACCACTGGGGCTGAATATACCACTGGGGCTGCTGTATACTACCACTGGGGCTGCTGTATACTACCACTGGGGCTGTATACTACCACTGGGGCTGTATACTACTACTGGGGCTGCTGTATACTACCACTGGGGCTGTATACTACCACTGGGGCTGTATATACTACTGGGGCTGCGTGTATACTACCACTGGGGCTGTATATACCACTGGGGCTGCTGTATACTACCACTGGGGCTGAATATACCACTGGGGCTGCTGTATACTACCACTGGGGCTGTATACTACTACTGGGGCTGCTGTATACTACCACTGGGGCTGTATACTACCACTGGGGCTGTATATACCACTGGGGCTGTATACTACCACTGGGGCTGAATATACCACTGGGGCTGAATATACCACTGGGGCTGCTGTATACTACCACTGGGGCTGTATACTACCACTGGGGCTGTATACTACCACTGGGGCTGTATACTACCACTGGGGCTGTATACTACCACTGGGGCTGTATACTACCACTGGGGCTGTATATACTACTGGGGCTGCGTGTATACTACCACTGGGGCTGTATATACTACTGGGGCTGCGTGTATACTACCACTGGGGCTGCTGCTGTATATACCACTGGGGCTGCTGCTGTAACACTGCTGGGGCCTGTATATACCACTGGGGAGGCTGCTGTATACCACACTGCTGGGGGCTGTATACCTGTGCTGGGGTCCACCCTCGGCTTATACACGAGTCAATAAATTTTCCCAGGTTTTGGGGGCAAAAGTAGGGGGGTCGGCTTATACACGGGTCGGCTTATACACGAGTATATACGGTACAATGATTTTACACACCAGCCTCCTTATAAAAGCAACAACTCTGTTCTCATAATTCAATGAATATGACAGATATCAGCGGTCTTACTGTCTCCTGAACTAAGGAGATGATCTATTAAAATGATGTGCGCTGAAACTTTTTATGGCAAAAAATAATTGTTATGAACAATGATCAGATAGAATAGAATCTAGAGTTAATAGTTAATGCCAATTGCCACTATAAAAACAGAAGCAGAAAAACTTTGTGGAAGCCAGAAATCTAAAAAAAATTTGCCCACAACTGCATGGTGCCATGTCGGTTGTAATTAATTGCATTTTTGTTTGTTTTAAGCTACTTGGTTTAATTAACATCAACACTGTCTGGTCTCTTTACCCATTGCTGCATCTGTGGGTGCAGGTGGGGTCTTTGAGATGCGCACCCCAAAAACATTGACATTTTAATGCAATCACCTGAAGATTGGACCACATTACCACAACGAGATGCAGCATGTAACACAAAGCAGACCGTTACACAGCTTTTGATGGGCACTGAACATGGCGCTTCACTTTTAACATATACTTGGCAACTCTGGATATGGAGGCGAAAAACAAAAACACTTGTATTCGGTTCTCACCAAACTCTTGATTAGTATTTCCAGTTCCTTCTGTGCATCTTTCACCGCCTCCTCTGTGCCCACAATGGTAATAAGCTGCTGGTCTTTATCTTCAGCAGTGGGGAAGATTATACGGGCTCCAGTTAGGTCGCGCACCTTGCGGATGTTTCCTCCTCCTTTACCAATTAAGAACTTGTGATATTCAGGTTTAGCTCGCAGCTCTGCAGTAAAGCTTTTTGTTTGCTGGAAGAGAACATTACAACTATTACAACCTATAAAATCAAGAGTTAAAAAAGTGACTGACTTAAGAAATTTCAAGGCAGCCAATAAAACATGAGATAATAATATGGAGTCAAAACAATCACTATTTGCAGCCTCCAGAGTCAGTAAGATCTACAAGTAAATCAATATCCCTCTTCTTGGGGGACTTGTACGAATATAAACGTATGTTATTACAAAGTGTCGGTGAATATTCCCCAATTGATACTGAACAGTGCTGATGTTGGTGTGCGCTGAATACACAAGTTTTAGCACATCCAATCTCAACCTCTTAAAGGGAACCGGTCACGTCCTTTTCTATTTTTATATTGCCCCCAATGTTATTTAGATCATGCACTGTGCATCAGTAACCTGGTTTAAAAAAAATAAATAAATAATCCATGTATTTATCATAAAATTTGCATTAGGTACCTGCACAAACAGAAATCGGAGTGGATAATTCAGTTAGAATCAATCGTGTCAAATAGTCACACAGTTTAATCACCTATAGTGCACAAGGACCTGTGGTGATGTCACGACCATGTGACAGTTATCGCCGGAGCTAAGCAGGCGATATCGCTTTTTGGACTTTCTCTTTTTTCCTTTACAATTTATCTCTTATTGTCCCAGCGATCCCCAATCCTTGATAAAATTATATTGGTGGTGCCCTCCCTCTTCACTCGCGATAGAGAAATAAAGAATATCAAAAACATAGCGCAAGCATGCTGTTCATTTTTCACAGAATTGCCCCCCACTTTTAAGTATGAGAGACGGACAATTTTGGGGTGATTTTTCTCCTAATCCATTCATACATAGATACATTTACCTTTTCTTCTGCCAGTTGAAGCAGCTGTTTTTTGGCCCTTTCTACATCCTGAGCTGGTCCACGAATAGTGACTGTATCGCTTCCAGAGCCCTCACTTGGGAAGTGGATGTGCACCCCGCCGCACTCCTCCATTATTGATCGGATGAAGCGCCCCTTGGCTCCAATAAGAGAGTTGTGCAGTTTAGATGGAATGCTGACCTCCATTTCCGTTATGTTAGCCTGAAACCACATGGACAACCAATGGAGATCACAAAGAGCACTGCTTCTGAATTTAATAAAATTATTAAAAATGTAAAAATAAAAAAAAATTACTACAATTGAAAGGGGTAACCATTGCAAACAACGCTTACCAGTTCTTTCTGAATAGCCAGGATTCTATCCCGTGCAGCATCACAGTTGGATTTCTTCCCAGTAATAATAATCATTTCTGAGTTACTGTTCTCAGCTGGGAGGTCAATTTTAGTGTTACATTCTTCACGAATCTGAACAAAGAAGCAAACACTCAGTATAACGAAAAGGGAGAAAAAAAAAAAAGAAGATGAAAATGAAAGTCAGAACTTGCCTTCTTGATATTGGCACCTCCCTTTCCGATGATGTTTTTGTGAAACTGTTTAAAGATTGGTACAGAAATGGAGTAACTGTTCTCCACCTGGAAAGTAAAGGAATCATTAACAAAGAGGAATAATAAGAAAAACAAAGTATGGAAAAATTGTTTAGTATATAGTGGCAGACTGCATAGAAATCAATATCGCTACCAAAAACAAGGGGCAAACACTAATGAAGTAAAAACTAACAATTAAAGAGTCTAAAGCAGTACGTACCATCTCAGATACCATCTTCTGCAGATACTTGGTGCACTTCTCCACTTCATTCTTGGGCCACGCAACTGCACAATATCACTCTTTGTAGTTGGGTCGGGGAAATTAATAATTACCTAAAAGAAAAGCGGAGAGATTTAATTATATTTATGAAAAATACTGTTCAAGGCGTGAAGACTGCTTCAAGATGTTTTAGAGCCTTACATCAGGGAACTTTTCGCGAATTTCTCGGATCCTTTCACCCTTCTGTCCAATAATTGTACGATGGAATTTCTGTTCAATTATTAAGTCTTTTGTGCGCTCATTTTCCTAAATATAGACAAATATATTATAAAGAAAGTTACGTTAGTAGATCAGGTTTCCTTCTAAAGCATATAAGGAATTCCTGCTAGACTCACCATCCGTAAAGCCAGCTCCAGCAGCTCCTTCTTCGCTTGCTGCACACCTTGGGGATCACCTTCAATTCGGATCTGAGTGCTCTTCTCACTGTCCTGGGGGATGCGCACAGACACCTTGTACTGCTCCTTTATCCTATTAACTGAAAAGGTCCACATTGTAAGAGAGAGGTTTCTATACAATCCCCAAAATGATATAACAAAAAGAGCTAATATTCAAGACACCTAGACTATTCCTTTAGTAGTGTGCGTGCGCGCAGTATATACGCACACATGCATACACCAATGACAAAGGTCACCATTTCAGTTAACGGACCGCAGGGCCTGTATCACACAAGTTCTTCACAAAAAAAAAGCAGATGGAGACAAACCCATTATTGCTTTTGGGGATTAGACATAATACAGATCTTCTTCCCTAAATGTATCACTATAATTACTTATGTTGCTTAGGCGGCCGTCACACGGTTCAATTTCTTGAACGATATCGTTTAAGCGATCTGCTTTTTGATCGCTTAAGCGATATCGTTTGTGCATCGCTGCGTGTAATCAAGCATTTTACAATTAAAATCGCTTGATCGTTAGATTGCAGATTTGTGAGCCGGAGCTCATATCAAGCGATAAACGCTTGTTCAATCTGCTTCATCGTGGTGTGTGACACCACGATGAACGATCTCCCAGCGGCAGAGCCTATGCTGGGAGATGGTATCTATGGTAAACGTCGGGTTACTAAGCGCCGCCTAGTAACCAGATGTGTACCATAGTTCCCAGCGATCTCGCTGCTCCACATCGCTGGTGAGTCTGTCTGTGCGACAGTCTCACCAGCGGTGTGAGCGATATCGTTAGCGATCAGCGCGTGCACGTGATCGCTAACAATATCGCTCACGATATTGATGAGTGTGACGGCCGCCTTAGAATAATGACGAGATAGATGATCAGTGTTCCCAAAGCAGGTTGAGATGGCCCTCGTTGTAGCGATCCATGTGATGTTATATGGATGTATATTGGGATTTATATCAGAGTAAAGATGAATAATATGCAGAAGGATATTAAGAAATCAAGATAGAGTCTGAAGTGAAAACACAGAGGGTTTAACTGCAGGGACACAAGTACCCCACATGTACAGTCATAGCCGAAAGTGTTGGCATCCTTGAAATTGTTCCAGGAAATTAAGTATTTCATCCAGGTAATTATTGCAATAACACGTTTATTTCCTTTGTGTCTATTGGAACAACACAAAAGAAAAACAGAAAAAAAGGCAAATTGGACATAAGGTCATACAAAACCCCAAATCTGGG
Source organism: Allobates femoralis (assembly GCA_033576535.1). Taxonomy (NCBI): domain Eukaryota; kingdom Metazoa; phylum Chordata; class Amphibia; order Anura; family Aromobatidae; genus Allobates; species Allobates femoralis. Next base: position 96,858,666 of record JARQOC010000001.1, read on the forward strand.
CCTGACCAAATGGTTAGCATCCTCAACTTAATATCGATGGAACACCCCATTGGAATAAATAACTGGAACACCTTCCTATAACCATCAACAAGATTCTTCTGGTGCCGTCACACAGCACGATCTGGCCAGCGATGTCGGAAGCGATGTGCGGGTGCCCGCTCGGTTCCGACATCGCTGGCCAGCTGTCACATAGAATCGCTGCGGCCGGCGACACCGCAGCGATGCGGGCGGTGACATCGCTCGCTGGGCTGGCTGAGCCCAGCGAGCGATCCGCAGCTACGCTGCGGTATAGGCTGGATCGCCGCCGACATCGCTCTGGCGATGTCACACGGCGCCGGTTGACAGGTTTACGGTTCTTCCCGTAAACCTGTTAACCTGCGACCAGCGATAAAACGCGGTCGCGCCGCTCGTTTACACAGCGCGACGTCGCTAGCGACATCGCTGATACGTCACTTTTTCGGCGATGTCGCTAGCGACGTCGCCAGGTGTGACGGCACCATTACACCTCTCACCTGGAATTTTGGACTCTTCTTTGCAAACTGAAGGGTGCCTTCTCCCAACAGCAATTTTAAAGGGTTGTCTGGTCTAAAGTGATAATTCAGGAGTCACTGACTGCAGACTTATGAATCCATCCAATACCGCAAAGGATTCACCGGTTTCTAAACCAAGAATGGACCGCAATTATGAGATATGCAAGTTCCTGACCAGAACCAGACTAGTGGGCATGGCCTCACTCAATACAAATTTATTGTATTGAACTTTAATTGCGTGAAGCTGCGCTGGGAGGATTGACAAGTCGACTGCAGAGCATGTTAGACTGGACAACCCCTTTAAGATCTCTTCACAGATGTTCAATGGGATTTAGATCCAGACTCATTGCTGACACTTCAGCGCTTTGTTTCCATCCATTTCTTGGGGAACCTTGAAGTAAGTTTGGGTCATTGCCCTGATGGAAAACTCATGATCTAGGGCATAATCCCAGTTTTCTGACACGGAGCACTAAATTGCGAGCCAAAATCCTTTGGTAATCTTCAGATTTCATGATGGCTTGCACACAGTCAAGGCACCCAGTGCCAGAGGCAGTAAAACAATCCAAAAAGATCTTTGAGCCTCCACCATATTTGACCGTAGGTACGGTGTTCTTTTCTTTCTAGGCCTCATTCTGTTTTCAGTAAACAGTAGAATGATGTGCTTTAACAAAAAAAAAGCTCCATCTTGGTCTCATCTGTCCAAAAGACACTTTCCCAGAAGTATTTTGGCTTACTCACATACATTTTGCAAACTGCAGTCTAGCTTTTTTATGTGTCTGTCAGCAGTGGGGTCCTCCTAGGTCTCCTGCTATAGCATTTCATTTATTTAAAACGTCGACTGATAGTTTGAGATGATACTGATACGGAATTCTTTGGAACTTGATTTGGGGTTCTTATACACTATTAGGACTATCCTGCATTGCAACCTTTCATCAATTTTTCTCTTGTCTCCCACATCCAGGGAGATTAGCTAAAGTGCCATGGGCTGTAAATTTCTTGATTATGTTGTTCGCCATGGACAAAGAAATATCAAGATCTCTGGAGATGGACTTGTAACGTTGAAATTATTCAGATTTTTAAACTATTTTGATTTGAAGTCCTCAGACAGTTCTCTTCTATTCCGGTTCTCCATGCTTAGTATAACACACAGACAATGCAAAGATTGAGTCAACTTCTCCCCTTTTTATCCGGTTTCAGGTGTGATTTCCATATTGCCCACACCTCTTAGTTGCCACAGGTGAGTTTAAACAAGCATCTCATGGTTGAAACAAAGTTGTTTGCTCACAATTTTGGAAAGGTGCCAACAATATTGTCTGGCCATTATGGAGTTTTTGCATGAAAATTATGTTTGTCTTTTTTTTTCTTCCTTTTTTGTGTTTCTTTCCAATACATACAAAGGATATAAACATGTATTAAAAAACGTGTAATTGCAATAATAATTTTCAGGAGAAATAATTTCAAAAGTGACAATACTTATAGCCATGAATATGTAAAAGATGAAGTAAAAAAACAAAACAAAACAAACAAAAAAAAAACCACAAGAAAAGGAGCATTTAATTACTGTGGCACCTACATAGATTGCGAGCGCCAAACGGCCTATACTTATTTTTCACTTTCCATAGTCTGTATGCCGTGGGCAAGTATGAAGCCGATTGGAGGTAATAATGTTAATAATAATTTTCAATATTGTTGTTAATAAAGCTTTATCATCACTGGCCTTGGGCTAGCAATGCTCAAGATCAATTGTATGTTAACTTACTGTTCGTTCCGCTCTTTCCAATGAGATGCCTGTGGAATCGGTGGTCGATATTAATTTCTGCAAAATCCATTCGAGAGATCTAGGAAGTACACCAAATGTACATTGTGTTTAGTAAAATCCTATTGTGGTACTAGTGAGACTATTGGCGCATCTATGCAATTTCCCTTTTGTATACTATGTTGATGTGACATCGTACATCTATGCCCTTCTCATCGGTTCAGATTGACTTCTGTGTTGCGATTTTTTTTTTATGCTTTTTACTATTTTAAATTTATTCAATAAAATTCATCATCAGTCAAGTCATTTTTGTTGCGCTGCACAATTTTCTTTTAGGATTCGGCTTAAGACAAGCATTTAGTTAACCAGTCTCAATGCAAGTTCCAGTAAAGATGCGCCATATTTATTAGAAATATTGCGTTTTTAATGGATTTAGGGCATCTTTAGGCTACTAGGAAATTGTTGACATACGTTATAATATTTTTGTGAGGCAAGTTAGTGAATTTGGTCAGCTGCAATAACCCATGCCTCCAATCTGCTGTCCACTTCTTCAAAAATGTGGTAAATCTGGTGTAAAACCTGGAAAAGGTAACCAATTTTTATACAACTACATAGTCTGCAAATCTGTCTATGGCAGTATTCTGGTATAGTTGTGATGAATTTCTACTTAGTCATCAGTGTGTCCATCTTGATCATATTTACTTGTACAGTCTAGCAAGGTCTAGCCCCCCAGATGAAGCGAAAAATGTGAAACGTTTTTCGGGCGAGGACTCGTATTGTAGGGATTCCAGTGGAAATGTTTTATTTTGAGATGTGTATTGTATCTGCTCTTTATTGTATACTTTTGATTCTCATTTTACTGGTCTATACAATATATACTTGGCACATTGGGCCTTTGTTAGGGCCCATTCACATCAGCGGTTTTCGCTGATGTGCGGCAGATCCGGCAGGTGGCGCTGCATCTGCCACCTAACAGCCGACTTGCAGCCCAGATCCGGCAAGCATTGATCCGGCATAGCATTGTCTATGGGGCTTGCGGTCCGGTGCGGAAAGTGCAGATATGCCATACTGGCACTTGCGGCTGCAAAAACGAAACGCTGCAAGCAGCGGTTTTTTTTTTCACGGCTGCAAGTGCCGGATATGCCACGTTTAGCACAACCGCACTTGCCACACCGGACTGCAAGCCCCATAGACAATGCATGGGGCTTGCCGGATCTGGGCCGCAAGTCGGCTGTTAGGCGGCAGTTACGGCGCGACCTGCTGGATCTGCCGTACATCAGTGAAAGCCGCTGATGCGTAAGGGCCCTAAAGGTACCGTCACACGCGGCAATTTTGCTAGCAATTTCACTGGCAATTTGCTGGTTGCAGTGAAATCATGGACACATTGATACATTTGTACACGGCAACAAAACAGAACAATGTGTCCATGATTTCAATGCAACCAGTGAGTTGCCAGTGAAATTGCAAGCAAAATTGCCACGTGTGACGGTACCTTTAGATTGGTGTCAGTTTAATATGTTCTGAATGAAATTGCTTCTTAAAACGTTATCTGGCAGATTCTTCAAATCAGCGCTTCATAATGTGAATTATTAACCACATTATAATTGCAGACTATAAATCCATATTAAATAACAGTTTGGATTCATTTTAGGAACCGGTCAGAAGTTCATGTGTTGCGATTCCCAGCAATCAATAGAACAAAGGCGCTGGTTGTTCTGCAAGAAAGTTATGGGTTCTCTGGTAACTTTAGGGATTTTTTTTAAAATTTAATCACTAGTCTAGAAGATGATCAGTAAAGTATTAATAGGTGATTATATGAGCATTAAACTTTCATATAATGAATGAATGTGATAAAAGCCACAGAACAAGAGCTCTTGTTGAGACAAGCCCGTTCCAAATTCATACAAGCACTTTAATAGTGGATTTAAAGTAATCCTGTAAATGGCATCACAAACAGAGTCTGCAGCGCACAAAACTAATAAAACTACTCACCAGATCAGTGACGAGCGCCTCCATCTGCTGCTGGGCCACAGCAACGTCTTCTGTAGGGCCTTCCAAGGAAATCCTGTCCTCCCCCTCTGTAAACTCAATGTGCACCTGTGAAGAGATCCCGGTCATTGATCATCCCATCCAAACATTCAGATGTCTCCTGGATGTTGGTGCCAGTTACTTACCTTTGGTATCTGCTGTGTGATCTTTGCCAAATTTTGTCCTTTTTTGCCAATTATAAACCTATGCAGCCAAGAAGGAGCAGACACCGTGGCCACAGTGAAGCTGTTTGCCTAAGATCAGAGGAAATTCATGAATTCTTGGTTTTGCCTCTATTTAGGTTTACAGATCCATGTAAAAAGCTCCGTTTACCTTAGCGTACACCTCAGTCAGTGCCTGTCCCAGTTTCTCCGGCTCACCCCGCAGGATGACCGTCTCGGAGCTGCTATCACTGGGTGGTATCTCCACTGACACTCCTGTCCTCTCCAGGATCTCCTGTAGGCTATTGCCTTTAGGGCCAATGACATACTTGTGTTGGGACTTCCTCACTTCTACTGCAATGTTGGTGGTTTTCTTCTTCTGCAAAGTAGAAGAATAACATGAAGATTTAAAAAATAAAAAAAATTTAAGTGCATTTCTACATTTAGAAACATGGACCCAAAGCAAATACTAGAAGAAAAATGGCTAGTACTCCCCCTCCCTGGGTTCACAGCCGGCTTGTCACCACTGCTCCCAGTCTGTATTTTGGCTTCAGCAGTGACTTAATGTAGAGCCAACAATCTCTGATGGCGCCAGCCACTACAGCCAAGATATAGGCAGGGTACTGGCTCTGGACCCAGGAAGGGCGAGTACTAAAGCAGATTGTTTTCTTTGCTACTATCTGACTTAAGAAAAAAAATTTTTTCCTAAAAGTGGAAGACCCCTGATAAACACGGATATATTATTTGCTCAATGTGTACAACTATCTTGTACACAGCAGACTAGACCAATAATATATTATATTTATTCATTTATATAGCGCTATTGGTTCCATAGCACTTTACATACATTTGCAACACTGTCCCCATTGGAACTCACAATCTATATTCCCTATCACTAAGTCTTTGAAATGTGGGCGGAAACCCATGTAGACACATACAAACATACAAACTCCTTGCAGATGTCGTCCTTGGTGGGATTTGAACCCAGAACCCCAGTGCTGCAAGACTGCTGAGACCACTGAGCTACCGTGCTGCCCAATATTTACTGTTCCAGTTCAGTATCCAATGGGTAATAATATACTTAAAGCACCACACTCCAGTGGTTTGGTTTTTTTCCCACCGCTGTAGTTGCACTTTAAATGTAAGTCCCCCACACACACACCCATGTCTTATACTCACCTGCCATAAGTAATAGCATGGCACTTTTCACACTTTTTCGGGTGCTCAGGTAGGTTCCAAAACTGTAGTAGCCAATATAGTATAACTGGGCAATCCCAATATAATGATTAAAGTAGATTTACTTTTAACACAGCAGCAAATTCAGTGCATGGGTGAAAGACGTTTCGTCACAATACATGGACCTTCATCAGTTCACATGCTGCTTGAAAGAACTGCTGGGAAAGGCGTCGTGAATTAGAACAGTTATCCGCCGCTGTGGAAGACGCTTTTCCAGGCAGTTCTCTTTCAAGCAGCATGTGATCTGATGAAGGACAATGTATTGTGACGTAAATGTCTTTCCCCCATACACTGGATTTGCTGCTTTGTATCACCATATTGGGAGAACCTGGTTATATTTTATACTCCTCTTCCAACTGCTTCACCTTTTACGGATGCTGCTTCACTCCCGCAGCGCCATCTTGGCCCATAACTTTACACTTACTCAAAGTCAGAAGTTACATCACAATAGCTCAATGCATCTCTACGAGAACAAGAGAGGCCAGAACGATGCTAGAGAAGTATCAAACAGCGACATCCGGCGCCCTCCATGAAACACTGAAGCACGCTAGCTGGTCATGTTTCACCGGAGCCATATGGAGCTACAGCGATAGAGAGTAACCACCAGAAGGAGAGTATAAAACAGGGAGTAGGGGACTTACATTAAAATGACCACTACAGTGGTGTAATGAAAAAGAAGAACGCTATAGTGTTGCTCTAAGGTATGAGAATAATTGCAAATCTATTAAGAAAACCAAAGATGGCAAGAACAATTAGCCATAGTGAGAAGTAGAAGTATACATCAGGCAGCAGGAATACCCTTTATTCAGATATATGAAATAACACAAGCAGCTTTATGGTAAAACCATTGACTTCAGATTCAGCCTCACCTTTTCTTCATAAATTTGCCGGATCCTCGCCACGGCCTGCGCCAGCTGATCTTTCTCACCCATGCAGACAATTTCAGTTTTGTTGACACTTGGAGGAGGGATGTTTATTCTCGTTCCGGTTTCGTGCATGATGTCATTTACCGTTTTGTTATAAGGTCCAGCAATGAAAGGGTGGTAGGCCTTATCAACTTCCAAACGTTCCACTGCTCGTTTATCCTGAAATACAAGACGTATGAGTGAGTATAAGTAAATAAGTAAAAGCCAGAACCGACCAAAAGAACCGTACCAACTATGCAGCCAAGATGGCGGACACCTACCTGCTCGGCTGAGATGAGCAGAATCTCATGCCGGGCTTTTTCAATGCCCTCTTTGGTGCCAGTGATCTTGATCTGGTTACTGGCATCATCGGGCCGGGGGACTTGAATCTTGGTAGCGGTTTTCAGTTCCAAGTCCTGCAGCTTATCTCCACTTTTACCAATCACGAAACGGTGGTGTTCCTTGGGGATACCAATGGAAGCAGATGCCTAAAAGGAGATAAAAAAGCAGAAGGATGATCAAGACTTTGGAAAAACAAATGGCACGGTATAAATTAGTTTTTTTTATTAAAAAAAAATAAAATATGAATATTTCCCAACAAGTGGAAAAGAGAGAACATTGTGTCAAATTGTGAAGAGTTTCTGCTTGTGCTGCAAATCAATGACGCGGATGAGAAATGTTCCATACACAAGAGGGAAAAACCTAAAGACCCTACCTAACAGGGCACGTATATACTTGGGCTGTGTGCACACATTGCATTTTTGTTGCTTTTTTTCAGAGCGGTTTTGCTGGCAAAGTGAATGAGAATCCTGACATCTCAGGCACAAGTTGCTGATTTTCTCCTTGCAAATTTGGTGCAGATGTAAATCTCCAGCTCCTCAAATTTTTCAGTGTTTTTACTGCAGATTTCACTCACTCAAACTAATGAATGGGGAAAAATCTGCACCAAATGAAGTCTGCACACAATGAAGCACCACTCCTCTGATTTTTCTATCAGCGCTGGAGTGTCGTTTTTAGTGTATGTCCCCCCTTTACTCTAACGTTATACTTTCCCTTCCACCTTCCCATGCTTTTTCAGCAGCACTCCAATCCCGTGGCACCATCTTGTTCCCGTAACATCAGACTGCCTGGAAGTCAGAAGATACATCACAAGACTCCCAATGCAACTGTATGAGAGCCGGAACAAGGCTCCCATAGAGATGTATTGATTTATAACTTCTGGCGCACTACATTAAACACTGGAGCTGCCAGCAGGTCACAAATCACCAGAGCCTGAAGGAGCAGCTGCAATAGAAGATGAAGCCGCTGGAAGGTGACAGAGGTCAGGGGACTTGGATTTACAGAAATACTACAGCAGAGTGGTCCTTTAAAGGGAATCTGTCAGGTCAAAAATCCATATGTAGCTGCTATCATTTTCCAATTCCTCTCTCTAAGCTCTATTTTTGTATTTCTACTATTTTGTTTCCCTCCTATCCTCTGTAAACTGTTAAATAAAAGATTAATTCCATCTCTCAAATCAGAGCTCTCTGCTGTACACTCCCCAAGAAATGAATATTCTTGCATCATTATGCTGTCCTGCCTTTCTGTGATCTGTTATGCTGTGTGACTCAATGCAGAAAGAGGGGATGGGGGGAATGCTCTTAATGATCTTCATTGTGTGTATGAGGCATGTGCAGTGTGTGCAGTTTGCGATATTTCTATGTGATAAGAACATTTGTTCATTTGCTCAGCAGATACACACATTACATGTATGCAGGAAAACAAGGCTTCATATAATGGAAATCTTACACATCGTACAGTACAGCACAAAACACCACGCCCAATCCCAGCACACAGCACAGAGGGGAGGACAGAACACCAGCTTGGGTGGGTGTGGATGTTTAAACAACACATACTTCCGGACTATCCGGCTGTGAATATAATGGACAGGACTAATGCAGTAGCTGCCTGCAGGGTCCTGAAATGCTGATAACAAGGAAACTACAAATGCTACAATAATCATGTTACGTGTTTTTAAAAGGTCTGCCCAGGCACTATTCAAGGGTTATATTTGTATCATGCTGAAAAACGATCTGACAGAGTCCCTTTAATGGAGCCTGTTAGATCCCTTGGGCACCCAGAGCAACTAGCAGTTCTGTGCCCATATGCATAATTCCACAAGGGGGAGGCATGGCACTACAGACAATTGTCAGGTTTCCTTGGTAGGGTCCAAAATCGTACCCAAGTGAAATATATGACCAGGCCCTCCAATCAAGTAAAGAAATTTTGTAATTTTATTGTGCAACGCAGCATAACCAGTAGAAGACGTTTTGGTCGAAGCATAGACCTTCCTCAGTTCACATGCTGCAATCAAGAAAACTGCCTAGTGACAGGCGTCTGGGAGGATGGCAGAGCTGGCTCCTTGCAGCAGTGGATTATGCTGTCCTCCCACACGCCTGTCACTAGGCAGTTTTCTAGATTGCAGCATGTGAACTGAGGAAGGTCTATGCTTCGACCGAAATGTCTTTTAATGGTTAGGCTTTGTTGCACAATATAATTTTGAATTTCTTTACTTAGTTGGAGTACCTGGTCAAATATTCTATATCTATAATCCCAGCCTAATCGTCCCTCTGTGTAGTAGAATACTTAAAGTATTTCTAAAGTCTGTTTATGAGATGCTAATTACGGCTTTGACTAGTCGAGGGGGCGCAAGTTCCCTCACTAGGTGGCCCCCACTTATCTTGCCCACGGAGGCGGAATAACATGCTAACAGGCTTTACACAGCCCGCACCATCTGCATCCCTATACAGAGCCGCACATGTGGCTTTATACATCTAGGCATTACGCTTCTGTGACGTTGGGTTTACGCAGGTGAGAGCATACCGAGCATGATCTGAAGTTGCCTTGTTTACATAATACGCACGCCTCCCTGAAGCTGGGACATACACACCCGGCTTCAGAGTAGTGCGCATCACCGGAAGTGTGGATGACCCCTGATCATGTAATATCCCCTAAACCAATAACGAGGGATTGCATGGCAACACAGGCTCCCATATCAACCAGGGAGGTGGCTGGATTCGTTGGTCAAATGGCCAATGAAAAGGTTTAATTATATTATGCGGTTCTGCATGGTAACACTTACAGGTTGGCTCATGCGTTAGCTCATGTAGGGTGATGTCTGGAGCTGGAATGTCATTGGTTGGTGTAAAGTGCGGGAAAGGTGTGAGCCATTTATACAGGCGATATTAGAGTAAAAATATTCCAACATTGTTGGGACGATTTTGGTATTCTTAAACGTATTAGTAATCTTTACATGGTGTTAAGATCTTTATGTCTTTGGTTGGTTATTAGAATTTATTATTAATAATTATTATTAAAAGAGTATTTATTAAATTATTCTAAACTTACTTTAAAACCTTTATAAAGCCTCACAGCCATATTTATTCCATTTTAGTCTGACTGAGTGAATTAATTTAAATTTTTTATTATATGCAAGTGAGCTTTGTGTTTCCATGCGCAGTGAGGCTCTCTGAAACCCGGGGAAGTATACACCCAGCATCAGAGACGCTCAATGCTGAGAAGTACAAAACCGCATACACACCATTCTGTATTGGGAAGCAGATGATGATGCCCAGGTAAAGCATGGCATCAAACGCACAGGGGTGCAATATTATGCTAAGTGGGCTGAGTCTCGGAACAAATGCCCCGTCAACTGGTTAAATCCCTAAATAGCATCTAATTAAACCTCTTTAGAAACAGAATTTCTAATGATCATTATCGATGGTACTATATGCTGGGACTATCAGGCAGTGATTCTAGGTATGTGCACAGAGCTACTCGTGGTCCTGGGTGCCCCTAGGACCGGACCGGTTCCTTTAACCCCTTCATGACCAAGATCATATACAAGCCCTTGGCTATGTCCATCCCCCTGATGCGAGCTTACACACTGAGCTCACATCCCCCTTCCCCACACATCTCCACTGATCTGATCAGCTGACACGTATAGCTAACAGCACAGTTTGGATAAGCAGTCTGATCAGTGCTGTTGACCCTTTGAATCACGGCAGGATTTGCACCGTTCCCCACCAGTATCAGAGGTCGCGTGATGGGATCACAAGACCTCCAATGGTTACCTTGACAGCCCGGGGTCTTGTGATGACACCGGATGTTGTCTGTAATCACTTTCTGTGGATGCCGGCCCAGAAAGTGAGGATTTCTGCTATGCAGAGACATGCAGAAGTGATCAGACTGTACAGTACTGAGGCCAGTGTAAAATAAAGAAAAAACAACAAAAACAATAAAATACACATATTTGGTATTGTTGCGTTCAGAAATGCCGGATCTATCAAAACATACAATCTGTTAAATCACATCTGTAAACTGCTTAATGGAAAAAAAAGTCCAAGCACCAAAATTACTTTTTTTGGTCGCTGCAACATTGCAACAAAGGGCGATCAAAACATCACATCTACCCAAAATGGTATAATTAGGAACGTCAGCTCAGGACACAAAAAAATAAGCCACAGACACCCCAGATCCCCAAAAATGAGGATGCGACGGTTTGCAGAAAATGGCGCAAAAGCGTGATTTTTTTTTCACCACTCCGATAACAGTAAAAGTATACACGTTTGGTATCTACAAACTCGTACCGACCCGAGGCATCATATTGACATGTCAGTTCTACTATATAGCATACATTATAAATAAACCCCCCCCCCCCCCCCAAAAAAAAAAAACCATGTAATTACACTTTTTTTTTGCAATGTCACCGCACATGAACTTTTTTTTTCTGTTTTCCTGTACACTATATGGTAAAATAAATTATGGCATTCAAAAGTTCAACTCGTCCTGCAAAAAACAAGACTTTATAAGTCTATACTGATGGAAAAATTAAAAAAAGTTACAGCTCTAGGAAGAACGAAAAACTGAAAATTGCCCGGGGTACAGGGGTTACATAAGATTTTAGCTTTTCAAAGACTTTTTGGAAAAAGGGTCCCACAAAACTAATTAGGCACCCCCAGTAATCAGCAACCTGGCAACGACCTGCCACGAGCAGTTTCTACCTACAGGTAAAGCAGTAATATACATTGTGTGATGACAGAATGCAAAGGTATGTTCAGTCCTTAAAATCCAAACCAGATTTTTTTTTTTTTAATTTAACAAAAGACGTCATTGATTTATTTCCTCAAAAAGAAAAATAACAATGGAACGGTCACCACCTGTATTTTAATGGGGTGCTAACCATAAGAGAAATAAAATATAGAAAAATACAAGGAAACACACATTGAAGATCAGTTGAATGTCCTAAATTTAACAATATTAATCTTTATTTAAAAAAAAAAAAAAAAAAAAAAAAAAAGCCCAGAAATTGGCACTGGGATACAACCGGACATGACAAGCAAAGCAATGTAAATGTGATGGACAGCTGAGATAAATATACATTACTCCATAAGTGATGTCAAGCGGTATTCAGTGCAGAATAAAGGTGCAGTGCACAGGTATATGTAATAAATAATATGAGCAGTAAAGTGCTGTGGGCATAGTCACCCAGATACATTGGCACATAGAAAGGAAAATCTACTGCAATCAGGACCCCACACGTGTCACCACCTTCAGGTATCTTATTTCCATTCCATTTTGCAGCTTCTTTAAATTGAGAAGAAAATGTGACATGAAACACTCAAAGTACAGACAGGAGACAGGTCACTGTTGCTCTTGTATGAACAGCAATGAAGATTTCCCATTGAATTCCCTTCATTACTTTCAAAGAGTATTTGAAGCAGATTATGGAGCGATCTACTTCAAAACCAATGTAAAGAAAAAAGAAAAAAGGGCTCTGAAGCAACTAACAAGGAATATTCTCTGAAGGTCTCTGTGGCCCTAGACGAACCCTCTGATAACATGAGCCATCACTGGTGTGGAGCAGAACGTGCCCGTCTAGGTGACCACTATTGTTATCAATCCTAACTTTTATCTAGGTTTGTCCAGGTTCACACAAGAACCTTAAGCATAACCGCCAATTTAATTATAAGTTCATAAAGGAATAATACACACTTTCCTATTTTCATGCGTAACATTTTCTGGACTGATCATTCATCCTCCATTCATGGGTAACAATGAAGACAGATTTCCCATTAGTGAAAAAGATGATGACAGTTGGTGCTTATAAGAATCTATGGAGAACTAGAACCAGAGATTCAGATCATGGTCTCTACCCCAGCTCCTCCCTCTCCATAGTATTTTCAATGCACTAGATGTCATCTCCTATTTTTGCATTGAGTAAATCTGATTTTAACCCATGAATTGAGCATGAAAGATGAGTCTGGGAGGAGAAAGAAGCGGATCTCTCTGATCAGATACGGTATATTACAAAGTTCTTATTTTCATATAGAACACTGATTTATAAAATAAAGAAGTTTCCATAGGCGGCCCCTTTCCTAGATCTGCCATTTTTAACCAGATAAACGTGAGATAAATGCGCATAGGGTCTTATCCTTTTTACAAAGGGTTATAGCGGTGTATATCAGGAACTGCTCACCTGGTTCGGTTGTGTCACCCACAACCGGTATAATCGCCTGTAAGATGGCTTGTAGAGAATGGCTGCTGCAGGGCCGCACCTTCACGATGACCATGGAAACAGCAATGCTGTAATGGGACAAAATGCCGGATTGCCCGCGCTGCCACCAAGAATCACCAGGAAACAAAGAGTTAACTGGGCAGAGTTTTCTTTTATTCTATCCTACGCGTTTGAGAGCCTCTATCCGAGCTCCTTCCTCAGGTTGTTCCCTGAGGAAGGAGCTCGGATAGAGGCTCTGAAACGCGTAGGATAGAATAAAAGAAAAATCTGCACAGTTAACTCTGTTTCCTGGTGATTCTTGGTGGCAGCGCGGGCAATCCGGCATTTTGTCCCATTACAGCATTTTTAACCAGATGGAGTACATAGAAAAAATGTAGAACCAGGATGTACTATTTCTTTTTTTCTATAAAAATGACAGATCAGATTATAGACAATGGGGTATGTCTAACGCTGTTGGAGCCCCTTGTGGGATAGATCAGTTTCAGTTTCTTTCATTGATTCTAAACAAAATTAATCTTTAAATGCCAATTCTGGCCTAAACCCAGCCTTAGGAGGCATAGAACATCTTTTTAATACTATGTACATACATATCTAATTCAGCAGCTCATTATTGCAGAGCTGGATCTTTTACAATGTGAAGCAAATAGATGCCACTTTCATACATACCATGAGAGAATAGATGGTGATCTGCTCAGTTTTACCCAACTATTTCACGTAGGCAAACATACTCCAGAATTAGTCATATGATCCATTTAAAATGTAATATAATCTAAAATATTCCACAAAATATCCCAATATCCGCCCAAATCACACAATATACCCCCTACAGTACAAAGCTTTAATAGAGCCACATTGAATATAAAGCATATGACCAAGGTTATAAGAACTTCCAACCATCAGATACGAGGTGTATGCGAGCTGACGGACAAGCATCTTCATAACAAGAGCTCCCATCCTTCACTACACAACACGCGGGAATCAGCTCTCCTGACATTACACACTGGCAGAAGAATCTGTTGATATACACAACATTACATTGTCCCTGAAGGTCGGGCAAATTAATCTTTAGAGATCTTCAATTGCATCAGGTCCAGAAATACTTCTTACTCCCAAGTACAGATTTTCCCCTTAGGCTGCACATCCACTCCCCTCGGAGGGGCACAAATGAAGCGGTATCACATGAGATTCATCTTACCTGGGTCTGCAGTCGTGTCACTATCTCTTTTCTCGCTTTCATTACAGAATCAAGCTTTCCAGAAACCATGATAGACAAGCCTTGATCTTTGGCCAGTGAAAGTTCCAGTTGAGCCCCAGTCTTCTGCATTATGTCCAAGCAAATCTTGGCCTGCTCGCCCTCCCCAAACTGAGCCATGTCCTTGTATCTTCGCTCTTCCAGAGGGACATGGAACACCTAGAAGAAAACACATCAGTTACTTGAGCACTAGAATCCTCTTAAGATCTCTAGATCACTAGATCAACCTAGATCTAAGAAGGAAGGTGTAAAGTGTGTGGGCCACCAATTCCTGAGATCTACAAAAGGGTAGTCAACCAACCTGAGTGATAACGGAAGACTTGATAGGCCGAATTTTGCTCCATGCACCTGCAGGCTCAGAAGGGGTTTCACCGCCAACCGCCTTTTCCGGGAGGGGTGGGAATGCATCTTTGTAAGTGGGGGGATCACTTTCCTCCTCAGAACCAATGGCTGCCACTGTATGGAAAGTCACAAATTGTTAAAAAATCATCTTTTTTTAATCAGAGAGTCTTGGTTATATTCTCCAATACCGTATCTTGCTTTTTTCCTTGAACACCATGTTGAAGGTGCTGTTTGCATTGCTAATTCCTGCTCTTTGAGAATTTCAGTATGGATCCTTGAACAGCAGCAGTTCAGTGCAAACAGCATGTACAAACACTGTGAGCATGGGCGAGGGGAGGGAAAAGCTCACAAAGGAGGAGGCTTGCTAATAGTGTTGAGGTACCGATCCATGCTAGGGCTGCAGTTCAAAGCAGACTGTAAAAGCATAAACTAGGCAGTCAAAGCAGCACCTTCAGCAGGGTGTTTGAGAGATTAGGGAGAACAATAAGGTATTGGAGTATAGTGTAAAGATTCTGAACATTTCAATGGCTGATCAAAAATTACAATAAACACTTAGTTGTCCTTCAAAATAGACACATTTCCCAATACAAACTGCACATCAGAATGGCCGTATAATACCCAACAATGCTATGAGGCCATGCAGAACTGTGATCAAAGTTATCATTTTACTATTAGGCAGAAAAACTTAATTATTAACCATTGTAGATAGATCCTCATAGCAACTGCACCGGCCTCGTTGGGTCTAGGATCTGTATTGTGACATTTTATCACTTAACTATTAAACTCACAAAAGGAGACATTTTTTTTATATATTAAAAAAAAAAAAAAAAAAATTCAAATAATTAAAAAAAAAAAAAAAAGCCCACAGATTCACTAACCTCTGACCGTTGGTTGGGTCAGCCCACTGCGATGTTCATCAAAGCTTTCCTGGGTAAGAACCGCCACCGAGCTCATTGTCCCACGCAAATCCGTGTAACCACTGCAACAAGAAAAGCTTTTCTTAACTTTTGATGTTACTTCAGCAATAGGAATCCTAATATTAAAGAGGACCTGTCACCTCCCTGCTGCATAGCAATCTACTGTGCAGGACAAATGATTTGCATACTGTGAGTGACAGAGAGAAGGAGAGGAGGGCGGCAGAGCCAGCACAGCAGAAGCAGCACACAGAGGCAGTGGGGAATGGAATGGCCCCAGTCAATCAAGCTCCCTCTAGCCACAGTGGCTACCTCCATGGCTTCTAACAAAGTTTTACAAAGGCTATATCTCAGGGTACAAGCACACAGACACATGGGGGACCCCTTCTCTGAATGCAACAGACATGCTGCATTCAGATTGCCATGCAGCAGGGGGGATAGGTGACAGGTCCTCTTTAAGTGTACCAGCAGCTTTTCTGGGGTAATGCCAAATGGGAGGTATAGAGACAGACATGATAGATGGGACAGGAGCCCCTAAAAACCTGTTCAAAGATAACTTTTCACAATGAGTATTTTCTGATGTTGCGATATCTATTAGCTGTCGTTTTTATTCTTCCATGCATTATCACTTTTTGGTATTTCAGGCTTTAAAGGGGCTGTCCAGGCTTTTTGTATAATTTATATGTGTATCTAGGCTGCAAAATGCTGACAGGGTATAAATTACAAAACTGAAGAGGGAGGGGTAGGGGGAGAGTGGGCTGAAAACTGGTGGGAAGGGGGGGCAGGCTTGTTGGAGACTGGGTGTAAATGACAAATAGTGATGTTTACACAAAGACTACAAAGCAAACACGCCTCTGGTTGGCGGCTGAGATGCTTCTCCTCAAGCAGAATAATGATATCTAGGTAACAATGCAGACAGAGTGTAAATTACAAACAGTCAGCATTTTGCAGCCTGGATGTACATAGATTTTATAAAAATCCCAGACAACCCCTTTAAATAAAGGTGCTTTGTTTTTAATAAATCATGTTATTTGACATCGGTAAAACGTTATAAACATTCCCACTAAGTGGATTTTACTATTTTAATGCAATTCCATGGGCAAAATTCAAACATAATCCTCAGCGGACCTGCAGGAGGAATTGACATGTTGTGGATTTGATACCTGCACCACAGGTCAGTGGGCAGGAGATTTCCATCAATGCTGTCCACTTTGCTGAAAGGCAAGACACACCGAAACCTCATCATGGGATATCAACCTAAGGGTTAATGTCCTGTTGCCAGTACAGAGCATATGCTCATTTTTTTTTTCTATTTTCTCTTTTTTTTTTTATATTTCATTCAGACAGAATTCACCTGATGCAGTGTGCACATGCGCGAATAGTGAGCTCTTAATCAAAAACCTACATATAATGTGTTGACAATATCTCTCTCCCTTAAGGGGGTGTCACACGCGTCAATATCGCCTGCACGATATCGACTGCACGTGACGTTGCAGCGATATTGACGCGTGTGACATACTGCATCAACCAGCGATAAATCGCTGGTTGATGATCGCCAGGTTTCAGAACCAGCTCTGAAACCTGGCGATTGTCGCCCAGTGGACACGCAGCATCGCTGCGTGTGACACCGGGAGCGAGCGATATTCCAGCTCCCAGCGCCTGTCACAAGCGCTGGGAGCTGGTCTCCAAGGTACACTGCGGGTAACTAGGCAGCGCGCGCTGCCTAGATACCCGACGTGTACCTTAGTTACCAGCCTCCTCCGCTCACCGTGTGAGCAGAGGAGGCTGGTAACTAAGGTACACGTCGGGTATCTAGGCAGCGCGCGCTGCCTAGTTACCCGCAGTGTACCTTGGAGACCAGGCTGCTCCCGCTTCCAGCAGGCTGGCAGCGGGAGCAGGACATCGTGGAAACGATATTTAAATCGTTTCCATGATGTCACTGGTCAATTGATCGCTGGTGAGTCTGTCTGTGTGACAGCTCACCAGCAATCAGCCGTCAATGTCGTCAGCGATCAGATCGCTGACGACATTGACGCGTGTGACACCCCCTTTAGTCTCTCGACCAGCAATGGTGATTTTCAAGCTCTGACCTTACAAAACTGAGGCCAAAACGCTGAAAGAATTCACATGCTCATGCTTTTCAAAAAGTCATAAATAACCGCGCAGGTTTCCATTTTCTGGGAAGAAATAATACCAATGTGTGTGGACAGCTTTTCCTCAATCTCGTGGGTTTTGCTGGGAATCAAAATCGCAAATATGGATTTTCACAAAACCTAGGAAAAAAGCACCAAAACCGCAGGAAAACGCCTTGTATAAACAGTCTTAGGCTAGGGTCAGATTCGTTCTAATAGCTGCGCTCAGGGGTGTTGCGTTGCACACATAGGTTTTGGCAGCCTTAACGCAGTGTTACCACCATGGTTGTGCCGTGTTAATGCTACCAATGTTTCCCTATGGTGACGCGGCCCCTAGCGCAGCTCAAATGCCGGCATCTGAGTGCCGGAGTTTGAAATCTCGCGCTTTTTCCTAAAGCGTCAAATGACACTTCTGCGTCACCATAGGGAAACATGGTCAGTGTTAAAACGGCGTTACCATGGTGGTAACACTGCGTTAAGGCTGGCAAAACCTATGTTTTTAACGGAACCCACCTGAGCGCAGCTATTAGCGCGAATCTGACCCTAGCCTTACAGTGAAGATTTAGGAACACTGTCCCCAAGTTCACTGTCAAAATCCCATGTTTTCCTGAAATGTTTGTATAAGCAGCAGGAGTTATCATTGCTCAGACTACATTGCCTCCTGCATGGCAGTCTGACACGCCCCCTCCTGATTGACATCTCACCGACAATGTACAATGTGTATAAAGAGCCTGGTGTGGACGGGGACAGCTCTCACCTCTGCTACACGACTAAATCTGATGGTGGGTTTACACACACCAATTTATCTGTTCAATATCTGAACAGATCTCTGGTTGCAGTGAAATCATGGATACATTGCTCCATGTTGTACACAGCCACAAAATGGAACTATGTGTCCATGATTTCACTGCAACCAGAGATCTGTTCAGATATTGAACAGATAAATTGGTGTGTGTAAACCCACCATAAGAATTCTGATTGTGTCAGAACTGCTGCACCCAGTAATGCAAGTGATACATCTGTGTCTACATCATGCTGCTCTCAGATGACATAGCAAAAACCTGCTGACCAATTCCCTTTAAAGGGCTTGATCATTAGACCTTTATTTTATCAAATGTTTGGAGGAATATGATTTTGTGACACTTATAAATATAGTAATTATAGGTTTTCCTCTTACACTTGATAATACAGCCCTTCCTTTAGATTGTAGGGATTATTAAATGGCTATTTATGGAGCAGCATGTGACCAGACTGGTCCATCAGCCTCCTCCAATTAAAAAACATCTTTCATAGGAATGGGGTTTTTTAATTGGAAGAGGCTGATGGACCAGTCTGGTCACATGCTCCTCCATCAGGAGACATGGAGTACAGGAGCACTGTGCAGAACAGGAAAAGAAGTTATGCCATTAATTCACTTCAATATAGAAAAAGTGGTGAACCCCTTTAAAGGCAATCCATCAGGATTTTGCCACCTAATCCAAATACAGCATAATGTAGGGGCAGAGACTCTGATTCCAGTGATGTGTTATTTTCTAGGCCACTTGCTGTGATTTTAATAACATCATTATTTTATAGGATTATCACTAGAGGGCTAGTAATCATATTGCCAAGTATACCTCCTTATTCAAGAGCTCTGTATAATCCCATCCCAACCACTGACTGGCAGCCTCCTGTGTACAACCTGGCTCCCACCACTGACTAGCAGCCTCCTGTGTATACCCCGGCCCCCACCACTGACTGGCAGCCTCCTGTGTACAACCTGGCCTCCACCACTGACTGGCAGCCTCCTGTGTACAACCTGGCCCCCACCACTGACTGGCAGCCTCCTGTGTACAACCTGGCCCCCACCACTGACTGGCAGCCTCCTGTGTACACCCCAGCCCCCACCACTGACTGGCAGCCTCCTGTGTACACCCCATCCCCCACCACTGACTAAAAGTCTCCTGTGTACAACCCTTCCCCCACCACTGACAAAGCCTCCTGTGTACAAGCTAGGGCTGGGCGATTTTGGAAAAAATCAAAATCTCGATTTTATTTAAACCTATGGACGATTTTCGATTTAAATCTCGATTTTTTTTTTTCTATTTTTTTTTGCTTTTCTTTGATGAATAAAGAGGGGGCCCCCGTGACCCTGTGACAGAGGAGAGGAGGGTAACTGAGGGAAGCGTCCTGCTTCCCTTGGGTGTTCCCACCCCTCCTCTTGTCTGCAGCCCAGGCTCTAACACTAGCCCTAACACTAGCCCTAACACTAGCCCTAACACTAGCCCTAACACTAGCCCTAACACTAGCCCTAACACTAGCCCTAACACTAGCCCTAACACTAGCCCTAGTGTATAGTATATATAGAACACTCAATATAGGTGGCAGTGCCTGCACACAGTGTACACTATATATAGAACATAACACTACATATTATAACATAACATTATATGTAGCAGCCGGTCCGCACACACTGCACGGCCTCCGGGTATCAGGCTGCAGTAGAATAGTGCTGGGGCCTAGTACATGGCGTCTCGTCCCCGGCCTCAGATAGACACCTCCCGCCCCTCCTCATGCTCACCTGCTGGTATCTACTGCTGCTCTGCACCGACATGTCAGCAGGAGATGACACGGACAGAGGCCAAATAGAGACCCGGGTACGAAGTCAGCAAGACGGCGCCATATCCCTGTGAGGGCGCCGGCGGCAAGGGGCAGGTAAGACCTGCACTGGGCTCTGACAGCTATGCCCCCCCCCCCCCCGCAGCCTGCTCCTCACCCCCCTGCACACTCCGCAGCCTGCTCCTCACCCCCCCCCCCCCCCCCCGCACACTCCACAGCCTGCTCCTCACACCCTCCGCAGCCTGCTCCTCACACCCTCCGCAGCCTGCTCCTCACACCCTCCGCAGCCTGCTCCTCACACCCTCCGCAGCCTGCTCCTCACACCCTCCGCAGCCTGCTCCTCACACCCTCCGCAGCCTGCAGCTCACCCTCCGCAGCCTGCTGCTCACCCTCCACAGCCTGCTGCTCACCCTCCACAGCCTGCTGCTCACCCTCCACAGCCTGCTGCTGCACCCTCCACAGCCTGCTGCTGCACCCTCCACAGCCTGCTGCTGCACCCTCCACAGCCTGCTGCTCACCCTCCGCAGCCTGCTGCTCACCCTCCACAACCTGCTGCTCACCCTCCACAACCTGCTGCTCACCCTCCACAGCCTGCTGCTCACCCTCCACAGCCTGCTGCTCACCCTCCACAACCTGCTGCTCACCCTCCACAACCTGCTGCTCACCCTCCACAGCCTGCTGCTCACCCTCCACAGCCTGCTGCTCACCCTCCACAGCCTGCTGCTCACCCTCCACAGCCTGCTGCTCACCCTCCACAGCCTGCTGCTCACCCTCCACAGCCTGCTGCTCACCCTCCACAGCCTGCTGCTCACCCTCCACAGCCTGCTGCTCACCCTCCGCAGCCTGCTGCTCACCCTCCACAGCCTGCTGCTCACCCTCCACAGCCTGCTGCTCACCCTCCACAGCCTGCTGCTCACCCTCCTGCACCCTAGAGATGGCTATGTCGGGCGTGCAGGCGGCTCCATGCTGGGAGCAGTAGTCCCCCCAGGATGTGCCCGGCAGGACTCGCCATAGCCGCCCCTCAGACCACGCTTCTCCCCGGCTGTGCACCGCCCCCACAGCCCGGTAATGAGCCCCTGTGTACCGTCGCTTGCTCCCGGCCGGGTGCTCTGCACTGTGCGGGCTGACCACGCTTCTCCCCGGCTGTGCACCGCCCCCACAGCCCGGTAATGAGCCCCGGTGTACCGTCGCTTGCTCCCGACCGGGGCTCTGCACTGTGCGGGCTGACAATTCACCTCACCAGCGGCTGCAGCAGGGGCGGGGGGCACTGACAGCACTTCTCCCCCCCCCTCCCCAGGACATCTCCCGCCGCTGTAGCAGGGGCTGGGCTCTGACAGCACCCCCTCCCCTCAGCAGTGGCCGCGGGTATACAGCTAGGAAGCCCCTACTAGCCGCCCGGATCATTTAAACAGCGCGCCGGCGGCCATTTTAAATCGAATTACACGATTGTTAAGAAAACTACAATCGTGGCCACAGCAGGGGGCGAATTAATCGAATTAATTCGATTAATCGCCCAGCCCTAGTACAAGCCCTCTACCACTGACTGGCAGCTTCTGGTGTACAATCTCACCCCAGCACTGATGTCCGGTGTACACTATGCATAGGCAGAAAACTGAAAATCAGTGTTGAGGGTGGTGTTATGCAGAGCTCAACATTAAGAGAACTGGTAGATCTGCAACAAATATTACAGTGATTTTATTAAACTTGCAGCAAGCAGCCTAGTAAGTGAAACCTTGCTGGAATCAAGGTGTCTAACCCTACGTCATGCTGCTCTTAAATGAAGTTTCAAAAACCTGGTCTCAGATTCCCTTTAAAGAGGACCTGTCACCCACCTACTGCATGGCAATCTAAATGCAGCACTGAATGCAGCATGTCTGCATTCAGGGAAGGGGCCCCCCATGTGTCTGTGTGCTGTGTACCCCGAGATATAGCCTTAGGAAAACTCACTGTCACAAGACATGAGGACAGTCCCTGGTGCAGGAGCCAGCTCGATTGACGGGGCCATTCCCTCCCCCTCTGCCTGTCTCTGCCGCCTCATGACATGCGGTTTATGCTTTGTTCAGACAGCAGGGCAGGAATCTGGAGCTGATGTCAGGACAAATGATTTGCAAGCTGTGTGCGGCAGGATGAGTGACAGAGGAGGAGGGCAGAGCCAGCCCAGCAGAAGCAGCACAGAGAGGCATAGGGGGAGGGAATGGCCCCAGTCAATCGAGCTGGCTCCTGCACCAGGGAATGCCCTCATGGCTTCTAACAGTGAGTTTTAATAAGCCTATATCTCGGGGTACACAGCACACAGACACATGAGGGACCCCTTCCCTGAATGCTGCAGACATGCTGCATTCAGTGCTGCATTTAGATTGCCATGAAGCAGGGAGGTGACAGGTCCTCTTTAAATAATATATAACTAGAGCTGGAAAAACTCTGTCAGGAGGCAAACAAGTCCATGAGGGGTCTCACTCGGTCACTTGCCGTTTTTAAAGTGAAAGTATATGGACATCAGAGGGGAACTCTTCTTTAGAATAACCACAAAGATCCAGAGGCCTCTGCTCCTGCAATGTAAGCTGTATGAATGGCCACCCATATAATAAACAATTCCAAGCAGCACTAAGGAAATATGCATGGCCAGTAACCGCATAAACATCTGAGCACCAAGGGATTCAGAAGTCAGAGACACCCGCCCAGATCTCACAGAGTGTTTGCTTTCTTCCACTTACCAGCTAAAGGGTCAAAAGCCAGAAAGTCCGTCCGGTGAGCTGAACGCTTTTATCAGCCTGCCAGCTTCTGCAAGAAAGAAAACATGGGGTCAACACCGATACAGACGAAGCGCTGTGAACGTTAGCGGGGCATATTAGAAAATGAAGACTGTAGAGACCGATCACTTTTTCGGTGCACTATTTAATATACGGTACACAGTATCAAAATGACAAACCTATCCCAAAAACTAAAGGCAAAGCACCAACATATGCAATTTCTACATCAGCGAATGAAACAGGACCAAGTCACGGAAATGGTGCAGTGTCATATCTAAAGCTTCAGATGCAAATCGTGACCTAAATAGCGAAAATACTTAAAGATTTCATGTCGCTTCTCCTAGAATATTGCACAAGAAAACAATCCTTAACATTCAGCAATGAACAAAACAAACAGGTCCAACAACTACGAGGATCATAAAGCAGACAGGACGGTAATCACAGGCACTCCGGGAAACATTACTGCTATGGCAATCCATGTGATCACAGGCTGCAAACAGTCCCAGAGTTTCCTGAAGCAAGTTTCCTGGTCTGCGGCAGGAAAACACGACAAGGACTTCTATGTAAAGGAGATGTAAGGGCAAGAGATTCTGGATCGGTCAGCAGCTACCTTCTATTAGTCATACAAATGCCCCATCAATTGAAAAATTGGTGCAAAAGTCAAAAACCACTGATGGCCTCCTGGTAGGGTTCTTCAAGTGGAATGACAAGACATCATTGCCTAGACTTGTGGAGGTGGTAGAGAGGTCAGTCAATTGGGTTCACTGCCGGACTTCATGAAAGAAGCCATTATGGTCTTAATCCGAAAACCAGGAAAGTACCAGACATTAATGGACTCATATAGGCCGATATCCTACCCCCAATTGTTATTAAATTGGTAGCCAAGCCCTGGATAATGAGCTAATTAAAGTTATTCGGGAGCTCATCCATGAAGACCAGTCCGGAATGATGCCCAATACATCCACAGTTTTCGGGCTGGTAATAGGGTGGTCCTGACTTTAAGATGCCACTAAGGCGTTTGATAGTTCCACTCTATACTACCATCTCTGAGTGGTATAGGAGAAGACGGGCTTTGGCCCCAAATACATTGCTTTGACTCAATTGTTCTATAGCTCCCCGTCAGTCAGGCTCAGACTAAATGGCCACCTATCAAAGGCATTTGATTTAGAAAAAAGGCACCAGACAGGGATGCCCATTATCACCAATTCTCTTTGCGTTGGCATTTGAGCTCTTAGCATGTCCGTTGAGAAAGTCAAGAATATTTGAGGGATTTCGGTGGGGGAAAATAGAAGAGCAGGCGAGTCTGTATGCAGATGACATGTTACAGATTGTGGATGATGCAGGGAATTCATTAGGGCCAATAATGGATATGACAAACATTTGGTCAATGGCTCAGAGTACGACCTTAGACCCCCCGCCCTTCTCAATTATTGGTACATCTGAAGTCCAGATTGTTGACAAATTTAAATATTTAGGTATCACGGATAGTCCTAATCCTAAAGGGAGGTTCAAATAGAACTTCTGCTATGCAGCTCCGTGATTTCTACGTTCACCCCTGGCACATAAGTCTCTCCTGCAGGACTGATTGGCCATAACTTACACATCACGTCCGTTGCCACCCCTCTGTACATACAGGCTTCCAGCCATGTTTCTCCTGAACGGCGGTTGGTCAGTGGCGCTCATCCCATTTTCTGCTCCCACATCCATTTCTCAATCCAATTGGACAGCCCCGTGTGTGGGACTTGTGATTGGCTAAGTGTTTTGGGAGAGGGAGGCATGGTATGTTGGGGAAGACACGCCATTTTACCAGCTTAGTACAGTGGCAGCTTGTTGATGCTCAGACTGCAGGTTGTTGCATGTGGTGTGTGTGGACGGTGCTGCATGGTGGACATGTCTAACTACTTCATGCCAGGCAGCTGCCACAATGGAGCTGCCCAGAGTTTTGTAGGCATGTGCCAGAGATAGATTGGCATTCAGTTCCTGCCTCCTGTGCTATGAGGATGCAGGATTGTGTCTGCCTACAGGACCACCACTCTGCCAGGCAACATTGTGTGTCTGTATGCTTGTGCCAAGCCTGCCATTGCTATTAATGATCCTTGTTCTGGCTTCTTCTGTGTGGTTCTTTTTTTTGAACATTACATTTTTATTGAGTGTTTGTTTAAATCAAACAAGTCGAACAACATAAGATACAATAAAATTAACAAAGTAGAATGTAGAATGAAGACAGAGGGTGAAAAGAAAGAGAAATTACTCCACGAGGGGAGGGGGGGGGGGTAAGGAAGGGGTCCACCTCACAAAAGCACAATCAATGCAGATTCCTAGGTAACAATACTAACGACACAAAGTAAGTAGAATGGAAAAATGTAAATAAGGGTATACAGACATTCAGGTACACATGTGTTCCGGGGGACACGCGAGGTCCCAAATCCATAGAGCCTGAGAAGGACCAGAGTAGGACACGGGTCCCTCTCAGAAGTCCTGACACTGACCCATATCCAGAGATCTAGGCACCAGTTCAGGGGGAACAGGGGTGGCCTGAGGGTGGGAGGCCCACAATTCCCAACGATTCTGTACTGAGAGTCTAGTGGGTCTATCCAAGGCAAGGTGGTATTCTTGATGGAAAATCCAGTTGATCTTGCGAGTGACCTCCGATAGAGTGGGAGGAAGATGGGACTTCCACTTAGCCGCTACACAGAGGCGTGCAGCAATGAGGATGTAGGAGGCCGTCCCCCTAAGCGGCAGAGGATAGTCCTGGAGACCTATATTCAAAACTGCCAATTGAGGAATCAGGTCCTGTAGCACTCCCGTAACTGTTTGTAGAAGACTGGATATCAAAACCCAAAAGGGGGTCAGTTTCGGGCACAACCACCACATGTGGGACAGATCTCCCCTCCCCCCGCACTGACACCAACAAAGTGGTGATAAGTGGCTAGCAAAAGACGCCACCCGGGCGGGGGGAAGGTACCACCGGAGGTGAATCTTTTTCAGATTCTCTATGTGGTTAACACACCTGGAGGTCTCTCCCACCTCCAAGGAAGCGGCGTGCCAGTCCTCCACCGTAGAAGTGAAGCCTAGGTCCCTCTCCCAGCATTTCATGTATTGTAGTTTCATGATTGTGTCACTACCGAGTAGCATTCTATACAATTTGGAAAAACCTTTTGGACGGTCAGCCTTAGAAAGGATAAACTGCAGCAGTTGGGACGGACTCTGTGGACCCCACAAACCGCCAAAATAAGTGATTGTTCCCAGCAGATGTGTAAGTTGGAGAAACTGAAAAATTGAGGACCTACAGGAGGGGCGGGACTCACAGAAGGACTCAAAGGTCTCAATGGAATGAGGGCCACCAGTGGCGAGAAAATCCCCTAGGGCACCAACCCCCGCAATTCTCCACGTCCGCGTGTGTAGCGATGGTATCAGCAGGCGAAGGGACGACAGAGGGACAGCATCAGGGAGGAATCTGGTCAAGGACCGTGGAAGTTCTCTCCAGTAGGAAAGTAAGGTACGAGACGTCTCGAGCAGCGGAGCCCAGTCCACAGAGTGGACGGACTCAGCCGCCGGGAGGTCCCGCAATGAGCCCCCAGGGATCTGGGAGCATTCAATATGCACCCACCTGATGTGTGTGGGTGCATGCCACCAGTTCCTGGACTCCTCCAGGACAGCCGCCCTATGGTAAGCTGAGAAATTAGGTAAGCCCATACCTCCAGCATGTAACGGGAGATACATAGTTTCTCGCGCAATCCGAGGGGTTTTGTTTGCCCATACGTAAAAGGTTAGAGATCTGTTGGAGTTTAAGAAGCATGTCTTTAGGAATTTTAAGTGGGATACATTTAAGATACCGTATATACTCGTGTATAAGCCGAGTTTTTCAGCCCAAAAATTGGGCTGAAAAGTCCCCCCCTCGGCTTATACACGGGTCAATACGGTATGCTGTGGGGGGGGGAGCTGTGACCGGGGGCTGGAGGAGGCAGGAGGGGGCCGCGGTGACCGCAGGCGGTCACGTGGGGCCGCCTCATTAGTGCAATGAATATGCACGGCATCCCCCCGTCCATCAGCGGCGGGGGGATGCCGTGCATATTGCACTACACAGCCCCCCCTCCTTAATATGCGTCCCGCAGTAGTAATAAACAGCCCCCCCCCCTCCTTATCATGTCCCCCCCGGCTGCGGCAGCTGTGAAAATAACAGTTTATACATCACCTTTCGACGCAGCTCTCCGCTCCTCCGGTCCTCAGCATCTCCGCTCGCCGGCTTCTTCTTCCTTGTTGTGCCGGTGTCATGTGACCGGGCGCAGGAGATGACGTCATTTCCTGCGCGCGGTCACAAGCCGGCACATCAAGGAAGAAGAAGCCGGCGAGCAGAGATGCTGAGGACCGGAGGAGCGGAGAGCTGCGTCGGAAGGTGATGTATAAACTGTTTGTTATTTTCACAGCTGCCGCAGCCGGGGGGGACATGATAAGGAGGGGGGGGGCTGTTTATTACTACTGGGGGACGCATATTAAGGAGGGGGGGCTGTGTACTATCACTGGGGCTGCTGGATACTACACTGGGGCTGTATATACCTCTGGGGCTGCTGTATACTACCACTGGGGCTGTATATACCTGTGGGGCTGCTGTATACTACACTGGGGCTGTATATACCTGTGGGGCTGCTGTATACTACACTGGGGCTGTATATACCTCTGGGGCTGCTGTATACTACCACTGGGGCTGTATATACCTCTGGGGCTGCTGTATACTACCACTGGGGCTGTATATACCTCTGGGGCTGCTGTATACTACACTGGGGCTGTATATACCTCTGGGGCTGCTGTATACTACCACTGGGGCTGTATATACCTCTGGGGCTGCTGTATACTACCACTGGGGCTGTATATACCTCTGGGGCTGCTGTATACTAACTACTGGGGCTGTATATACCTCTGGGGCTGCTGTATACTACCACTGGGGCTGTATACTACCACTGGGGCTGTATATACCTCTGGGGCTGCTGTATACTACCACTGGGGCTGTATACTACCTCTGGGGCTGCTGTATACTACCACTGGGGCTGCTGTATACTACCACTGGGGCTGCTGTATACTACCTCTGGGGCTGCTGTATACTACCTCTGGGGCTGCTGTATACTACCTCTGGGGCTGCTGTATACTACCTCTGGGGCTGCTGTATACTACCTCTGGGGCTGCTGTATACTACCTCTGGGGCTGCTGTATACTACCTCTGGGGCTGCTGTATACTACCTCTGGGGCTGCTGTATACTACCTCTGGGGCTGCTGTATACTACCACTGGGGCTATATACTACCTCTGGGGATGCTGTATACTACCACTAGGGCTGTATATACCTCTGGGGCTGCTGTATACTAACTACTGGAGCTGCTGCTGTACATACCACTGGGGCTGCTGCTGTATACTACCACTGGGGAGGCTGCTGTATACTACCATTGGGGGGCCTGTATACCACACTGCTGGGGGCTGTATACCTGTGCTGGAGTCCACCCTCGGCTTATACACGAGTCAATAGGTTTTCCCAGGTTTTGGGGGCAAAAGTAGGGGGTCGGCTTATACACGGGTCGGCTTATACATGAGTATATACGGTAATTCAAAATTGTCGGCAACAAAAGCATTTTAAATGCATTAAGACGCGCGATCCAGGAGAGCTTCTTAAGGGAATAGAAGGCGGTGGCGCTAGAAATTTTTGAGCAAAGGTTGTTAAAGTTGTGTCTAACTAAATGGGCAGTGGGGGTAAGAACAATACCCAAGTATGGAATTCCCTCCTTCGACCATTTAAAAGGTAGGGAGCGGGAGATGGACGAGATCAACATGTCCGGAACGTTAATGGGAAGAATGACCGATTTCGTAGCGTTCAGTTTGTAGTATGAGATCAAGGAGAAGGAGCGGAGAATGGACATTACCGCTGGCAAGGACTGAGATATGTTAGTGCAAGTAATTTCTGTGTGGTTCTTGTGTGTGCGTGTTATGGCGCTGCCATCCTTGTTTTTGAGGGGGCACGGTTTTGCAGATTGCCTCAGGCAGCAGAGAGGTTAGGTTCGCCCCTGAACAAAAGGACCAATCAGCTGTCATTTATTTGCCTGTTTCAGCAAGTAGACGAATGTGCTTTTTTTTTATTTTTAAGGGTTTCTTCTTTTCTGCTGCATCATTGCACCCGACAAGTGGGCATTTTTACTAGTTTTTTTGAGCAATTGTGATGCTGTTAGACATGCCGACTGTAGGGAATGATCAAACATTTGTTCCTTGATTTGGGGTCTTTACCATTTAAAAGATGTTTGCAGCAGCTGAGACATCATTGAGGAATATAGCGTCCAACCACACAGCGTATTCAGCGTCAGGCTTTTATCTGATCATTGTGACTGCTTTACCCTATGTATTGTATAGGTTATAAAGTGTATAACTCTCTGTATAGCTGAGGTTTGTCGTTTGTGCTTTCTACTACTCATCCGTTGCCAGTTTTCACATCCTCTTAATGCTGTTGATTGTTAACTCCGCCATTTCTGAAAGCAGCAGGAGTTTCTGTGAGTTGTAACAGATGTGGACAGGCAGCTGGAGACTAGTGATTCTCTCCACGCCCTTATACTGCCAGCAGTGACTGCAGAGGTCTTTTATCATTATACACAATACTGACTGCAGGCTCTGGACATTTCTCTACACGCCAAGCATGGCCTTATACTGTGTGCTGTGAAGCCCTGGTGGGGCAGGTACAGATGTGCCCGCTGTCTCATGTGTAAGGTGGCCGACCCATGGGATAAATAGGAGGCTCTGCATGCAACTCCCTCATGTAACAGTCACAGCTCGTTCTACCACTATGACAGTATCGCTGACAACCAAAGGAGCGTTCTGGTACCAAGGGCTGCAGACAGACAGATCCTTGCAGCATCACTGCAGAGCTACAGCCACTGACTACATAGAGAACGCAGTCTCCATCTCATGGGGAATACTGATAAACGGAGTCAGTCACAGAGGGATAACTGGATTTACTGCAATTACTAAAGAGATACATGAAAGTCCTTGAGTTCTTCTTCTTCCAGGCGTGTCTTCGGGAAAAGAAAAGCTATCAGATGTCACAGTATCTGCCTCATCTCCGGCAGCCATGCAGCAGTAAATCTGCTTCAGTGATATGAGGAGGGCTTCTCTAGAATCACATTTGTCATCCTGCTAGAATCTAACATTCTTCCATTAACACCCACAAAACACACTAAGGACCCGAATTCATCATCTTAAGATATTGCTACATTTTTGACATCACAAAGCTTTGCAAACATTTTACAACTTTTGTATGGGTGTACGGCGTGATTAATTAACTTTTATAACAGGGGGGGCAGGCTAAGGCAGGACAGGGGGCTGTGAGGGTAACAAAGTCCATCCAATACAAGATCATTTACACCACTAAAGTATCAATAATTATGCCAGACATGTACTCCAGTCCCTGACTGGAGTGACATTTCTGGCGATGGAGCATGACATATGTAGGATGTTCCAAATGTATGAAGAGATGCACACCCCTTATAGGGACTGTCAGCACAAAATGACTGTTCAAACCAAGTACAGGCAGTCGGGGCACCATGGTGTGTTCAAACATTTAAGTGCACCGTCCCACCTGCTTGGTGTCCCTTCATCTCTACCCTTCATTGTCCTCTGACAGGTCTTTATTGAGCAAAAGAAGGGCAGATATAGATGGAAAACAAGCAGGTGGGAAGGTGCACTGAAATATTTGGCCCTGCAATGATGCACAGAGTGCTTGTATGTGGCTTGAACAGACATTCTGTAACAAAAGTCACTGTCACCAGGTTTTTGCTACCTAAACTAAGAGCAGCATAATGTAGAGCAGCGAGTCCCCAACCTGTAGCTCAGGAGCCACGTGGCTCCCAGGACCACGATGTGTGACTGCCGACTTGTTATTAAACCAAAGGGCTAGAAATTTACTATGTAAAGCTAATCTACAGTATTCTTCAGTAGATTCATAGAGAACTCCAGATATGGAGGCATATCATGGTCATGAGTATGGAGATATAAATACAGCAGGAGATAATCACTGGGTAACTAGTAAACCTGCTGGCAGGTAGTCCTCCATATTCATCAGTTCTTTATAACCCCACCCCCTCCACTTATTGGCAGCCTTCTGCCTATGCAGCGGGATTATACAGAGCTTGGCAAAATAAGATTAAAAAGAGCTATTAATCAAAACTGCAGCACTGAGTAAGATAAATACTTCAATTCTGGAACCAGGGTCTCCGATTAGGATCTTTACTGATTTCATCACATCTTTGCACAGTTTATTAAGGCTGGTATTCAAACGCCATTCTTGATGAATCAGACGCTAAATCCTATAAGTGATTTGACAGAAGATGATTACTAGTAATCATTCAAGATTCAGCCACTCCATGATCCATCAGTTTGGGTATTGTTCTGAACGGCACTTTTCCTGTAAAAGGTAACTTCTACTGACCATTCATTGCAAGTGGTGTACACACAAAACAGTGAACATTTGTCAATTGTCCCCATTACCTGAAACCACATCTGTCCATTCACTTCATTCAGACACATCAAGTATATTACCAATACTTCAGAGCACAAATGGGTAGTGGTGCTAGGATGATCCACCCTTGTTCAATGGGCAATTTGTTTCAGTCTTGACCTCCACTGATAATGATTTCCAGATTCTGTTACTTTATTTAAAAAGTTTAAAACTGACAAAACCATTATAAAGTGTTAACTACTAGTTGTCCTCTGCTGGCCTGCTCACTGCCTGTTGTCAAGGGTCATCCATCTCTGTTAAAGGTACCTTTACACGCCGCCACTGAGGTGGAGCAACTGCCTGGCAATCGGGATTTATGTCACGGTTGCCTTGAAATTGCTACGAAGTTGCGGAATGTAATTTGGGAAAGTGATCGAGTTTTTCGCAGTTGCTCCGGGTGGTGGTTTCTGAGCCGTGCTCTAAAATCCGAGGCAACCCAAAGGGTGAATTGCCCTGTTATTGACGTGTAAACGTGCGATAGGGATGGAATCTGTGTCGCCTAGTGATTTCCCCAGGGCGTGCCACAGCCTCACAGATACCGCGCCCTATCAGCGATGATTGGTGGGGGCTAACTGTGTTTCCATTGGCTGTCCCTTCACAGGGCGCCATATTTGAAGAGCTGTCCATTCACAGTACACAATTGGAATGGCGTCATGTAATAGCCAGCCTTCCTGCGCAGGCTGGCCAATCATGACGCTATTGCGTTGTCCAATCAGCATGTTAGCGTCACGGAATTCACAAGTCTGTCACGCCTATGTTTTGGCTCCGCAGAACATGTACGCCCACATTCCTCTACTGATTGCGGCGTGTGAAGCAACGACAGTATTCAACTGGAAGTTACCCGCAGGATCAGTTTCAACTTCCGGGGAACCACGATACCTTGAGTTGACAACGCAATTGCGGCGTGTACATGCGGAATCGGCGATAGTTAGCAACTGTTAAAACGTGCACATACGGTTGATACCGATTGCCAGTGATCGTTGCAGCGTGTAAAGGTACCTTAACAGATACCGAGGCAGACAGTTGGGGAAGGGTCTCACCGCTTCCACTGTCCTGTGCGACCAACTGTGTCCAGAAATAACAGAGATGGAGCCTTCAACTCAAGACATTAATGGCAGTACATGTTGTGAAGTCCCACAAGCAGACTAACTAATTGACAACTGAAATTGACAATTTCCAATGAAATCCAGCCAAAGCCTAAGCAACAGCATTTAGGGGGTTACATGGTTCACAATGAGCTATCTTGGGTCACATTAGCTTGTTAGGAGCCGGACATGAAACAGAGTAAGCAGACATCTTATTGGCGCAGGCTCAGCTTCTATGCCGGCTCCATATTGTGATGGCCTCATTGCCAAGAAACATTAAACAAATAAGTTATTACTTAAAAGGATATCTAAACCAAATGGTAAAAGCTGCAAGGTCCAGCTGGGTAACCAGACTTCCAACGAGTGCACTAAAGGCTTGTCATGAGACTGCGTAGAATCAAAAACATGCAAATATCAGAGTGAGTATCTGTTCACACTTTCTATTGGGTTTACACTTTGCTCTGCGCACAGGGAGTCTGCTGAGAACAGACTTCAGACAAGGCTTTGGAGCAATCAGTGGCAATCTCGGGACCTGGACCTTGCCTGATCTGCAGGGAATTAGGCATCTATCAATATTAAAAAGAATTTGTCACATTTAAAATGTTATCTATTCTCCCACCAGGAAGTCAAGGCAGATCGAGATAATACACGTCTGTAGGCAAAGTTTGAGTAAACCTTGGATTGTATTCATTGAAATCTCTGGTGTTATTTATAGGAGACCAGTAGGCAGTGCTACTCAGTGATCAATAGTCTTTCCTTATAGGACTGTGTATACAGAGATAGAGCAATCACTGAGGATCGCTCACTGGACTCCTTGTATACAGAGATCAATCGCTCACTTGAATCCTTGTATACAGAGATCGATCGCTCACTGGACTCCTTGTGTACAGAGATCGATCGCTCACTGGACTCATTGTGTACAGAGATTGATCGCTCACTGGACTCCTTGTATACAGAGATAGATCAATCACTGAGGATCTCTCACTGGACTCCTTGTATACAGAGATAGATCAATCACTGAGGATCGCTCACTGGACTCCTTGTTTACAGAGATCGATCAATCACTGAGGATCGCTCACTGGACTCCTTGTATACAGAGATCGATCAATCACTGAGGATCGCTCACTGGATTCCCATCCAGTGAGTTTTTAAAGTTAGTGATTCTAAAATTTATCTAACAAACTCATATAGGATTCTGCTCAGGTTATCTTCTAATTGGACTGCATGTACAACCAATTCTATAAAACTTGGGATGCTGTGTATAAAAAAAAACAAAAAAACAACAACACAAGAGTGCAATGATTTGGAAATCTCTTAGGCTGCTTTCACATCAGCGGTAATCGCTGATTGCGGCAGTTGCGGTGAAAAAAAACGCAACTGCCGCGATTACCGCATAATGGCCGCACTTTCGGATCACTTGTGGCAAGCCCCATGCAATGTCTATAAGGCTTGCGGTAAGTGTGCGGCCGCGAAAAAAAAGCAGCTGACCGCAACTGTACTATATTCTTTAGCCCCTCGGGCGGGCCATCTTTGTCATAATATCATGCCCTAATAGGCGTGATTTTCTATGCATATTGTATTCAACGCCTCCCTGCTCTCCTCGGCGCTGCCTGGGCTGTAATGACACGATCCGTGTCATTTCCGGCATCGGGTGACATTAGTACACCCGTGCCGCTCTGTAGGCTTCTTGCACCGCATTGCACATGCGGCGTGGGTGTACTGACGTCACCCGATGCTGGAAATGACGCGATTCGCATCATTACAGCCGAGGAGAGCAGGGAGGCACTGAATAAAATATGCATAGATGATCACGCCTATTAGGGCGTGATATTATGACAAACATGGCCAGCCTTAGGAACAAAAGAATATAGCCTTTGCTAATTAACATCGCTAATGAGCGAGTTATAAAACGTTTTTCTTCACTTTCACAAGATGCTTTTCTGAGTGAGATTAGCGATGGGATGCTGCAGGGACATGTTTTGATAGCTTAGGAGACGTTTTGGGGGTGACAGGATCCCTTTAAGAAATTAATGGCAGCAAAAAAAGTAGAAACAGAGTTGTAAAGTTTAAGAGAAGTAAGGCCCCCTTCACACCACGGTTTTTCAGGTTCGATCAGGTTTCTGTATCAAAACCAGGAGTGTCTCCAAAACTCAGAACAGGTGTCAATCTTTCAATTATAGTTTTTCTCTGCAAGTTCCTCTGCAAGTTCCTCTCCTGGTTTTGACACACAATCCAGATCGAACCTGATCAGGGAAAAACCGTGTTGTGAAGGGGGCCTTATGGCCACTTTACACGTCCCGATATCGGCGTCCAACTCCGATAAAAAGTCACGTGGTTCGTGCATTGGCCCCGATATGGTTCGTGCGTTGTATGGTGTAAATGTCCAATACGATGCAAAAACAATGCTAAAACGATATCGGGGAAAAAATGAGCCTGCTCTCCAACTGCCCGATATTGGATGGACGATCTGGCTGTGTGAAAGCCCAACAACAATTTGGAGTACAACTTTCCCTATTCTCTCCCATGTTAAATGGTCGTTCCTGGGTCGGCCGTACAAGGGGGTGTACACATCGCAGTTGCGTTGCCTGGCGATATCGCGCTGTGTAACAGCTCCCATGCGATCTTGGAATTCTGCCCAAAAAATGCGCGCTCCGGCACTGTTGTATCCAACATCAGAACGATGTTGGGATGTGTAAAGCGGCCATTTGAGGTACGGTACTAATGAAAACCAGACGAAGGGTCAGTTTATCAAGAATGTCACATGACTATGTATAAATATGCATATTCGAGGCAATGTTTCTCAGAAGCAAAGGGGACCAATCTGAACACTTGAGGAATAACTTAAGAAAAATGCTACCTAACATAAAAATGCAAAGACCACCATCATATAATTCCACCATCTTCAGTACATAAAATGTTACAAAAAAATGTAGAGCTTCTAGAACTGGGGTCTCCAACATGTAACTCTGTAGCCATGTGTGGCTCTTGGGCCAGTAATATGTCTTGTGGTTGTCTTCCAGCTTGGTGCATTAGCACAATGTCTAGCAAACAGGTATGTAGATCAGGTCTCCAGATGGCGACTTTTGTGAGTATCCACATATAGAAGAGCCGATCTGAATGGGGGTAAGGCTGTTTCCACATAACTTTTTTTTCCTGTCCGTGGGATCCTACTTTTTGGTTGGATCCCATGGAAAGGAAAAGACACCACAGGGGGTGACCTATTCTATGTCCGGGTCTGTGATTATCGGGGCACTTTCACTTCTGCAATGTATAATATACACTGCAGATGTGAAATATAGTCAGCTGTGGCGACGTCACAAGCCGATCAGCTGATCGGGTCACATGACTGCAGTTACCGCGGTAACTGCGGTCATGTGACCTGATGATGCTCCGGGTTGTGACATCATCACAGGTCCTGTAAGCACCCGGACCTTGCTGGGAGGCAGCAGTGGATCGAGGATAGGTGAGCATAGTGATTTTTTATTTTTAACTCTTTTACTTAATTACACTTCTGCAATGTATATTATACATTGCAGAAGTGTAATTAGAAGGGTTGGAGCAATTTTAGTGTACTGAGCATGCTCAGTACACTAAAATCGGGTCCAAGGAATGATCAGTTGTATCCTCGGACCTGTGCTCATAGGCCCCCCATGGTAAAGGACACGGATCGGATTGGATTTGGTCTAATTGCCATCCGATTTTGTGGGATACAATTTTTTTCTGTACCCAAAATTGGAGCAGTCTCCGATTTTGGGTCCAGCAAAAAATCAGATGGCAATTAGGCCAAATCCGATCCGACCCCCATAGGATAACATGGGGGCCATATCGGATCCGTGGCTGTCTGTTTTACAACAGACAGCCACGGATACAATAAAAACGTGATGTGAAACCAGCCTAAGGTGGGAACCCCTGGAACTTGGTACACTGCCTCAGTGTGATTTCTATGGCAAAGCTTTGGCTGTCATTATACTGGTAATGGGGGATCTGGGTGTCACTAATGTGAGGGAGGTGGGAGCTGGATATGACTCGCGCCCCTCTCAGAAATGTCGGGGAAAATTGTGATGTGCATTTCTTGCACACAATAACATGGACCATTGTTAAAGGGATCCTGTCACCCCCAAACCACCTCCTAAGCTATTAAAAGCTGTCCCTAGAGCATAGTAACACTTACCCTACACTCCTTTTAGCTCCTAAATGCATATATTGAAACTGAAGATAGACGTTATTAAAGTACCTCATTAGTGATGTTAATGAGTGACTATGGTATGCATAGTCACGCAGCCAGGCTGTCCCTCTTCATAATATCACGCCTAAATAGGCGTGATCTTCATCACACATTCAAATGCGCGCCTCCCCGCTCTCCTCTCAGCCTGGCGCTGCTGTGTGCGGCTGTATGACGCGATTCGCGTCATTTCCGGCTCCGGGTGACGTATTTACACCCGCGCCGCTGTTAGAGCTTCAAGCCCCGTACTGCACATGCAACCAAATGAAAAACAGACTTCTAAATGAGCGCTAAAATGTGGCACTCACTTTCCAATTGCCTGCCACTTCAGTGCTAATGTGAAAGGACTCCAGTAATAACGTGACTTGTCCATATCTAACAATGGCCTCAATCTCTTGCTGTAATGGAGACATGTACACCCCAATGATGTCACTACCATAGCCAGGGACTGGGTACAGTGATCAGAGGATAACACCATTGCTGGAGTCTGGCAAACAATCAAGAAATAGGAATATGTCTGTAAGGATTAGTGAGGTACTACGCCTCTTAATTTTACACCATCGTCAGCAGTTTGCAAAAGATTTTATAGGGCTGGAAAGTCCCTTTAAGGTCTCTAGAAATGTATATAAGGAAAGCACCTCAACTTGTCAAACACAAAGTGGTAAAGGGGAAAATTCCAAAAAGGTAAAAGGTTACCAGGATAGCTGAATAGTCTATGGTTGTATTTTAACATTAACGCCAGGTCTATAAAATGCAACGTATCCAAATGCCCCTATATTGATCAATTTTCACCAGTTTTCTAGCATAAGTAGGTTAAAAACTTTGGCATTTGAGTCAGGCATTGAACTGATAAAGATCAACATGCCCGCCATCAGGGGGTGACGGGTTTGCCAAGAGTCAGGGGCCCCAGGCCTCCCTGCAGGGGGCGTAGCCATGTTCATGAGGGAGAGGGGGCCCGACCACGAATGTAGAGGGCGTGGCTATTTGCATCACGGAGCAGGGCTCCCCCCTCCCCCATTCTAACATTCCGATGCCAGGGCGGTTTCCTTGCGGACCAACACTCCGGACGTGACAGCACGGAATTATACCTGTGAGCTGCCTCTCCCTACCCCTTTCCTATTTGCATCATTATAAAATCTCTACATTTTAGTTAAAGCTTCACAGATGATCAGGCAAAGGCCTTCAGCACAAGTAGTTGCTCTGTCCCCTTGGCATCGAGAGAAGGCTGGACAACAAACCTTCTCCAATTAAAGCATGTCAAAAACACACGAAAAAAAAACAAACAAAACAGCTGTAGCCCATAGGCCCCCAGATCCCCAGAAGAGGCCAAATGTTATTGCTTTTTTTTGGGTCTCCATCATGGCGGTATACCAATACAATATATGCTGGAGTTTTCAGTTAGAGGCGTATGTTGGGAAACTTCTCAAAATACAACCAAACTAAAGGACGGTTTACATGTAGCGACATTGTTAATGTCGCTGCAACTTGTGAAGTTGCAGTGACCTTGTAGCGATGTCGCTACATGTGACATACTGCAAAGATCAGCTCGCTGATCGTTGGTATAATGGCCAGGACCATTTTTTGATTGTTGGTCTCCCACTGGACGGCCAGCATCGCCGTGCGTGACAGCGGGAGACCAACGATCATCGACCTCCCAGTGCCGCAGAGTACGTGCTAGAAGCTGGTAACCAGGGTAAACAGTGGGTAACACTAAGCAGAGTGCTGCGCTTAGTTACAAGCTGTTTAACCTGGATACCAGCATTCTTGCTGGTCGCTAGTGAGTCTGCCTGTTTGACAACTCACCAGCGATCAGATAACGACGTCCCAGCGACCCCCATCATTGGTGAGGTCACTGGGACATTGTTGTGTGTAAATCGGCCCTTAAGGTACAGTTACACGGCACGACATCGTTAACAATGTCGCAGATACGTCACAGGTTTGGAGGCGTTCCAGCGACATCGTTACGACCCCGTTACATGTGACTGTGCCAAGTTGGAACGACAAATCGTTGGGTCGCTGATCGCAGGTTGCAGAACATGTTCTAAGACGATCAGCCAACCTGGTATATCGTGGTGTCTGACACCGCGATAACAATATTGTTTACGACTTGGCCTATTCACATCAATAAGCAGGGATCGTTCACAGGGTTTGCAAACAATACCTGCTCACAACATCGTTGGCGAGTTGTCCACGAAATCTATACGTGTGACATCTCTCCAACCATGTCAAATCAATGCCTGCAACTACCGCGCGTCCACGAGATCGTTGCAGACATTGTTCCAATGTCGTGCCGTAGAACGATAACTTAAGAATTGACTGCAATCTGGATGGAACCTAGAAACAAATGTGTTAGGCATCTCAAGCCCTGTACCATGGCCACAAAACTGTCACAGTATCATAAAAGCAGCCATCACATTAGTTGCATTTAGACCTTCAGACATACGGTATTAAAGTTTTAATAGCCTTTTTTGACAGATGAACCACCCTTCCACTGTGCACATTGGTAACTGCTCTAGTAGAATAGCCTGCCACTGCTCTCAACGACATCACAATGTGATGCCAAGAAAAACAGGTAAGAAAATCAAAGGATCATCTGACCTGATAACTGAGCAATTTGCTTGTTCATAAAGTGATTAGCAGAGTATACGCGCTGGCCAATACAGAAATGAGTTGTGTTCTCGGATTGCATAAAGGTAACAGTCAGCTGGTTTAGACCCCCTAACCTATCACTTCCTGCCCCTGCAGCTTCCTACTACATCACTAGCTATCCCTGTTTTAGCCAATAGTGGATTATAATGGTTGTGAAAAAAGACTAAGGGTGCCTTCACACTGGTGTGATCCGATCCGGGGCTGTCAGGTTCATCCCGACAGCCGGGACCGGATCACACCGCAGTGTGAAGGCACCCTTAGGCTGGTTTCACACAAAACCTGATGAACCCTGATCAGGAAAAAACTGCAGCGTGAAACCAGACTTTGTGACCTTACATGTCCATATGGTAATTATAGTCTTATTGACTACTATATGTAGTAACACTGGGCGGTCTCTCCGGTCCATTCTTCGCCTCATTTCCCCCATCACTGCTGGTATCACGCCCTTGTGGATGTTTTTCACAGCCCCAATCCCCTAATCCCGCCCCCCCCCTCCCGCCACACTCACACACCCCACCATCACCACTTACCCCACCTCCCCACCCCAACTATCCAACAACCTTAGACCCATCCCCCAGCCCCTGCTCCTCTAATCTCCCTGCCAGGCGCACTCTGGAACGCCCGCTCAGTCTGTAATAAGCTCACAGACATCCATGAACTCTTTATTTCTAATAAACTCTCATTCCTTGGCATCACAGAGATCTGGCTCACCCACTCCGACATGGCCTCCCCTGCTGCACTATCCTATGGCGGATTCAATCTTTCCCACACACCCCACCCCTCTGACAAACATGGCGGAGGTGTCGGCATACTCCTATCCAACAGCTGCTCCTTCGCCCCTATTCCATTACCCCCTGTTACTCTCCCATCTTTCGAAGCCCACTCTGTCCGCATCTTCTCCCCCTGTAACCTCCAGCTAGCAGTCATCTACCGCCCCCCTGGACCATCCCCACCTTCCTCGACCACTTTACCACCTGGCTACTTTATTTCCTCTCTACTGACATCCCCACCATCATTATGGGCGATTTCAATATCCCCATTGTCACTGCCCACCAAACCGCCTCTCAACTTCTTTCCCTGACCTCCTCCTTCGGGCTCTCCCAATGGTCCTCCTCTGCCACCCACAAAGATGGCCACACGCTGGATCTCATCTTTACCCTCTTTGCTCCCTTACTAATCTCACAAACTCAACTCTCACCCTGTCTGACCACAATCTGCTGACCACCTCCTCCCTCACCTCCTCTCCGCAAACTTGATCATCCCCGCAGAAACCTAAAACACATTGATCTACACTCACTCTCAGAATCCCTTCTCCCTCTCACCAACATAACATCTATACGTGACACAGACACTGCCACCACCCTCTACAACACCACATTAACCAAGTCGCTCGACCTAGCAGCCCCCCTCACACACCACACTCCACGCACTAATAGGCAACCCTGGCACACCACCCTCACTAAAGACCTGAGACGGGCATCCAGGGTCGCCGAGAGGCGATGGAAAAAAATCACGTTCCACTGAGCATTTTGCGCTGTTCAAACAGTCCCTCATCGCCTTCAAGACTGCACTTGCCACCGCCAAACAAACCTTCTTCTTATCCCTAATAACCTCCCTGTCCCACAATCCCAAGCAACTTTTCAAACCTTCAATTCCTTACTCCGCCCGCCTGCTCCCCCTCCCCTTATCTCTGCAGAAAACTTTGCCTCCTTTTCAAAGAAAAGATTGACAGAATCAGAGACAGCTTTGATCCACTGTCCCCACAGCCTCCCCTTCACCTATATTGCCCTCTACTTCCATCAACTGCTTCCCCCCTATAACTGAAGACCAGCTCTCCTACCTCCTGTCAAAATCACACCTCACCACCAGCGCCCACGACCCGCTCCCATCCCACCTCATTCCCAACCTCACCTCCGTTATCATCCCAGCCCTAACTCATCTTTTCAACCTATCACTCACCACCGCACCTTCCCCTCAGCCTTCAAACACGCATTGATCACACACATCCTCAAAAAACCCTCCCTCGATCCCACAACTGTCTCCAACTACCGCCCTATATCTCTCCTCCCTTTGGCCTCCAAACTACTTGAACAGCATGTCCACTCTGAGCTGTCCTCTCACCTCTCCTCCTACTCCCTCTTTGACCGCCTGCAATCTGGCTTCCGACCCCTCCACTCCACTGAAACAGCCCTGACCAAAGTCACCAACGACCTACTGACTGCCAAAAGCAAGCGCCACTACTCTGTTCTCCTCCTCCTCAACCTGTCAGCCGCCTTCGACACTGTTGACCACTCCCTTCTACTACAGATCCTGGAATCTCTTGCATCACGGACCTTGCCCTC
The DNA here is from genome assembly GCA_033576535.1 of Allobates femoralis. Classification (NCBI taxonomy): domain Eukaryota; kingdom Metazoa; phylum Chordata; class Amphibia; order Anura; family Aromobatidae; genus Allobates; species Allobates femoralis. The sequence goes on from JARQOC010000001.1 coordinate 96,900,650, forward strand.
TCTTGGATCTCCTCATACTTAACGGACCGCACCTTCAGCGTCACCCACTCCCACACATCCTCCTCGCCCTACCCCCTGTCGGGGTCACCCCAGGCCTCGGTTCTTGGACCATTACTGTTCTCAATCTACACTCTTGGCCTAGGGCAACTCATTGAGTCCCATGGCCTCCAATATCACCTCTACACCGATGACACACAAATCTACCTGTCTTGGTCCTGACATCGCCTCCCTTCTATCCAAAATTCCACACTGCCTGTCCGCCATCTCATCCTTCTTCTCTGCTCGCTTCCTTAAGCTGAACATGGACAAAACCGAGTTTCATAGTCCCCCCCCCAAGACGCTCCCCCTCACTACCTGACCTATCCATCGTCGTCAACGACTGCTCTCTCTCTCCAGTCCCCAATGCCAAGTGCCTCGGGTTATCCTCGACTCTTCCCTCTCCTTCAAGCCCCACATCCAGGCCCTGCCACCTCCTGCCAACTCCAGGACAAAAACATCTATAGGATTCGCACTTTCCTTGACTACGACACTGCTAAAACCCTTATTCACGCGCTCATCATCTCCTGCCTCGATTACTGCAACCTCCTGCTCACTGGCCTCCCCAATACCTCCCTTGCACCTCTCCAATCTATCTTGAACTCTGCTGCCCGCCTAATCCATCTGTCTCCCCGCTACTCCCCTGTCTCCCCCCTCTGCCAAGCCCTTCACTGGCTCCCTACTTCCCAGAGATGCCAGTTTAAAACATTAACCATGACATTCAAAGCAATTCACAACCTGTCCCCTCCATACATCTCTGACATGGTCTCCCGATACCTACCCTCACGCAACCTGCGATCCTCCCAAGAGCTTCTCCTCTACTCCCCCCTCATCTCCTCTTCGCACAACCGCATACAGGATTTCTCCCATGCTTCACCCAGACTCTGGAACTCACTGCCCCAACACATCAGACATTCTCCTACCCTGGGAACCTTCAAAAAAGCCTGAAGACCCACCTGTTCCGCCAAGCCTACCACCTGCAATAAGACCCGGTCCACCACACAGCCTCATGACTGGAATTTCCCCCTCCCACTGTATCCCCACCCGCCCCTCGTAGACTGTGAGCCTTTGTGGACAGGATTTCTCCCCTCTTGTTTCTGTACAACCGAATTGTCAACATTTATTGTTAGTTGTATTGTTACTATGTTACTTGTCCTAGTCTGCCCTTTTTAGCATGTAAAGCGCCATGGAATATAATGGCGCTATATAAATAAATAATATAATAAAATAATAATAATCTCCCCCCTCACTGCTGGTATGATGCCACGATGAGTGTGATCATTCACTCAGGAGTACACTCATGATTTCATAGTCATGGCTCTTCCTTCCAGGCATGACGCACCGGCCAGCCATCATTTCATGTCTGGTGCATTGTAGGGGTATTATGGGGTGTGAGGGCTGACTTCAGAAAGAGCACTGCGCATGTTTTGGATCTGGCCTGTACGCCAATACACCACACACTGCGCAGGACTGGAAATGACGCTTGGCCGCACATCATGCCCGGAAGGAGGAGCCCTGATTTTGAAATCATGAGTGCACTCCTGAATGAATGATCACACCCACCGGGCCATCATACCAGCAGTGAGGGGGAAGATTGGGGCATGGAGAATGCCCACCAGGGCGTGATACCAGCAGTGTGGGGGGGAAGGTGGACCCGGAGTAACCGCCCAGTGTGACTACACATAGTAGTAGTCAATAAGACTAAATACCATACGGACATGTAAGTCAAAGTCTTTTTTCTCAACCATTATAAATAATATACACTTAGCCCAGACAGGGATGGTTAGGCATGTAGTGGGAAGCTACAGTGACAGGTAGTGTTAGGCTGGGGGATCTAAGCTAGCTGATTGTCTTGCATTTCAAAGGAACCCATATGTGTATATATATCAAGGAAAGCAGAAAAATAAAAGAAACAAGGAGAGACTCTACCTTTGCTCTGTAGATTTACCTGCATAACCCTCAATGACCCAGAGTCTACTGCACTCAGAAAAGCCAATCAAAGATCAAAGGTTAGGACAACTGATATTATAAAGACTAAAAATAAAATTAAAACTTCCTTAGCTTTGTGAGCCCACAGCTCGCTCCATCTGCGTATGATCGAGTCTTCACCAGCAGATGTTCTATAATTACTTGGCAAATAAAGATTAGAATTAAGAACAATTTAGCGCTAGCCCTCAGGAAGAATTGTAACGACACATGACATAAGTAAATATGTTGCTTAAGAATACTTTAAGACATGTAAAAAAGAATGGATAGATAAAACCCCGTCCTCGCACTGCAGAATATCTGTTCAGTTTAATGGTGGAGCATATGCTGCACAGTATACAGACTGCTCATACAGCGCAGTAAAAAGTTGACTTTGCCTTGTTCCAAGCCTCCAATAAGTCAGCTGTACAAGTGACACTGATTTGTAGGCGGACTTGTGTCATACATGTGTGGAGGAAGTGTGAACATGGGCGACTGCTGTGCACCAGAGGGATCAGGGGGATCACAGTCACTGTGCAGAGCTGGCAGGTGTGTGTGTGCTCAGAAGGAGGTACACAGCCTGGGAGCATGGAGCAAGGCTGGAGGGACAGGCCCCTCTGTACTGCCACCTCAGCACAGCCTGTATTACCGGTATGGGGGAGGGGACTTCTTAAAGGGCCAGATCTCCTGCCAGCTCAGCATACAGCATCATACAGCAGTGTTCCCCGAATCAGTTTTCTGTTTAAAACTACACAATGGTCAAATATTTTCACTCTTCATTAAAGTTAATATTAAACAGTTACACTATTAAACTATATATTAGACAGTTATAATCAAAGTGATGTGCTAAAAAAAAAAAGTAAGCCAACTGAAGACTATTAAAGTAACAACAAGCAGTGCGGCATCATATACATACGGCATCATCAAGCTTTATGCCACAGTAAAATTACTGACGTAACAAAGAAACCATAGACGTCACAGGTAGAGGAGGGGGCACGTCTGAGCGTTTTGTGAAGTGAACTGTAAGATTTTTTTTTTAGGCTACTGAAGTAAAACGTCCATGAATCGATTTACTCACAATCGACCCGTCTTTGCCGTCCAGATTCCTTCAGATCATAATGTCCAGAATGTCTGGAATTAAGGAATGTGCCTGCATAGAGCAAAAGCTCAGAAGGAAGAGTTTATGGAGTCAAACATGAGAAAAAAGCCAAAATACATGCAAACTGAACAACGATTACAGGAAAAAAGGAGCAAAAGACAAACAATATCCTCGTAATAAAGTCACATCCTCAACTAGGCTGTAACAAATAATGGGGATAAGGCGCAGGGAGTGACCATATGGTAAGGTGGAGTACTGGTCTAAGGTTGGGTCCTCAGCAAGCCTAAGTATTGCTTTCACCCCAAAAAACTAGTTACCAATGAGACTCAAAACAGACAAAGCAGGAATCAATTAAAAGATCAAGTCAAAACTACATATGTAAGGGCCACTTTACACACACCAACTTATCTGTCCAACTTCTCACCAACTTACTGGTTGCAGTGAAATCATGGACACATTGTTCCATTGTACACAGTCACAAAATGGAGCAATGTGTCCATGATTTCACTGCAACCAGTAAGTTGGTCAGAAGTTGGACATAAGTTGGTGTGTGTACAGTGGCCATTAGACCCCATCTGTCAATAAACTTTAGAAAAGAACACCATTACAAAAAAAAAAGCTTTCTGGGCAATCTAGACAAAAGCCCCAGATGAAAGGTAGATCAGGAATGACTGCAAGGTTGGATTGAAGCCTAATTTTTTATTGTTAAAGGCAAGGTCTGACTTCCACATAAAGGCCAATCTCAAACATTTGGCAGATGGCCTCTACGCCAATACTGATAGGCCTCTATAACCTGAATAGAGAGAATAACTTTGACCCAAGGACTTTAGGTGGGCAAAACTTATTAATACAAGTTGCTTATCCAGGTGCATCTAACCAAATATACCATCATGGTTTGTGTCCAAATGGGGAAGAAAGCCTTATACAAGCATGTAAAATATATCGGAAAATCGCAGGGAAGTTTGCAGTCGTTCCCAATGTCTAGATGAACACAGATGTTCACCTTTGCCATTAATGGACTATACTACCACAACCTAAGTTATTGTTGATCACCATTTGCCGCCCCCCTCCCCCCATCTAGTGCAAGCAGACATTTGCCACCATCAGCAGAATAGACAATTGAAGTTGCACACAACCGTATGATTATCACTAATGCATGGTACAGGAATGACTCATTTTATCTTACGTTGTAAAAGAAATCTAAGGGATTGTGTATGGCCATAAGAACATCTAAGGCCTCGTGGACACTTTCAGTATTTGGTGAGTTTTTACCCCAGGAGCGGTACAATCAGAGGTAAAGTATAATAGAAACACATCACATCGATACCTACCCTCACGCAACCTCCGCTCCTCCCAAGAACTCCTCCTCTGCTCCCCCCTCATCACCTCTTCGCACAACCGAGTCCAGGACTTCTCCCGGGCATCTGCCTTACTCTGGAACTCCCTACCCGAACACGTCAGACACTCTCCTACCCTGAGTAGCTTCAAGTGTCACCTGAAGACTCACTTGTTCCGTCAAGCCTACAACCTGCCATGAGACCCAGGCGAACACCCCATACCTGACATTCCCCCATCCTACTGTATCCTAACCCACCCCTCATAGACTGTGAGCCCTCGTGGACAGGGTCCCTGCCCCTCCTGTACCTGTACGTCCTGATCGCCTAGATTTAGTGTACTTGTTCTTGTCTCCCTCAACCTCATGTAAAGCGCCATGGAACCTAATGGCGCTATATAAATAAATAATAATAATAATAATCACTTCTATACTTTTCACCCACTCCTGGTTTTGGCTACAAATACTGCACCTTACCCAAAAATAAATGCTACTGTTTATCCATAAGGAACTGTGCTTTACAGCTAAGGCGTCTTCCCACTGCATCATTTTCACAAATTTCAAGGACCACATGGACAGGCACTGATCTGTTCAAACAGATGCCAACTGAAGGTTCAAGGACCGTTTTTAATGGATCTTTCAGCAGTTATCAGAGATAGGGGTGGGAGGAGCTGTACCATGCTTCTGAGCATGCTCAGTACAGCAAAATGGATATTTCACTGATCCGTTGTTTTCACGGATCCGTCCTCCATAAAGCTCCATGTTATTTGACACGGACAGCTATGGATCCGTGCCTGTCGGTTGGGTGGCAGTGATTTTCAAGGCAGCCCAAAATCGGAGCAGTCTCCAATTCTGGGCACATGAAAAAAAAAAACGGACACAAACGGATCAGTGACAAAACTGACACACACAGATGGCCATATAGGACCAATCCATGCCCATAGGGATACATGGGAGACAAGAACAGATCTGTGGGTATTTTAAAATGGATAGACACGGATCAGAAATTATGCAGTGTGAAGGCAGCCTAAGGCCATGCAGAAACAGACCAGAGATACGTCTCAGTTCAGTGTCAACTCTAGAAATATAATTGATTCCACATCTCGACTGTTTTCTCAGTCTAAAGCTTTGTATACAAAGTTCTAGGTGACATCATTGGAGAAAGTGTCAAAGAATCTTCTACATAAATATTATTTAAAACTAGAGATCCAATAAGGTGGAGATCAGACACAGGGATCTCTTGTCTATCGGCATCAGGACAGAAAGCAAAGAAAACAAACTGTTTAAGAAAGTATTAGACAGTTTAAAAAGCACAAAATCTGAAGCCTTAAAAGAAAGCTGGAAATCTCAGGTCAGTATTGGTTATACGACCAGCACATGCGCAGGAGCTATGGACAATGGGAGATTCACCCTGCTCCTCACTGGGTCCTTTATCTTTTGGACTTTTAGGACACGTGGGCCTTATACCAGATGAATCCAGATGATGACATGTTATAGGGGCTGTATTCTTCCAGCTGCACTACATGATTAAAAATTCAGGTTACCAGACACACAACCACCGTTCAAGACTAGAAAACTGGACAGAGCAACAGCAAGTTCTAGACCGGACGTTTTTCCATCAGATCACCCAAAATAAGAACACTAAATATTGCTCAAAATATCATCTCTTATTCTTTTGTCTGTACATCTGTATCCACTCTGAAGTGTGCGTCACCAAACGTTCCTCGTGAACCCACTGAGTCCACTCAGATTTTCACTTGCAGAGATTGCAACACAAGAGTGCTGACTGGGAGAGCTGGATTAGGAGGATTTCACCTCCCCCCTAGCCTAACTCTGCATACCCCTCCCACCCCAGGCCTCATTCTATGCCAACGTCACCATTTCAGGCCCAGGTTAAACCTCTACTACTTACTAGTTACAGGATTTAACCCTCACCTCCCCGGGTGACTGACACGACACTTATTGAGAAATGCAAACAGCTGGACAATTCACATATGATATTGAGGAGCCGCCTTCCTATCATCATTACTTTCCCCAGTCCAGTCCTGTGTGATGTAGATGTTCACAGGCAGACTATGGATCCAACACTGGACACAACTGCACACGTCACTGGGTATCTTACACGATGCAATGTTACATGCAGATTCTTTTTACCACAAAGTCAATATGAAAATGACCACAAACAAGAATTCGGTCAGGCTGGATGAGCTGCTCACTAGATCCCACACATTTATCCACCAGATCACACCGCCCTCAGTAATCACAGCCAAGGCGAAAGTTATCAGACAAGTTCTGCAATGATCCACGTTAATGATTGCGGTGACCTGGTTATCGGATGAGTCACAGATTAGTGCACAGGATACACACAGGTCAGGGGGATAAGCAAGGAGATCAGGGCTTCATCTCTAAACTTGGGTGGGTTCTTCTACTTATTGATATGGATAGTGGATAGTAGTAGAGTGTGTGTGTGTGTGTGTGTGGTGTGTGTGTGTGTGTGTGTGTGTGTAAGGGGGGGTATAAGATTTTGTTTTGGGTGCAGAAGACAAGAAAGATGGAATGTGAAGTCAGATCAATGGGAAGATGCAGGGAGAGGGATCCAGCTGGCAGCAGAGGTGTCCTGCAGGTGAGCAGCCATGGAATCCAGCAGAGCTGACGGGATCGATCTGGCCCAGCACATGGGGAACAGGGTCACCCGGTCCTGTAGTGATCAGGCAGGGGATTCAGCTGGCAGCCAACAGAGGAGGGGGTGACCCTGTCCTGCAGGAGGATCCTGTCCTGTAAGTGATCAGGCAGTGGATCCAGCAGAGGAGAGGGTGACCCTGTCCTGCAGGAGGATCCTGTCCTGTAAGTGATCAGGCAGTGGATCCAGCAGAGGAGAGGGTGACCCTGTCCTGCAGGAGGATCCTGTCCTGTAAGTGATCAGGCAGTGGATCCAGCAGAGGAGAGGGTGACCCTGTCCTGCAGGAGGATCCTGTCCTGTAAGTGATCAGGCAGTGGATCCAGCAGAGGAGGGGGTGCCCTGTCCTGCAGGTAATCGGGCAGGAGATCCAGAAAAGCTGACAGGCAGGATCCATCGACCTGCTCCAGCACAGGAGGTGGTGACCCTCTCCTGCAGGAGAATCCTGTCCTGTAAGTGATCAGACCGGGATCCAGCAGAGCTGCCAGGCAGGATCCATCGACCTGCTCCAGCACAGGAGGTGGTGACCCTCTCCTGCAGGAGAATCCTGTCCTGTAAGTGATCAGACCGGGGATCCAGCAGAGCTGCCAGGCAGGATCCATCGATCTGCCCCAGCACAGGAGGTGGCGAGCCTCTCCTGCAGGAGAATCCTGTCCTGTAAGTGATCAGACCGGGGATCCAGCAGAGCTGCCAGGCAGGATCCATCGATCTGCCCCAGCAGAGGACACACATGATGCAGACACGTCAATGACAAGAGCTGCTCCACTGTCCCAGCCTCACAGTCTCCTCTCCACGTAGGCAGCCCCCTCCCTGCTCATCCCTGCCCCCCAGGACCCTCCAACACATACACCGGGGGCAGCCCCCAGCCCTCCCCACCCGCCTCCTCACTCACTCCGTGTCCCGATCCGCTGACTGCCGGGGAAAGCGTCGGCCGCTTCGTCCAGCGCTTATATAGAATGGGCCTGAGCCTATCAATAAGGGGAACGTCATCAGCCGCGACACGTCAGCCAGAGGATGGGACTGGAGAAGGAGCGGAGCAGCGGAAGCGGAAATACGTCACCTCGAGACAGGAAGAAAGCGTTTCTTTCTTGAACAAACTTTATTGCACCATTAGTGCTGTTAACAGCTGGTTGTGGAGAGAGTGCTGCGGGGGAACTGTATAAGGGCGCTGAAGTCACTGTAAAGAGACAATGTGCAATGTAACCTCCATTATAGGGGTGTTCCCATCTCCAACATCTCATCACAATATGCAGCAGGTGTAATAATATTAGCAAATCCCTCCAATTAGAAATGTAGTATGGTTCTGATTAGCCATGTCTCTTACCTCATGCAGGGCGCTGCAGTAGCATCCATGGTTACAACCATAAGCAACATACTATAGGAGTGGTCATAACCATGGCTGCCTTGCTGATAATATAGCACCAACTACATATTGGGAAATGGGAATACCCTTTCAACGTGTGAAAATGTGAACCCCGCAGACACCACCCCTAATAAACGGGTACGTGAGTCCAAGACAATGTTTTATTACTCAAAATCAGGATATTTAGGGGTATCCTTACACATCGCAACATTTCATGCAATTTCACTGGCAATTTGCAGGTTGCAGTGAAGTCATGGACACATTGTTTTATTTTGTGGCCGTGTACAAATGGAACAATGTGTCCATGATTTCACTGCAACCAGCAAATTGCCAGTGAAATTGCTGCAATGTTGCGACGTGTAAAGGTACCTTCACACACCGCCATCGCGGCGAGAAATGTGTCAGCGATGCGACCTGGAAATATCGCTGCCACATTTCCACCCATTCGCTCCTTATTGCGGCGTGTAAAACGGGAATTTGGGGCGATATGCATTGTTTTTTTTGCCGCCAAATTCCCAATTTACACGCCGCAATAAGAGACAATTTGGCAGCGATAATTCCAGCGATAAATATCGCCGCCAAAAATGTCTCCCGCGGTTGTGGCGTGAGAAGGTACCCTTAGACCACGGGCACATGGTCAACAAAAATTAAATTTGTAAAAAAAATAAAGGAAAGATTTGTTAACTTTTCCAAGTACCCTATAATATTGTTTTGTCCGGTTGAGCTGAGGTTTTAATGACACTATTTTGGGGTAGGTACGTTAGTTTGATAGCTTCTTACTGCATTATTTCATGTGGTGACTGAAAAACATTTCTGGAGTTTTTTTTTTTCTATTTACAGCATTTACCGATCAAGTTATTTAATATTTTGGAGGCATAGTTTTACAACAAGCGGCCAGAAGTTGCAGGGAGTGTGCGGCTCAGGCGGTAGGCCCGGTTTGCTGTTGGTAGACGTGGCTTGGTGGTTCTTCCAAGAACCAAACAAGCGCTCATTAAAAGTCCACGTGGTTGTGGAGGTGCTTATAATAGAAGCGTGGGTCTGGAGTAAGACCCCCAAGTGGGGGGGGAGGGCAAAGTTTCCCCTTGCATGCTTAAAATGTATTAGTGGGTGCGACCAGTTTATTCAGTAGGTGTGGCAGCCATCTGTGCAGTATAAAGATGGTTTCACACATCCGTGTCACCACGGACGTGTGGAACAAGGCTATTTGGGGCGGGTCATAGACTCATGTGTCACGGACGTGTTACACGATGGGTGTTGTCAGTGTGCTATCCGTGCATCCACGGATAGCACACAGACAGCCTGTCACCACATACTCACCTCGCTCCAGCGCTGAGTTCCTCTCACTTCCAGGCCACTGTCAGGCTTAGTGAAGTGAATATTCATGAGCCTAATGAGCGGCATCGGAAGTGAGAGGAACTGTCAGTGCTGGAGCGAGGCGAGTATAAAATTCTGTATTTTTAGCGTTGTCACTTTCGTCCGTGGTCCGTGCACATGGATGACATCCATGTGCATGGACGTTTCACAGCGAAAGCAGCCTGTGTGTCTGCAAAAAAACGGACTTGTCGCCGTGTGGAGCACACGGACACGCATATGCTCCACACAGAGACATGGTCCATGCGGAAACACGGAATTGTTTTTTGCCCATAAGGGAACATGTGTCCCTGTATGTCCGTGCCTCCGGCATGTGTCAGCACGGACCGCACACTTGCTGCAGGCACGGTTGTGTGAAACCGGCCTCATGGATCATGCAAGGGGGGGGAGGGGCTTCACTTCCCCCCTGCACCCTCCCCACCTCAAGGTGTTACCCCCAGACCCATGCTTCTAATATAATCACCTCCACAACTGCTGGACTTAAAAATAATCCGCTCATTCAGTTCTTGGAAGAACCGCTGAGCCACGCCCATGAACAGCAAACCATGCCTACCACCTGAGCTACTCCCTCCCCACAGCTAGAGCAGACTTTTCCGGATTGCGGCAATCCCAAGTATATAGATTTTTTCTTTCACATTTTTAGAAACAAACTTTTATTGCTTATCCTAGTACTTCAGTATACAATTAAAATAACATTTTCCTATAAAGTTCTATCCACATGCTAGGCTTCATACGAGAGCAAAGATGGCAGCCGAGTGTGCCTTCAGCAGGCTCAGGCTGCCATGACAACCCATCAGTGTCCTATGGTCATGTGTCACCCCGGGCAGTGGGATACTCGGGTATGCGGGCCCTCGCTGTAGTTGGGGATATCACTAGTGGGCTGCCCAGACCAGTGGCCCCGGGAAATGGACTTTTGAAAAAGGGAAATATATACAGGGGAATAAAGTTTGTAATATAGTTCTCGTGACGCCACCCGCAGATTCTGGTGATTGAGCACCAGTGCCTCTTCAGTCCTCCGGAGGGTGGTGGTATTGCAGCCTTGATGGTACAGCTCCCTGCATGTGGAGCTAACCCCCCAGGGCAAGGATGCATCGGTGATGGTAAGGGTGCTGGTAATGGATGGATGGATGGAGGAGCCGGGGCCTGGACGGATGGTTGGAGGACAGTCTCTGAGGATGGCAGGGGCGCTGGGAAGGAACTGACACACACACCGCTGGTTGCTCTTTACCTTTTTACTGGTGTTGAAGCAGGTAAATCGTCCAGAGTACCACTGGGTGTTAAGGATGCACTTTTGGGTTTCCACAGCGAGTGGGTATAAGGCTTCCTCTTTACTTTCCCCTTGTGTGTGTGAAGCCCCCCCTGTGGAGAACATTGCTGGCCTCCTCTGCTCTCTCATGCTGACATCGGGATACCTTCTGCTGACTACTGCTGATTCTCTCCCTGCGGTGCCTGGTTCCCTGGTATGTGACTGCATAGGAGTCCAGGAGACTGAAGTCTCCACGGTTTTCCGGTGTTCTCCACTGGGCCTGGTGCACTCCAGTGAACGCGGACTTCGGTGTCCAGTGGTTGCTCGGGGGTGAACCTAACGCTGGCTCCTCGGTTCCCCCACTGTTCTGCCTCTTCTCCTTGCTTCTCGACCCCACTCTTGGGCCTTGCAGGACTAACGGAGACTGGTCAGGGTGACTGGCTCGGCCTGACGCAGCACCGAACAGCAGCACTTCTTTGCAGCTCTTGTAGCGTCTGCACACTTCACTGAACTCCGCCCCCAGCACCAGTATTTATAGGGGATCCTGCCTAAGGCAGCAGGTTGAGCTCCCCTACTGTGCTGGGGTGGAAGGTGTTGCATGTAGCTGTGTACTCGCTGTGGAAACCCATCCATGCTGTGGGTGAGTCTGTTTGTACCTGTGGTTTGCAGGGTGCCACAGTAGCACTGCAGGAAAGGGTGATTGGGCGTCACACTATTTAATGCCACTGTCAGAGATTGAAAGTGTCATTTATTTAAACAGCAGTGATGGCTAAAGTTACAGGAAGATGTCAAGTATATAAAACAGCCAGCACGTCTCTAGAATGGCGAGGGGTCAGTGACATGCCCCTCCAGGGCCTTAGGATACTCGGAACCGAGTTTTCTTGAGGCTTCATCTTCATGGGGATCACAGGGACCTAGATACGGCTCCGTGACCCTGGCTGTGTCATTAAAATTTTGGTGTGGGTGGCTCACTCTTAGGGTACCTTTACACGCCGCAACTATCACCGGCGATCGGAGGCAACCGAACGTGCATGTGCATGTTTGTGATGGTTGCTACCGAACGCCGATGCCGCATTTACACGCCGCAATTGCGCTCTCAACCTAAGGGAACCTGGCTCCCTGGAAATTGCCACAGAACCTGTGGTAAACCGGTTGCGTCCCGACGCCGCTTTACATGCCGCAATCCCCAAAGGAATGGGGGCATACATGTTCAGCACCGCAAGAACATAGGCGTGACAGAGCTGTCTATTCCGCGCCCCAAACACGCTGATTAGACAACGCAATAGCGTCATGATTGGCCAGCCTGCGCAGGACGGCTGGCTAATACATGACGCCATTGCAATTGTTTAGTGCAGGGGTGGGGAACTCCAGTCCTCGAGGGCCGCAAACAGTTGAGGTTTTCACGATTTCCTTAGTATTGCACAGGGATTGGACTCATCACCAGTGCAAGTGATTATGTTATCACCTGAGCAATACTAAGGAAATCCTGAAAACCTGCACTGTTTGCGGCCCTCGAGGACTGGAGTTCCCCACCCCTGGTTTAGTGTGAATGAACAGCTCTTCAAATATGGCACCCTGTGAAGGGATAGCCAATGGAAACTCAGTAGCCCCCACCAATCATCGTTGATGGGGTGCGGTATCCAGCACACTGTGGCACGCCTCTGGGAAATCACTAGGCGACGCAGTTTCTATCCCTATCGCCCGTTCACACGCCAAAACCAGCCAATTCACCTTCATTATTGCCTCTGCTTTTTGAACAATGCTCTGAAACCGCAACCAGGAGCAACTTCGAAAATCACCATCGCTCTCCCCAATTACACGTCGCAATTTCGTAGCAATTTCAAGGCAACGGTGACGGAAATCCCGATTACCTCTTAGTTGCTACACCGTAGTTGCAGCGTGTAAAGGTACCCTTAGGGGCAGGGGCGTAACTACCGGCATAGCATACGTAGCGGTCGCTTTGGGGCCCGGCGCTTGAGGGGGGCCAGGACCCAGCGCCGCTACGCTGCTATCCGGTCAGCTACAGGCCCCCAGTGTGTATATACAGGCCCCCCACTCCTCCCTTCCTGCTGCACACGTCACCTGTAAAGGAATACATCATACTTACTTATCCCTGCCGGCTGTCGCCGCTCTGCACCGCGCTCCGTCTTCATCCAGCTTCTTCCTGGTTGTGACGTCATTGCCTGCACCCGCCGGTCACAACCAGGAAGAAGCTGGATGAAGACGGAGCGCGGTGCAGAGCGGCGACAGCGACAGCTGGCAGGGATAAGTAAGTATGATGTATTCCTTTACAGGTGACGTGTGCAGCAGGAAGGGAGGAGTGGGGGGCCTGTATATACACACTGGGGCCCTGTATATAGCCACTGGGGGCCTGTACATAGCCACTGGGGGCCTGTACATAGCCACTGGGGCCCTGTACATAGCCACTGGGGGCCTGCATATAGCCACTGGGGGCCTGCATATAGCCACTGGGGGCCTGTATATAGCCACTGGGGGCCTGTATATAGCCACTGGGGGCCTGTATATAGCCACTGGGGCCCTGTATATAGCTACTGGGGGCCTGTATAGTCACTGGAGGCCTGTATATACCCACTGGGGGCCTGTATATAGCCACTGGAAGCCTGTATATACCCACTGGGGGCCTGTATATACCCACTGGGGGCCTGTATATAGCCACTGGAAGCCTGTATATAGCCACTGGGGGCCTGTATATAGCCACTGGGGGCCTGTATATAGCCACTGGGGGCCTGTATATAGCCACTGGGGGCCTGTATATAGCCACTGGGGGCCTGTATATAGCCACTGGGGGCCTGTATATAGCCACTGGGGGCCTGTATATACCCACTGGGGGCCTGTATATACCCACTGGGGGCCTGTATATACCCACTGGGGGCCTGTATATAGCCACTGGAGGCCTGTATATAGCCACTGGAAGCCTGTATATAGCCACTGGGGGCCTGTATATAGCCACTGGGGGCCTGTATATACCCACTGGGGGCCTGTAAAAGGCCACTGGAGGCCTGTATATACCCACTGGGGCCCTGTATATACCCACTGGGGCCCTGTATATACCCACTGGGGCCCTGTATATACCCACTGGGGAGGCTGCTGTATACCACTGGGGCTGCTGTATATACTGCTGGGGCCTGTATATACCACTGGGGAGGCTGCTGTATATACCACTGGGGCTGCTGTATATACCACTGGGGAGGCTGCTGTATACCACTGGGCTGCTGTATATACCACTGGGGAGGCTGCTGTATACCACTGGGGAGGCTGCTGTATACCACTAGGGAGGCTGCTGTATACCACTGGGGAGGCTGCTGTATACCACTGGGGAGGCTGCTGTATACCACTGGGGAGGCTGCTGTATGCCACTGGGGCTACTGTATATACTGCTGGGGCCTGTATATACCACTGGGAAGGCTGCTGTATACTACCACTGGGGAGGCCTGTATACCACACTGCTGGGGGCTGTATACCTGTGCTGGGGTCCACCCTCGGCATATACACGAGTCAATAGGTTTTCTCAGGTTTTGGGGGCAAAAGTAGGGGGGTCGGCTTATACACGAGTATATACGGTAAACTGGGTGGCGTCAGACTGTTAACACCGATTCGGTAAGGGGGTGTGTCTTGAAGGGGGCGTGTCATTGGGGGCGTGTCTTGGAGGGGGCCCCGTTCTAAAGTTTGCTATGGGGCCCTGCCAGTTCTAGTTACGCCCCTGCTTAGGGGTAGGGACCTGGCGTGGAGGGTTAATTCTGGACAGGAATGGCTGGACTTGGGGATACTTGTTAATTTACACGTGACGCCACCCACAGGTTGCGACTATAGCTGGCCGCCACTGCTCGACAGTCTTCCTAGGGGTCGATGATTGGGAGGCAGCAATGTTCTTAAGCCCTCTATGGGTAGAGCTGACCCCTAGGGTAGCTGACGGTACCTGAGTGAGTTAGTAGTAGTGTTTCTGATGCTTTTGACGCGTGAGAAAGTTCACAGACACAGTGGGCTGCAGTCTTCAGTTCTTTTACTCATAGTCTTTGTGCAATAGCCCGCTAAGCACTGGGTTTTCGTAGGCAGGGATCCAGCTACTCACTGGTAATAACCGGCACCCCCTTCTCTCTTTTTTTCCAGGTCGTCTCACACAGCTCCTGCTTCGCCCTTCCTGCCTTACGCCTCGCCACACAGAGCTCTGAGCCGAAGACTGTGGGCTTTTCCTATGGGTTCCCCTGCAGTGTCTCCCCTTAGCCCTATGGCTGCCACTTTTTCAGCAGATGTGCGCAGTTGTCGACTGTATCACCTTGAATGTGGCACAGCCTCCAGGTTTTCTTTCCTTCTTCAAATTAAAGATTACAGCATCCACATTACTACATCACCAGAACCACTGTCAATACATCACCAGATCCCCCATCAATACAATAATATATCATCACTATAACCACTGTCAATACATCACCAGAACAGTACATTCCATATATAAATGTGTATGAAGATTAAATGTCCCATACTGCTCATCCTTCTACCACAAGTCCCATGCATCTCATCCTCCATCCATATGTTTCATGCAGCTCATCCTCACCCCCATTCCCCTGAATCCCATGTTGCTTATCCTCCCCCCATACGTCTCATGCAGCTCTTCCTTCCCCCATCCCCCTCCTATGTTCCACACAGCCTCTCCCCTCCCCCCATCCCCCTCCCATGTTCCACGCAGCCTCTCCCCTATCCCTCATCCATGTAGCTTTTCCCCTCTCCCATGTTATATGTAGCTTCTCACCATCATCCTTGCAGCTTCTCCCCCACGTTCCATGTAGCTTCTCCTCCCCATCTATGTACCTTCTCCCTCTATCCCCACATCCATCCATATACCTTCTCCCCCATCCACCCATGTACCTTCTCCCCCATCCACCCATCCATCCATGTACCTTCTCACCAATCCACCAAACCAACCATGCACCTTCTCCCCCATCCACACTTCCATCCACGTACCTTATCCCCCATCCATCCATATACCTTCACCTCCATTCATCCATCTTCTCCCCCTTTTCCATGCCACCCCCATCCATCCATTCAGCTACTTCTCCCTTTTCCATGCCATCCCCATTCATCCAGCTACTTCCCCCCCTTTTACATGCCCCCCATCCATCCATCCTGTTCTCCCCCCATTTCCATGCTCCTCCCCCATCCATCCCGTTCTCCCCCCATTTCCATGCTGCCCCCCCCACCCATCCATCCCATTCTGCCCCTCTTCCAGGCCGCCCCATCCATCCATCCATCCATCCCATTCTGCCCCCTCTTCCAGGCCGCCCCATCCATCTATCTATCCCACTCTGTCCCCCCAGGCTGCTATCTTCAGCTGTAACAGCGCCTTACCTGATTCCATGCTCCTGATTCCAGATCCCGGCAGCCTCTTCCTCTGCGGTTTCCGGTCTCCCGCTCGCCGGCACCAGGAAGCTTCTTCCTCTACGGCTCCTGGTCTATGGCACCAGGCACCGAGCAGCTTCTTCTGCGGCTCCTGGTCTCCGGCACCAGGCACCTTCTTCCCCTGAGGCTCATGGTCTCCGGCACCAGGCACCCAGCAACTTCTTGCTCTGCAGCTCCTGGTCTCTGGCACCAGGTATCCGGCAGCTTCTTCCTCTGCGGCTCCCGTTCTCCAGCACCAGGTACCCGGAACCTTCTTCCGCTGTGGCTCCCATACTCTGCACCAGGCACTCGGCACCAGGCACCTGGCAGCTTTTTCCTCTGCCGCTCCTGGTCTCCAGCACCAGGCAGCTTCTTCCTCTACGACTCCCGGTCTCCGGCACCAGGTACCCCGCATGTTTTTCCTCTGCGGTTCCCCGACTCTGGCACCAGGCACCCGGCAAATTGTCCCTGTTTAAAAGAATAAAAGGATACTCTTTACCTCCTCTCAGTCCCTCTCTCCTCACAACCCCTCTCTCCTCACAGCTCCTCACACCTCCCCTCTCCTTGCACCCCCTCTCTCCTCACAGCTCCTCTCTCCTCGCAGCTCCCCTCACCTCCTCTCCTCACAGTTCCCGTCACCTCCACTCCTCACAGTTCCTCTCACATCCTCTCTCTTCGCAGTTCCCGTCTCCCCTCGCACCCCCTCTCCTCTCGCACCCCCTCTCTCTCCTCGCAACCCCTCTCTTCTTTGCTCCTCCTCACAGCTCCTCTCCCCTCCTCTCTCCTCGCACCTCCTCTCTCTCTCCTCGCACCCCCTAATTGCACTCCCTCTCTCCTCACACCCCCTAATCGCACCCACTCTCCTTCCAGCTTCTCTCACCTCTTCTCTCATCGCACCCCCCTCTTTCCTTCCAGCTCCTCATCTCCTCTCTCCTCCTCTCTCTCCTCGCACCCCCTCTCTCCTTCCAGCTCCTATCATCTCCCCTCGCACCCCCTCTCTCCTTCCAGTTCCCCTCACCTCCTCTCTCCTAGCACCCCCTAATCGCACCCCCCTCTTTCCTTTCAGCTTCTCGCACCCCCTCTCTCTCTCCTCGCACCTCCTCTCTCCTTCCAGCTCCTCTCACCTCCTCTCTCTTCACACCCCCTAATCTCACCCACTCTCTCCTTCCAGCTCCTCTCACCTCTTGTCTCCTCCTCTCTCTCCTCGTACCCCCCTCTCCTTCCAGCTCCTCTCACCTCCTCTCTCCCATAATCGCACCCTACCTCTCTCCTTCCAGCTCCTCTCACCTCCTCTCTCCTCACACCCCCTAATCTCACCCACTCTCTCCTTCCAGCTCCTCTCACCTCCTGTCTCCTCCTCTCTCTCCTCGTACCCCCCTCTCCTTCCAGCTGCTCTCACCTCCTCTCTCCCCATAATCGCACCCCCTCTCTCCTTCCAGCTCCTCTCACCTCCTCTCTCCTCGCATCCCCTAATCGCACCCCCTCTCTCCTTCCAGCTCCTCTCACCTCCTCTCTCCTCCTCTCCCTCCTCGCACCCACTCTTTACTTCCAGCTACTCTCACCTCGCACCCCCTCTCTCCTTCCAGCTCCTCTCTCCACACCTCCTCTCTCCCCTCGCCACCCCCTCTCTCCTTCCAGCTCCTCTCACCTCCTCTCTCTCCTCGCACCCCTCTCTCCTTCCAGCTCCTCACCTCCTCTCTCCCCACGCACCCCCTCTCTCCTTCCAGCTCCTCTCACCTCCTGTCTCCTCTCTATCCTCGCACCCCCTCTCTTCTTCCAGCTCCTCTCACCCCCTAATCACAGCCCCTCTCCCCTTCCAGTTCCTCGCTCCTCCTCTCTCTCCTCGCACCCCCTCTCTCCTTCCAGCTCCTCTCACCTCATCTTTCATCGCACCCCGCCTCTCTCCTTCCAGCTCTTAATCTCCTCTCTCCTCGCACCCCCTAATCGCACCCCCTCTCTCCTTCCAGCTCCTCTCTCCCTCGCACCCCCTCTCTCCCGCTAGCTCCCCTCACCTCCTCTCTCCTAGCACCCCTAATCGCACCACCCTCTTTCCTTCCAGCTCCTATCACCTCCTCTCTCCTCGAACCTCCTCTCTCCTTCCAGCTCCTCTCACCTCCTCTCTACTCACAACCCCTAATCGCACCCACTCTCTCCTTCCAGCTCTTCTCACCTCTTGTCCCCTCCTCTCTCTCCTCGACACCCCCTCTCTCCTTTCAGCTCCTCTCACCTCCTCTCTCCTCGCACCCCCTAATCGCACCCCCTCTCTCCTTCCAGCTCCTCTCACCTCCTGTTTCCTCCTCTCTCTCCTCGCACCCACTCTTTCCTTCCAGCTCCTCTCACCTCGCACCCCCTCTCTCCATCCAGCTCCTCTCACCTCCTCACACCTCCTCTCTCTCCTCGCACCCACTCTTTCCTTCCAGCTCCTCTCACCTCCTCTCTCCTCCTCTCTCTCCTCGCACCCCCTTTCTCCTTCCAGTTCCTCTCACCTCGCACCCCCTAATCACCACCCCCTCTCTCCTTCCAGCTCCTCTCTCCTCCTCACACCCCCTTTCTCCTTCCAGCTCCTCTTACCTCTTCTCTCCTTGCACCCCCTAATCGCACCCCCTCTCTCCTTCCAGCTCCTCTCACCTCCTCTCTCTCCTCACCCCCTCTCTCCTCACACCCCCTAATCGCACCCACTCTCTCCTTCCAGCTCCTCTCACCTCCTGTCTCCTCCTCTCCTCTCCTCACCCCCTCTCTCCTCACACCCCCTAATCGCACCCACTCTCTCCTTCCAGCTTCTCTCACCTCCTCTCTCCTCGCACCCCCTCTCTCTCCTTCCAGCTCCTCTCACCTCCTCCTCTCCTCGCACCCCTAAACGCATCCCCTCTCTCCTTCCAGCTCCTCTCACCTCCTGTCTCCTCCTCTCTCTCCTCGCACCCACTCTTTCCTTCCAGCTCCTCTCACCTCGCACCCCTCTCTCTTCCAGCTCCTCTCACCTCCTCTCCTCACACCTCTCTCTCCTCGCACCCCCTAATTGCACCCCCTCTCTCCTTCCAGCTCCTCTCACCTATTCTCTCCTCCTCTCTCTCCTTGCACCCCCTTTCTCCTTCCAGTTCCTCTCACCTCGCACCCCCTAATCACATCCCCTCTCTCCTTCCAGCTCCTCTCTCCTCCTCACACCCCCTTTCTCCTTCCAGCTCCTCTTACCTCTTCTCTCCTCCCACCCCTAATCGCACCCCCCTCTCTCCTTCCAGCTCCTCTCACCTCCTCTCCTCACACCTCCTCTCTCTCCTCACATCCCCTAATCGCACCCCCTCTCTCATCACACCCCCTAATCGCACCCACTCTTCTTCCAGCTCCTCTCACCTCTCACCCCCCTCTCTCCTTCCAGTTCCTCTCACCTCCTGTCGCCTACTCTCTCTCCTCGCACCCCCTCTATCCTTCCAGCTCCTCTCACCCCCTCTCTTCCTCTCTCCTCGCACTCCCTCTCTCCCTCCAGCTCCCCTCTCCTCCTCCTCCTCGCACCCCCTCTCTCCTTCCAGCTCCTCTCTCCTCGCACCCCTCTATCCTTCCAGCTCCTCTCTCCTCCTCTCTCTCCTAGCACCCCCTTTCTCCTTCCAGTTCCTCTCACCTCGCACCCTCTAATCACACCCCCTCTCTCCTTCCAGCTCCTCTCTCCTCCTCACACCCCCTTTCTCCTTCCAGCTCCTCTTACCTCTTCTCTCCTCGCACCCCCTAATCGCACCCCCCTCTCTCCTTCCAGCTCCTCTCACCTCCTCTCTCTCCTCACCCCCTCTCTCCTTCCAGTTCCTCTCACCTCCTGTCGCCTACTCCCTCTCCTCGCACCCCCTCTATCCTTCCAGCTCCTCTCACCCCCTCTCTCTTCCTCTCTCCTCGCACTCCCTCTCTCCCTCCAGCTCCCCTCTCCTCCTCTCTCCTCGCACCCCTCTCTCTCCATCGCACCCCTCTTCCTTCCAGCTCCTCTCTCCTCCTGTCTCCTCCTCTCTCTCTTCACACACCCTCTCTCCTTCCAGCTCCTCTCACCTGCCTTCTTGCAGCTCCCCTCACCTCCTCCCCCACCGCAGCTCCGGTGTCTTCCAGCGTGTGTCCCGCGTGCAGAATGCGGGATGCTCACTGATATCACCGCCCTCGCTGTGCCGAGCAGAGCAACAGGGGCGGGAGCTTTGAAAGAAGACAGCTGGAGTGGTGAACAGCTTCAGCCCATATCACGGGGGCGGCCGCGGGTCCCATGGCAGTAGCTATCTGCATGGCCCTGCCGCACTGCCGCCACCCCTAAGGTGACCACTTCATGTCGAATGCACCCCTGTTAGCGATAGCTACCTCTGTCAGCAGGAGGGGAAGTTGGGGGCAGGGCGATGGGGGTGGGGCCACAAGGACCGGGGTCCACCGGGGGTTTAACCAGTTCCCTGGCGGCCCAGACCCACGCTGCACACACACACAATAAAGTCTTTTTTTCTGTACCTTTTATGGTCCCTTTTGGCGGTCCAAAAGGAAAGTAGTAACCTGAGCATGACACAAATTGTTCAGATGCTTGGTAAGAAGTTGGTGTGTGTAAATCAGGACCGTTCACTCCTTACGATAGAACAGATAATGTCCCAATTAAACTGCTTGCCACATCGTTGTCTGTGACGCAAATCACAACGATTATGATCAATGCCAATTGTCTGACCTTCCGGAGCTCAGTCTGCTTGAACGATTTAACTGGTGTCTGCTTCATCTGGGTTGAAGCTACACATCAGGATTTCCACCAAACCGAGCTGGGGATGGCAACTCTGGTCCTGGTTACTTGCCCGAAGCCTGCCGTGGTAATATAACCAGCATCTCCTGTTCCACACCCTGTGGTCTGCTGGCTGACATCTCACCAGCGATGTGAGCGATATTGTAAGCGATTGCGCGTGCACGTGATCGCTAACAATATCGGCTAGCGATATCGTAGCGTGTGACGGACGCTTAAAGCGGCCCTTAGTGAACTAGTTGGTTTTGTGGCTTTACCTGTCACAGTGCGCCACAATAATTGACTCATCTGCACTGGTGATGATTCCAACCCATGTACAATGTTGAGGAAATCCTGAAAACCTGCACTGTTGGTGGCCCTCGAGGTCCAGAGTTCCCCACCCCTGACGTAGGCAAATCCAAACACAGCTTGTGTTGTCCGAGCTGCACACTTACTCCCTCAACAAAGACTGTTTGCCAGCGCCTCTACCTGCAGAGCCGCATCCTGTGTAAATTCCTATTCTCTACAACTGCCCCGGGGTGCATTACCAACAAGCTGCCTTATCACCACCCCAGAGGTCTGCAAGCAGCGACGATATTACCGGGAACTGTAGGTGGCGTCACAAATACTTTTTATTTTTCCCCTTTTTCAGAGACCACAAGGGCCATGGGACCCAGGCAACAGGCCCCGGGACATCCCAACTAAATCAACGCCTGGGACTGAGTACCCCACGCCCCTGGGGCAGGTCAATATTATTCCATTAATTCTGTAGTGGAATGTTTTATGTCCGTTAGCTGCTTTCACACTGCAGTTTTTTCACTAATCAGTGTCCATCAGATTTGTGTGCCAAAACCGGAGAGAACCAGGAGAGGAACTTGCAGAGAAAAACTATAATTGAAAGATTGACACCTGTTCTGAGTTTTGGAGACACTCCTGGTTTTAGCACTCAAATCTGATGGACACTGATCAGTGAAAAAACTGCAGTGTGGAAGCAGCCTTAGCAGGAGTCAAACAAGCATCAATCAGTCGTAGTAAGGCCGGCTTCACACTGCGGGTGTGATCCGATACGTGGCTGTCAGGGTGAACCTGAAAGCCCCGGACCGGATCAGCACACAGAACCTCCGGTCTGGTGTGCAGCTGGACGCAGCTAACAATGCTGATGATTCAGGACCGCAGCTCCTGGGGAGCTAGCCGCGGTCCTGAAATAACAGCGGTGTGCAGCCGCAGGTGTCCAGTTCCCGAATCCTCCCGGGTCGGGGCAATCCGGCCCCATAGGCTCCCAGGTTAGGGAGTGCCGGATTGCCCCGGATCCGGGCAAATCCGGGAGGATCCGGGAGGATCCGGGAGAAGGCAGTTAGGGGAGATTTTTCTCCTTGGACACAAAAACGTTGCAAGCGATGTTTTTGTGTCCGTGAGAGAAATCTGAATTCTCACGGATTCTCCCAGAGAGATGGAAACCGGATGGCAGCTCTCTGAAATCCGGCTCCATCCGGCCCCATAGGATACTATGGGGCCAAAATCTGGTCCGGGTCTGTCAGGTTCACCCTGACAGCCACTGATCGGATCACACCCGCAGTGTGAAGCCAGCCTAAGATGGCTGACCTGGAAGCTGTGGTTAAGCCCCAGGTTGCCAGAATAACACATTAGTTGCCAAGCCATTAAGTATATTAGTTTGTTGGGGTTTATTTTCTTTATTCCTTTAGTTTGTAGATGTACTTAAAATATATATTCACCCACCCTCTGCAATTGTTGCTGTACCCCTAGCAAATGTATAATATTTAAGGAAATGTGTAGTCAGAAAATGCACCAGATATTACGAGTAGACTTATTACTGACAGGCGCAGTACTAGATCACCATAAGGAGTCATAGGATGCAGGCGCACCTCAGACGCACGTGCACTAACAATACTACAAGTGACATAGACAGAGTCTATCATTGTGTCGTGGTCATGACCGGATTGATGGGCAGCCTGTGTAGAGCCGCTGAGCGCGCACACAAGACGGGAGGTATCACAGATGTACTCTTCTAGTCTTCTGAAAGATACATATCTAAAGACACTAAAAACTTATGCTAGTTATTTTAACTGCGCTTATCCATTTTACAGCCACAATGTCAACCACCTCCTTTCCTCATTGGTTGGCGTCACATATTAATACACAGTCAGACTTTTACCCAAAAGCTGATTAATCTAAAAGAAAAAAAAATTAACCTTACCAAACACATGTAATGTTAGAGATCAACATCAACTCGTCTGCATTGGCAGAACCACTGAGTTGATTGATTGGTAGCAGGGGTCAGGTGCTCACTAGTCGTGATGTCACCATTGCAACCTGTCAATCAAGACTGAAGAAGCAGCGGAGAGGCAATGCTGGACCTGGGGAGGGTGATGGCCACTTTACACACACCAACTTATCTGTCCAACTTCTGACCAACTTACTGGTTGCAGTGAAATCATGGACACATAGCTCCATTGTACACAGCCACAAAATGGAGCAATGTGTCCATGATTTCACTGCAACCAGTAAGTTGGTCAGAAGTTGGACAGATAAGTTGGTGTGTGTAAAGTGGCCCTAAGGCCACATACACAGATTGTGTATTTAGTGAGTATTTTACTTCATTTGTAGCCAAAACCAGGAGTGGGTGATAAATACAGAAGTGGTGACGTGTTTCTATTCTACTTTTCCTCTGATTGTAGCCTAAACCAGGAGTGGAACAAATATTGAGGTAAAATACTCAACGTGTGCATGTGGCCTAACTTTGCAGAAGCAGACAAAGTAGAAAAACTTAACCCAGAAAAACCCTTTAATACAAGTCATGTTACGTCTACCAATGATTTACACAATAAGCCAGCCAGTAAGAAAAACCATTGATAGTGAGTTCTGAAGAGAGTACGAGTATTACATAAAGACTGTATTTAACCCCTTCATCCCCTGGCAATTTTCTGGGGGGTTTTTTCTTCCCCTTCCAGAAGCTGTTTTTTTTTTTTTTTTTTCCCATCAACTTAGACATATAAGGGCTTGTTATTTTGCAGGACGAGCTGTACTCTTTAATGACAATTTATTTTACCATGTAGTGTACAGGAAAACACAAAAAAAATTTCAACTGTGGTGAAATTGCAAAACAAAGTGTGGTTTATTTATCATGTTCACTATATGGTAAAAGCGACGAGTCAGTATGATGCCTTGGCTCAGTATGGGCCGCTTTACACACACCAACTTCTGTGACCAACTTCTGAACAGATCTCTGGTTGCAGTGAAATCATGGACACATTGCTCTATTTATATACAGCCACAAAATGGAACAATGTGTCCATGATTTCACTGCAACCAGAGATCTGTTCAGAAGTTGGTCACAGAAGTTGGTGTGTGTAAAGCGGTCCTACGAGTTTGTAGACCCGTAGCATTCTTATTTTTCGCGATCTGGGGTGTGCGGTGGCTTATTTTTTGCCTCTTGAGCTGACATGTCTAATGACACCATTTTTGGGTAGATTTGATGTTTTGATTTACTGTTATTGCATTTTATTGCAATCTTGCAGCGACCAAAAACGCAAGTTTGGTGTTTGGCCTTTTTTTTTCTGTTACGCAGTTTGCAGATCTGATTAATTGATGTTACCTGTTGATAAATCGTCATTTCTGAACATGGCGATACCAAATGTGTATTTTTTTCAATAGTTTTATTTTCAATGGGGCAAAAGTGGAGTGATTTGAACTTAAGTTTTCCTTTTCCTCTATTCTTCATGGCCCCTTAGGGCACCTCACCACTACACAATGCGATTGCTTGTGTTATACAGAGATGCTTCAGCATCCCTCTGCTCAGCACAATTGATCACTTTCTGCCGGCGACATCCCTCAGCCATCGCTGGCAGGAAGTAGTTTATGACAGCATCCAGGGTCATCAGCTGACCCTGCAATGTCATGACAATGCATTGAGGCCCTGTGATCACATCACGAGGCCGCCAATGCCAGCAGGGAACAGCATAATCCCCGCCGCAGTGCTTTTGATTGAGCTGTCATATGACTGACAGGACGATCTAAAATGTTAACAGTGCCGATCAAATCATGGTGCTGTTAGTCACACATACCAGCTGATCAGATTAGCTGACATGTACAGGGAATGATGCAAGCTCACGTGAGCTCGCATCAAAGAGAGAGAGTCGGCCAAGAGCATACATATACGCCCTTCACCATGAAGGGGGTTAAGAGCCATAGGACTCAAACTGATGAGACTATTCATACAGTCGAGTATATATCTGGCAGTGTATGTAGAGAATTGGAGCAGCAGTTTTATTACCAGAATCTGCTTCTGGGATCATCTTCCTCTCTAGAAGCAATGTACTCAGCTGGGACAATTAAGATATGAATATATTAATAATAATGCACAATGATGAATATGGCCAAGTTACACTTAGACTTTTCAAAGTAGGTTTTCTTCTGAGGCGATTGAAACCTTACGGATATGTGAACACCATGCCTATTAAACTCGTGAATTTAAGAGAAATGCAGACATTTTTTTGCAGTATTTTAAAACGCTATATAAGATGATACGCATATTCTGTCTATTTGGGCTCCCATAGATTTCTATATTTAGGCCATGTGCAGACAGTTGGTATTTTGATGTGTTTTTTGGTGCAGTTTTTTCACAAATCTGCATGTGTGGCTCCCCTACGGACTATTCGCCACAGTGATGCTGCTCCTACTCCTTAGGTGTGGTGTCACCGGTCCCAGATGAGAGGGGTCACAAAACCGAGACACAGAGTTGCATTCAACACCATCACAATTCCGGGCTAGGGGATTCGGGCAGACCCTGATTAGGGAGGGCCCCATTTGCTGGTCAGGAGAAGGGGTTAGCAGAAGGTTAGAAAAGAGGAAAGAAGTAGTTGAGAGGAAGGAGTTGTCCGGAGGGACGCAGGACGAAGAGAGTCTTAGGGGACACGGGAGTGGGGGATCCACCCATGTGCCCCAAATCCAGTTCCGACCCGAGTTGGGTGGAGGGACTGGTTGCCATCTGGTGTGGGTACTCTAGGTCCCTAACCCCTAACATGAAAACTGGAGGCCACTGTGTCTGCAGGAGCAGTGGCCACAAACCGTGGATAATCCGCAGGACGGTGGCTAGAAGTAGGGTCAGGGGACATGCCACTGCAGTCGCCCGACAAAGCCCGCTGCCATCAGCCTGGGACCCTGTTCACGAAGGCGCAGGGCAGGCGAGGAAACAATCCGGCGCAGGGAGAGAGCAAACTGGGAAGGCCCGAGAACGGTGTCTCAGCAGAGCAATCCTGATCTCCAGGGAGCTAACCTGGCTGCACTTTGGAGGAGCACAGCACCCGGCTGGTTGACCTTGCACGTTTACTTCCAGTAAAAGGTAAAAGAACTTCATTAATTGTGTGTTTGCTCCTTTCACGCACTGAGGCCCTCTACACAGAGAGCCCCGTCCCTGCAACAGACTGTCCACCCCATCCCTGGGGCCCCACTCCACCTGTGGGGAGCGATATCATCCTGGCTGCATCACCATCTGCATCACCATCTGCCCCAGCGGTCTCAATCTGCAGCATCGGCCATCCCTGGCCGAACACCACAGGTTGTGTCACGAACTGTCCCCTGTAAATATTCCCCTTTACTGCAAGTTCAGGGTCACGGAGCCGGGTCACCACCACAGTGACCTCCCTAAAGAACTCACTGGCCCGGTCCCGAGTACCTCATGGCCCTGGGGCCCGCTGCACATGCCTATCCAAACACCAGCAATGTCAATGAGAATTCTGAAGGTTTGTGCCCATTGAGGTCATTTTTACCTTGCAGATAAAGTGCAGATCAATTGTAGGGGTATTTTTTTCACCCATTGAACTCAGTGTAATCATGAAAAATGCAGGCATGTTAACATGAGTACAGATTTGGTGTGTTGTTACACAAAAAACGCTTGCTTTATTAAATGTTCTGAAATTATTTCTGGCTATCAGCTGAGTCCCTCTCCCTCCTCTTTCAAACAAGCATTATTGATTTTCATCACACTACAATAACACAGGCAATAAAAACATGTAAAACACAAGGCAATTTTTGGTGTCTTTCTGCCAGAAGATGCAAAAATTTTCTGCAACCAAATGCTGCTGTATATACCACTGGGGAGGCTGCTGTATACCACTGGGGCTGCTGTATATACCACTGGGGAGGCTGCTCTATACCACTGGGGCTGCTGTATATATTATTATTATTATTATTATTATTAATAAGTATTTATATAGCGCTATAAGGATACATGGCGCTTTACAATTTAGAGGGTTGACATAGACAAGTGGTCGAAGACGACGACCACAAACGGTGACAAACGATGACAGATCACAAATAGTAATACAGGTACAATGGGGCCGGGGATCCTGTCCACAAGGGCTCACAGTCTAAAGGGGGTGGGGAGGGAGACAGTAGGAGGGGACAGGTGAGTTGGTGCAGTGGATAGGGTGTCAGTGTGTGTTGTAGGCTTGTAGGAAGAGGTGGGTCTTCAGGTTTTTCTTGAAGGTTCCAGGGTAGGGGAGTGTCTGATGTGGTGGGGGAGGGAGTTCCAGAGTCTGGCAGAAGCCCGAGAGAAGTCTTGTGTGCGGTTATGGGAGGTGGAGATGCGGGAAGTTGAGATAAGGAGTTTTGGGAGGAGCGCAAGTTGCGCGAAGGGAGGTAGCGGGAGACCAGGTCGGAGATGTAGGGAGGGGACAGGTTGTGGATGGCTTTGTATGTCAGGGTTAGGGTTTTGAAGCGAGATCGCTCGGGAAGGGGAGCCAGTGGAGGGCTTGGCGGAGAGGGGAGGCGGGGGACCACTGGGGAGGCTGCTGTATACCACTGGGGCTGCTGTATATACTACTGGGGAGGCTTCTGTATACCACTGGGGCTGCTGTATATACTGCTGGGGCCTGTAAATACCACTGGGGAGGCTGCTGTATACTACCACTGGTGAGGCCTGTATACCACATGCTGGGGCTGTATACCTGTGCTGGGGTCCACCCTCGGCTTATACACGAGTCAATAGGTTTTCCCAGATTTTGGGGGCAAAAGTAGGGGGGTCGGCTTATACACGGGTCGGCTTATACATGAGTATATACGGTAAACTGGGTGGCGTCAGACTTAACACCGATTCGGTAAGGGGGTGTGTCTTGAAGGGGGCGTGTCATTGGGGGCATGTCTTGGAGGGGGCCCTGTTCAAAAGTTTGCTATGGGGCCTTGCCAGTTCTAGTTACGCCCCTGAAGGCCATATACCCTTTGTCTCAATACGGTGGATTTCAATTATCTCTGGGCTGGCCAGACTGCGCTCCTGAAGAACATCGTACTCCGGCTGGGTTGTAATCCAAAACTATAAAGTAAAGGGAAGGAACCACAAGAATTGTGTGTCATCTGATCCTTCCTGTGTCCTCCTTCACCACTACCCTCCTCCTCTGCATTATACCATCCATCCCTCTACACCTTACAAGGGACTCCTGCCATTACTGGACATGGCTTACCACCTGGCTGTCCTACTATATCCCCTTGGAAGACTCCACAGCAGCCCTGGCCATCTATGGTCAGAACTCCAGTTGGCATCATGAACTGCTATCCCCTGTACATAATTTCTAAACATGTCCGGCCAGGACCACAACCTCTGGGGACCGCCACTTTGACTTCTGAACTGTTTGCCCTGGATGGTTGAATATTTTGGCCCTTATGGTTGCGACATATATAGAAGGAGTCATAGGAGACGTAGAAAGTTCTCATATCCACTCCGTAGGCTGCATTATCCTTGTAACTGTGGCTAAATATAAACCACGTTACAGTGGAATTAAGCTGAAAACACAGATTTAAATACCCAAGTTGTTTATGGGCCACTTTACACACACCAACTTCTGTGACCAACTTCTGAACAGATCTCTGGTTGCTGTGAAATCATGGACACATTGCTCCATTTTGTGGCCGTGTACAAGTGTAACAATGTGTCCATGATTTCACTGCAAACAGAGATCTGTTCAGAAGTTGGTCACAGAAGTTGGTGTGTGTAAAGCGGCCCTATGACTTTATGGGGGTAACAAGGTGTAAAATAAATGAAAATAAAATGTAAAAAAAAAATGTAAAAATGCCACTGTCATTCAAAATCGGTCTCACTAGCTTTGCATCTTAAAGCGAACCTGTCACCCCCTCCAGGCATCTAAAGATAACATAGCCACCTTCTGCAGCACTAAGGCTGCATTCTGACAAGGTGTCTATAGCATTTATGCTCCCTTGATTCACTGAAATAAAGACTTATATAAAATCTTGTTTCAAACCTGATCCAAGACCGGGAGGCGGGTTTTCATGTGTCTATCTCCCTCCTCTGTGGTGTCAGTCATCCCTCTCTGCTCTCTGTGCACCGCCTCCAGGGCCATCTCCCTGCATTACAGAGCTTTGTCAGCTCTGCTACAACATAGAGCTGCTGTTATAGGAGACCCCACAGTAGTAAATCTAGCAGGAGGATCCTTAGCAGACAAAGCACTGCCTGCTACGTAGCAGCCCCTTGAGCTGAGCAGTTTTCACTTTCAGTTTCTTGTACCCAGCAGCATTGCTCCTCAGCCCCTGATCTAAAGCACAAACTCAACTCTGCTGCACTGCTGACAGCTCAGCTCAAGGGCTGCTACGTAGCAGGCAGTGCTTTGTCTGCTCGTCCTCCTGCTAGATTTACTACTGTGGGGTCTCCTATAACAGCAGGTCTATGTTGTAGCAGAGCTGACAAAGCTCTGTAATGCAGGGAGATGGCCCTGGAGGCGGCACACAGAGAGCAGAGAGGGATGACTGACACCACAGAGGAGGGAGATAGACACTTGAAAACCCGCCTCCCGGTCTTGGATCAGGTTTGAAACAGATTTTATATAAGTCTTTATTTCAGTGAATCAAGGGAGCATAAATGCTATAGACACCTTGTCAGACTGCAGCCTTAGTGCTGCAGAAGGTGGCTATGTTATCTTTAGATGCCTGGAGGGGGTGACAGGTTCGCTTTAAAAATAAAATGAAAACAAAAAGCTATCCGATATATAAAAATATGTGTTACAGAATGAGAGGAAAAAAACATCCCCCCCATGTATAAAAAAAAAAGTGCAAAATTACTTGAATACCCCAGTGAGGAAAAAAAATACAGCTCTTTGCCACTTACATGTACCACCCTGCTCACCGTGTGTTTCACTGCTCCAGCCAGTACCTGACGATCGCTCTGAGGTGCCTCCGTGATGGCAGTGAGGCATAGGGAGGCGAGGCCAAACTCTGAGGGAATTTGTATCCACCCTGTCCTGATGAGATATGCTTCCCCAACCTATCACCTGCTAGCAAGTGATATATCAGGTGACGCCGCCCTACATTTCTCACCTGAATATTGGTTCCTAGTTACTCTTCTGGTAGAGACCTGTGCTTATGTGGCACCCCACCGGGTAGGCTACCACCAGAAGTGCTGCACTCCTCCATTAGAGGGAGAGTTGTGCCTCTGGTCTCCAGGTCCTGGGACGGTGCAATTGAGCCTCGCACATACACACAACTCTTAGGACCCCGGGACAGTGGGTGGACCTAGAGGGAGGACCCAAGCGTAGCCGTGAGGGAAAAGTGAAGTGCAGAAGAACAACAGTAGGAAAAAGGAGAAGGAGAGACCATCGGAGTGGAGCGGAAGTCGAGAGTGTAGGGGCGGTGTGGTGCCGACTCCCGCGGGCTGGAGCACGACCAATCTCGCCCCAGGAGGAAAAGACTGACGTGTAGAAGAGGAAAGGAGCCCTTGGGGTACGGAACGAGACGTAGATCCCCATACGCCCGTATCTGGCGAGACAGAGGGGCTGGTGGAAGACACAGGGGCCCAGCCCTGAACATGGCGCGGATGCTTCAAGCCCGAACCGTTGAATCGCAGGGGCCCCAAGCTTCTACCGGGAGTTGTGGCCGAACAACCTACACAACTTGGGTAAGGCGGCTGAAGTAGAGAGCAATGCCCCGTGAGGGGGTACAGATAAGCACTCGGTACCTGAGCTCTGTGCTGCGGAGGTGCTAAGTGAGGAGCGGCGAGAAAGCGCAGGTGAACCACCAGAGACAAATGGAAAACTTTTACTGGAATTTGACAAGTTTTTTAAATTCTTAAAAAGTGGGTGAAAAAAACAGATAAAAACCATTACACTGCATGTAATTACATATCCCATAGTTGCTTGATGACAGCAATGTAATGTTTTTTATATGTTTTTCACTCACTTTTAAAGAATTTAAATAAACTTGGAAAACTTTTATTTGAATTTGGAGCTGGAAGGTGTTTTTTTTTCTATTGTCTGTTTTTGGCAGGCAGAACGGATGTCACACATTGATGTGATCTGTGTGACACCTACTGGAAGAAACTCATGTCACTAAGGCGGGTGTCACACGCTACGATATATGTAAATATATCGCTGGAAAGTGCCTGATTTGGCATTGCTCCTACGACATCGTTGCGTGTGATAGGTCGATCTGACTAGCGATAAGTGGTCAGATCGTTATATACAGATATAGGAACCTGACCCCATACCAGACGATGTGGATCATCCAATCTGCTGCATCGTTCTGTGTGACACCGCCATAACCGATCTCCTGACCGATTTCTCCTATTCACATCATTGACAAGCATCGGTCGCTGGTTGTGTTAACGATCCCTGCACGTAACATCGCTGCTGCGTTCTGAACGTTATCTATACATGTGACACCTCACTAACGATGTGTCCACAAGCATGCACCCCTGAGATCGTTATTGAGTTCCCTCACAAAATCGCAGTGTGACACCCGGCCGCCTAACATAAATTGATTTTATACTTAGGGTACCGTTATATGTCGCAACATTGCATGCAATTTCCTTTGCAATTTGCTGGTTGCAGTGAAATCATGGACACATTGCTCCATTTGTACACGGCAACAAAATAGAACAAATGTCCATGATTTCACTGCAACCAGCAAATTGCAAGTGAAATTGCATGCAATGTTGCGACGTGTAACGGTACCCTTAGTCTCCACAGATGCTGCCTGTCTCAAGGCCGCTTTACACGTCACGATATCGCAACGCAACTACGATAAAAAGTCACGTGGTAGGGGAGTTGCAGTTGATATCGGTCGTGCGTTGTGTTGCGTAAATGGGCAACGCAACTCAAAAACGATGCAACTACGATATCGTTTGTGAATTGTGCATGCTCTTCAACCGTGCAATATTGGCTTGACCATCTGGCATGATCGTGCTATGTGACAGCGCAACTACGATTTGGAGCGCAACTTCCCCTATTGACTCCAATGTTAACTGGTCGTTCCCTGAGTTGCTCAGGCAGTGTGCAAGAGGGGCGTACAACATCGTAGTTGCGTCGCCTACCGATATCTCCCTGTGTAACATCTCCTACGCGATTTTGGACAAGTGCCAAAAACGTGCGTGCTCCCATGGAATCGTATGCAATATTGGAACGATATTGCGACGTGTAAAGCGACCTTCACTCTCTTCCCCGGTCATTAATCTCATGAATATTCACTGCACTGACTCCAACCGCGGACAGTAAGCAAGTGAGACAGCAGCGCCAGAGACAGGTTAGTATACAAATTCATGATGTCCGTGTGCTATCTAGATGACACACAGACGCATAAAACGGACCCTCCCACAGATGTGTGAAAGGGGCCTCACACAGATTTAAGGCCATGTTACACACACAGATATCTAAGAAAGTAAGGGCCCAGAGATGACCATGTTAGGGGCAGACTACTTAAAAGACATTATGTATAAACCAGAAGAACAAGAGTTCTATTGCCCGTGTAATTAAACGTGATTTACTGTCCACACATGTGTTTGTTGCAAATATAACAGTTTATTAAGTGCACAGGATACAGCAAATAGACGTTTCTTAGATAAAATTTTGACAAGGATCAGAGGAAAGGGAGGGAGACAGATGACAGAGGCAGGAAGACCAGGAAAGGTCCAGAGGGGCAGTAAGGGTATGTGCACACTGGTGGGCGGGTTTGTGTCGGCGGCGGCAGGGCGGACCCGCCAGGAAGCTCCGGAGCCGTCCACCGGCATCCTGGCGGGTATGTGCCGCGGCTGTGCCTCGGGTTTGCGGCGGGTGCACAGCGGGTTAGCGGCGGCGGTGTTGCGGCGGCTGGAAGCAGTACATGATTCTGCTTGCAGCCGCTGCATAACCGGCCGGTTTATTGAACATGCTCATTCGTTGCTAACCCGCTGGGAACCCAGCGGTTTAACAACAGATGAGCATGTGGAAACCGCCGGTGTGTGCACACCGGGTGTCGGTTTCCATAGGTTTTTATGTTAACCCAAAAGCCGCTTTTGGATTAACATAAATTTACATAAAACACATGGAAACCGACCGCCGGTTTCCGCTGCTAAACCTGCACAAACCCGACCAGTGTGCACATACCCTAAAAGTGCAGGTGCTTTTAAGGTGCAAGTACTAGGATGACATAGGTGTAGAAAGCTCCAGAGTCTAGTCAATACCCTAGTTGAGGAATAAAATAAGAGCACATTGATTATTGCTTACCCATAGAATTTAGTGAGAGAGGTCTTCCTAGACTGCCTGAGGGTCTGGTAGCCCCGACACGTGTTTCGTGTCGGCTGCTTCAGGGGGCTAGTGGTGAGGAGTGCTAGCAGCAGGGGTTTATATATCAAGCCTAGCCAATGACAATCCGCTCATTAGGCTGCATAGAGCACTGTAAAAGCGGTCACAGAGTGGCGGGGAGGGCTTTCTGGGGTGCACAGGGTCCGGAACGCAACTTCCGGTGACGTCATTTCCCCGGTGCACCTTCATTAGAAGTCCCCCTCGCCATCCGCTTCCGGTTTCACTAGTGCGCATGCGCGCAGCGGCGATCGCCATTTTAAGTAAGGGCAGAGTCTTAGGGCACAGTATTGGTGATATGGGAGCAATTCCCAATCACCATTAAGGTAAACATACAGCGTTTTAGCTCAGCCCTAGTAAAACAATAATATAGAGGCCATGGATCTAGGGCACACAGTGAAATAAGACCCAAACATGGGGGACAAAGAGGGGAGGGGGGGGGAAGGAAGAAAAAGAGAAGGGCAGAGAAAAACAACACATCATGCATAGGCATCAAATAATCATTTCTGCTAGCAGTCCATATATAGGTAGATGCTGTATTCTTGTCCTTATAGTTTGGATTCCTCCCTAGTCCACCATGAATGAAGATGCCCTCTGTGTGTCCAGTCCATGGCAGTTCTAGGCTGGCTATCATTCATAAACACCCAAGGTAAATAAAGTAGTGAATCTATAAAAAGGTGATAAATAAGGGGTCTTATTTCGCTACAGGATGGTGGATACAACCGGGTACTTCACGTGCACGAGCACGCACAAACGGTTGAAAACGGTACCCGCATCGCCTTTACACGCCGCAACAAGGTGTGCTACAGTAGGTTACATCTATCTCTGGATACATCGCCGGGTGCCACAAGTTACCTTCTGTAGCTCACCTTACCTCATTTACACGCCGCTATAACAAGGTAATATGGGCGGACCTGGTGCAGCAGGGACAACACATAGGCGTGCCACAATTGTGGATTACGAGAATTCCGTACGCTGATAGGACAAAGCAATAGCATCATGATTGGCCAGCCAGCGCAGGAGGCTGACTAATACATGACGCTCGAGCAATTGTGTAGTGTGACTGGTCAGCTCCTTAAATATGCCGCCCTATGCAGCGTCTACCAATCGTAACGCAGGAACTTCCACCAATGATCGCTGATGGGACGCGGTATCCCGGAGCCTGTGTCACGCCCCAGGTAGATAGCAAGGTGTAGAAACAACCCTCCTGTTCCTTATTTACACGCCGATACAGGCCGTAACCATCGCCTTGAAATCAACCTGTTTTTGAGCTCTGCTCTGAAACAGGTGCCGCAAGTGATGGGTGGCAACAACCGTCTTTACACGCCGCGACCGCGGGTTAATTTGGCGGTGCAAGATACATTTGTCTCATCTACCCGGTTGTTTCCACCATCCTGTAGCGGCGTGTAAAGGTACCTTTAGGGATGAATTTGCATAATCTCCAAAGCAAACATTGTAAAAGAAGAGAAAAACTGGAGTATATTGCAGTAAAAAAGTAGTATTTTTATTTTAAATTTTTAAAATGCGTGATGCAAAAAGTGGATACAAAAAGGGAATGAGATGCAACTCACCCCTATGGTATATATAACTTTCTAAATCCAGTATATAATAATTTACAGGGATTGATGGACATATACATATATGGTGTATACAAGTACTAAATGCTAACACTGGTTAATAAAGTGCGCAGTAAATTGTAAATACATACATCATATAGAAAAAGGAAACCAGGTTATATAGCATTAGACTATACTTTTACACATATTGTGTCCAGCAAAACAATTACAAGCAAGTACAAGGATAATGGAAAGGATCGATTCAAGAGTTGTTTACAACATACCTATACAAAAACCATAAAGGGAGAGCAGAGCTCAAAAGATAGCGTAGTCCTGTTTTGAAAGGCCTTGCTTATTTGCCTCTATTTATCACCTACTTATCTTGTTAGATACTAGATGTGGGCCCGATGCTATTACATTGGGAGGGCGGTGACATCACGATGGGGCAGCTCTGTGCTGCTCATGGCAGCGGCTGTTCCAACCCCCATGTGTCACTCCCCCCCCCCCACTGTGCTCTCTCCCAATGTATGTAAATAAATGTATTTTTAGTTAAAAACCTGTTTCTGTGTTTTTTTAAATAATAAAGTGTTTAATCTCCTGGTAGGGCTTCGCTGTATTTTCTATTACCAGTGCAGGTAAACCAAGCACCTACTGGCTGCCAACCCCCGCTGCCCGGTGTTTTCTTCACTGGCAATGAAAAATACAGGGAAGCCTTATTTTTTTTAGTTATTTAAATAAATAACTAAAAAAAAAAATGGCGTAGGCTCGGTCATGTTTTCTGTTGCCAGCCAAGGTAACCCAGACAGCTGGGGGTTGGAATTCACAGCACAGTAAGACCCACTTATTATGAGCCCCCCCACGCTGAAAATTGCAGCCAGCAGCCGCCCCAGAATTGGCGCCTCAATGAGAGACGCCAAAACTGGTGGTTATCACACTCTTCCAGCTGCCGTGTAGCAGTGGCAGACTGGATAATAAAGGGGTTGATGTCAGCATTCTTTGGCAGCTGGTGTCAAGCTCCATTGCTAATGTCAGCCGTCAGTGTGACAGCCGGCCATTAGCAATACTTTCAGTAAAGAGAAAAAGAAACAACACCGAGAGAAATCTTTTATTACATACAAAATAGACTGAGACACCTCGTTATCCACTTTATTAGCTCCCACCAAGTTCCCCTCCAACGTAATCCTGTAATCTTGCAGTGGGGCAGTGTGATGTGTCACACAGCCACCATCTTTGTATACCTGAGTGTACAAGATGGCGGCCGCATATGTATGTGCATGTGTGAGTATGTGTCTGTATGTGTGCAAGTGTGTGTATGCGTAGGTGTGCATGTATGCGCATATGTGCGTGTATGTGTGTGTGTATGTATGCGCATGTATATGTATGCGTATGTGTGCGTGTATTCACATGTATGCATGTATGTGTGTATGTGAGTGTGCTTGTGTCTGTATGTTTGTGCGTGTGGTGCCTGCGTATGTACGTGTGTGTATGGATGTGTGCGTTTATGCGCATGTGTGTGCAAATATGTGTATGTGCCTGGATGTGTTTGAATTTATATGTGTGTGCATGTATGTGCGTATGTGAATGCGCATGTGTGTGTATATGCGCATGTATGTGTGTATGTGCATGTGCGTGTATGCGTGTTTGTGCAATCTTATGTGTGTATGGGCATGTGTGTGTGTATTTGTGTGTATGTGCATGCATGTATGTGCATATTTATGTGCGTGCGCAAGCGTGTATGTGTGCATCTGCGTGTGTATGCACATGTGTGTGTATGTGTGTGCTTGTGTGTATGTGCATATGTATGTGTGGGGATATTATACTGTGTGTATGCATGCGCGTATGTGTGTTTGTATGTGCGTGCATGTGTTAGTATGTCTATGTGTGCAAGCAAGCATGGGTATGCGTATGTGCGTGAGTATGCTCGTATGTATGCGCATGTGTATGCACGCGTATGTGTGCGTGTATGCATGTATGTGTGAGTGCTTGTAAGTATGTGTATGTATGTTTGTGTGTGTGTATGCGCATGTACGTGTGTGTATGCATATGTGTGTATGTGCATGTGTTATGGTCATGTGCAAATGTGTGTATGTGCCTGGATGTGTGTGAATGTATGCACATGTAGGCATGTATGTGGGGGTGTGTGAATGTGCATGTGTGTACGTGCATGTATGTGCATGTGTGTATGCGTGTTTGTGTGTATATGCATGTGTGTGTATGCGTGTTTGTGTGTATATGTGTGTATGCATGTTTGTGTATGTGGGTGCATGTTTGTGCGTAAGTATGTGCAAGCGCATGTGTGTATGTGTGCATCTGCGTGTGTATTCACATGCATGTGCGTGCTTGCGTGTGTATATGTGCGTATATATGCGTGGGGACATTAGTGTGTGCTCATGCGTTGTGAGACAGTGACCAGTGTGATCTATGGTATATGTCTCCCAGACTGTGCTCCATACCCCTATAAGAGCTCTTATGACTTGTTGCACCTGGTAAAGAAATGGCTGCAGCCAGAGACTCTGAGCCCCGCGAAAATGATAGAGAGGGTGGCAGTTGACCGGTTTGTGCACACTCTACCCGTCCCCATTCAATGGTGGGTGGGACAAGGAGACCCGAGTACCCTTGATGAATTAGAGTGTCTGGTGGAGCGACATCGACATATGGCTACACAGGACTTGATCCGGGACACTGGGACTTTACGTGCAGCCTATGGCTGGTCTACATCCAGTAGGCCTGCGATAAGACCCTCACCCTGGTCCCATGTTTGACTCAACCCCAGACCCAGTCGAGACCATGCTCCACCTTAAAGAGGGACGAAAGCCCATGTTCCCTAAACGACACCCCTCAAAAGGATTTACCCCCACTATGAGGTGTTGGCGATGCCAAAGTCTGGGGCATACGGGGACCCAGTGTCCACTCACCACTGAGCCCATTGACTGCGACTCTGCCCAGTCCATGTATGCCCAGACTGTGTGTACGGTGAATGTTATTAATCCTGAGACTCAACCACATTTGTGCCAAGTGCAGGTTAATGGGTACCCGGCGACAGACTTGTTGGATTCAGGAAGCTTGGTGACCCTCATGCATGCATCCCTGGTCCCTGGGATAAAACCCCCCTGCCTGTGCTGCTCCGTCCTCCCCCACCCCGCCGCTTCGTCCTCCGTCCTCCTCCTCCCTGGTGCTCTGTGCTCCATCCTCCCCCTGCCAGTGCCGCTCCATCCTCCCCCACCCCACCGCTTCCTCCTCCTTCCTTTGTCCTCCTCCCCTCCATCTTATGTCCTCCCCCTGCCTGTGCTGCTCCGTCCTCTGTCCTCCTCCCCCCTGCCGCTCTGTGCTCCGTCCTCCCCCTGCCTGTGCCGCTTCCTCCTTCCTTTGTCCTCCTCCCCTCCACCACTCCATCCTCCTTCCTCCCCCTGCCTGTGCTGCTCCGTCCTCCCCCACCCCGCTGCTTCGTCCTCCATCCTCCTCTCCCCTACCACTCTGTGCTCTGTCCTCCCCTTGCCTGTGCTGCTCCATCCTCCATCCTCCTCTCCCCCGCCGCTCTGTGCTCAGTTCTCCCCCTGCCTGTGCCACTGCATCCTCCCCCACCCCACCGCTTCCTCCTCCTTCCTTTGTCCTCTTCCCCTCCGCCACTCCATCCTCCATCCTCCTCTCCCCTGCCGCTTTGTGCTCTGTCCTCCCCCTGCCGCTCCGTCCTGCCTGTGCTGCTCCATCCTCCCTCACCCCACCGCTTCCTCCCCTCCACCACTCCATCCTCCATCCTCCCCCTGCCTGTGCCGCTCCATCCTCCACCCCACAGCTTCCTCCTCCTTCCTTTGTCCTCCTGCCCTCCTCACTCCATCCTCCATCCTCCTCTCCCCTGCCGCTCTGTGCTCCGTCCTCCCCCTGCCGCTCCATCCTCCCCCTGCCTGTGCTGCTCCATCCTCCCCCACCACTTCCTCCTCCTTCCTTTGTCCTCCTCACCTCAGCCACTCCATCCTCCGTCCTACCCCTGCCTGTGCTGCTCCGTCCTCCCCCACCCCGCCACTTTGTCCTCCGTCCTCCTCCCCCCACTGCTCTATGCTCCGTCCTCCCCCTGCCTGTGCCTCTCCATCCTCCCCCACCGATCCGTCCTCCGTCCTCCCCCTGCTGCTCCATCCTGCCCCTGCCTGTGCCGCTCCATCCTCCCCCACCCTGCCACCTCCTCCGTCCTCCATCCTCCTCCCCCGCCACTCCGTCCTCACCCCTACCTGTGCCCCTCCATCTTCCTCCCCCCTGCCACGCCGTCCTCCACCGGCCACTCCGTCCTCAAAGTCCCTTCCTATTCAGCCCTCACCGTCTCCCCCATGCAATCCCTATTTCTATATTCTAGAATACCCGATGCGTTAGAATCGGGCCACCATCTAGTGATTTAATAAACCTCTTGATTCTCACATGTGCTGCTGATCTCTCTATGACTGATGACTTGTATATGTATACGACACTTGCATTAACTACTTGATTTTGTTGTCATCTGTCTCAAGGATTGATCTCTCCTGTCTTAATTGTATACAGGATTGCTAATTGTATGTACATGCAGTTAATCAATTGAAGTAACAAGATACCCCTTTTGTATTGGTGGTGTATATGTATCATGCAGCCCGTGTTTGTATCACTCTCAAAATCCGCACTTTATCCTATTTAATTTTGTATATATTTGGATGTGGTCTGTCTCTGTATATAAACTATTTGTGCAATATTAAATACAGCACAGACGTGCTTTGCCACAAGTCAGGTGTCTCTATCCATTTACTTTAGTACAATTGA